>CM067371.1:133909492-134420089 GCA_034401795.1 Chaetoderma sp. LZ-2023a | reverse complement strand
CGCATGACACGTGTGTTCATTTTGATCATCGATCCGTTTAGCACATGAACTAAGCTTGTTCTCGGAAAGCTTAGAATGTGCATATTTGGTCTTGATCTGGACTAAAATGATCCAGGTCCGGTTCACATTCTGGATGTACTAAGTTTCCCTTTGATCCTATTTTCTTGGGGTCAATGGTAGACAATCAGTGATTGTTCTTATTAAATTTTATGACGCGGGAATTTGCATATCGTCAGCCTCATCCATAATTGCCTAAGTCACTGTTTGGCAAAATCAAGGTTTATGCATAACTCAGTTCCCCAATGCTATATGCATTTGTTGTAAAAGTGCCTAAGTCATTGACCAATCAGAATGCTTGTTTATTACAGCATATGTATATCTGCCTAAGTCCGCTTTGTGACTTAGGCAATTTTAATTGAATTCAAGATGTCATCAGCACGACGGAAGAAGATTGATTTTGCAACAGCCGTTGCAATGATTGAAGCTTCAGATGCGAGTGGTAAGTTATCACAATGTATTCAGCATTTACTTATTTGCCTGTTTGACTGCTTTCATGGCTTGATCATTAGAAAAAGCTTTATTACACTGTGTAATTTGGAGCTGTTATTTAAGACACCAGTTTTCGTTTTTTAACCACGGTTATATGGGTCCCCATTCTAATACAAGAATGTAGTTCTCCCATCTGCAGTACATATTATAGGACTATAGGCTAATTTGACCATTTATACGACATTGTTGTAAGGTGCAATTTTAAGGTTGTCTGGTTCCCACATCAGTCTACTTAATTATCCACACGCATTAAAAAATGGAGGGGATATTGTAATCGCCTCCGTCCATTCGTCCATTCAGCCCATCACAACCACTGGCGGTAACGTACGTCGCAGCAAGACCCGAGGCCCATGTAACATGGTGCGAGTGCGTGGGGATTCGACATGGCGAGCTTTAGTTTTAGCTTCTAGTTTTTCTTGTTTTCACAGGGAGTGAACATGATGATTCCGATGGTGATCCAGACTATGTGACCGAGAGTGAGAGTGCGAGTGACGAAGTGGCATTAGAGGAGCCAGTAGAGGAACCAGAGCGGCCCAATCCTGTTGAGGTGAGTGAATTCGGCAATTTACATTAACCCAATTTCAAGACAAACAAACAGATAAGTTGTTCAATATTTTGAAATAAATTTGACTGGAATCTGTTGCTGCCAGCTCCCAATAAATTTTGTTTCAAAATATTCAACAGATTACCTATTAAATTGAAAATAACTTTTTGTATTTGACTTTTCGGGTTCAAGTGGTTATGCCTTTAAATGTAAAGCCAGCCAAAAGTTTGACGTTGTATTGAGAAATGACCACATGCAGGCTAAAGCAATGCTATTTTAAGATGTACCACCAGAATGGCTCGGTAAAAGGGCCATTCTTTCCACAGATACGTTTGGGAAATATCCTCCCTTGAAACAGACATTCAAAATGCGATAATTTAAATTTCCCGAACAGAATTTGACCAATAACGGTTTGATGGTCTGATAAAGCAATCTGTCATAGACTGAGATGTCATTCAGGCATGTTTCAAGAGTCACGGACAAATTATACTAGAAGATAACTGGACTCTAAGGTAAAGTGAATGATCTTTGGCACTTATACAGCATGTTTTGTGTCTAATTTTCCTTTCAGAGTGTTGAAAATGGCAAACGAAAGCGTCATAAGCACCCAGCAGCAAATACATGGAAGCAGAATATCTGCAAAAAGGAACGCCTTAAAGGGGAGTCTTACAAGAATAGGAAGGGTAGAGAAAAACGGGCGAATACCATGGGTTCTCCATGTAATTCTGAATACTGTCGAAAATCTCAACTGCGAAATTGCGAGTCATTGAGTGAAGAACAGAGGCAGTGGATCTTCGACAAAATCAGGTCAATGGAATCTTGGAAAGAACGCCGTATACGCTGGTGACCAAGGTAATCTTAAATCAGTTCTAAAATAGTCATGTTGTTGCTGTGTCTTACTACTACTACTACTACTACTACTACTACTACTACTACTACTACTACTACTACTACTACTACTACTACTACTACTACTACTACTACTACTACTGCTGCTGCTGCTGCTGCTGCTGCTGCCATTTTACACTATTTCTACCTACATCGCTAGAAGCAAATTTAATGTATATGGGTGCATGGAGTGATGTTGATGTTCTCTTGTTCTTCTTGTTGTTGATGTTGGTGGTGTTGTTGGTGATGCTGTACATTTAAAGAAAATTTCTGAAGACATTTTTAATAACTCCAGTTCTTCTAGAGTGATTTGGTCGAAAGTTAGGTGGAAGCATGTCAATGAGGTCCGCAATATGTGCGCCAAATTATCAGTAACTGTTAAAAGATCGAAGGTCACATCACAGCGACCAGTTTAGAAATACAAACAATGTAAGTATTGCAAATATTTGTGTTTGTCTCTTACAGGTCTCCATAAAGCAAAAGAAGGTTTCACAATCAAGGCGACAAACCTCTTTCTCCTACCAACTGAAACTCCGAGATGGAACATGCGTACCCGTTTGCAAACCCCTATTTGCTTCGACAATTGGTCTGCCGGAAAGAACAGTCACTTCATGGCTAAAGAACGTACCAGATGAGGATGGTAATGATCATCGTCAACTCACGACTCCTAAAAGTGGTGAGTAATTATTATTTAGAAAACCTGTCTGAATCAGCATGTCAACCACACTTGTAGTTGCATAATTATCCAGATAATTTTACAGCTGAGTCTAAGTAGGCATATAGCAACAATTTTACTATCTGCCGGTCCACCAGCTAATAATCTTTAGTATCTCAGGATAAGTCAATGGTGGTCTTCTCTTACCTCGAAAGCAGCATAGATATTTCGCTCACTGCATTTTAGGTACAGAAAATCACATACACGATTTACACTATCCACTATCTGTCATCATCCATGTGTAGAACAAACAACCTACTACAGCATCTTGGTAACTGTAGTAGATACATCACTGAACAAGTGGAGACTTGTTCGGTGATCAGAATACCATTGAATAATTCTTATATCTGACCACTTGGATGTCACCACTGTAATTTATGTGCGGTGTGTTTGGCTAACACTTCTACAGATATCTGACAAGCTAATGGGTTTATGTTGTTTTTTTCATTATAGGGAAAACAGCCCCTGTCCAAGAAACAGACGTTAACTTTGTGAAGAACTGGCTTTCAGGGATTCCCTCTGTCCCATCACATTACTGCCGAAATACACCAGCATACCAGGACAAGAAGTTTTTGTATCCAGGCACAACAATTGCTAACTTATATGACACATACATGAAAGCAGCGGAAGAATCTAGTGCTAGAGTAGTTAGTATGACATTTTTCAGTGAGCTCTTCCACCAGGAAAACTACTCAGTATTCATCCCACGAAAAGACCAGTGTGATGTTTGTGTGAGTGCTAAACATGGAAATGCTGATAGTGATATTTATAGCAAGCATATTCGGGATAAAGATGACGCTAGGGCTGAAAAGGCTCGAGATAAAGAAGCGTCTGACGACAGAAAGTCTGTATGGACAATGGATCTTCAAGCAGTGCTTCTCTCTCCAAAGACAAAGGCAAGTGCAATGTACTATAAGACCAAACTGCAGGTACACAACTTCACGCTCTTCAATCTTCGAACCCCAAAGAGGGGTATTGTTATGTGTGGAATGAATGTGAAGGTGATCTTAGTAGTGATGTATTTTCTTACCTTCAATACCAACATTTTAGTCAGATACTTGATGAGAATCCGAGCATAGAAGAGATTATCATCTGGAGTGATGGTTGTGGATACCAGAATCGTAACCTAACTGTCGCAAATGCGTATCTAGATTTAGCAATGCAGCGTAGGGTAAAGATTGTGCAGAAATATCTAGTGGCTGGACACACGCAAATAGAGTGTGATAGTATGCACAGTACAATTGAAAGAAAGATGGTCATAGATATTTACACTCCTCGAGATTATATCGTTATCATGAAAACTGCTCGTATAAGACCATCCCCATACCATGTTCGCGAAGTCAGTCACGGTGAAATAAAGAAGTTGGATGGCAAATACATGACTAGCATTCGCCCAGGGAAGAAAACTGGTGATCCCATGGTGCATCAGCTGAGAGGTTTAGAATTCCAGACATCAGGGCAAGTCAGATACAAGCTGGAGTTTTCTGGAGATTCACTCTGGGAAGCTTTGCCTCAGAGGATTACCATTCCAACTGAACCATTTGAATGGATTCATCTCTTTGATGCTCCTCTACCTATCAAGTCGAGGAAATATAATGACCTGCAATCAATGAAGCATGTCATGCCGCAGTGTTCACATCACTTTTATGACAGCCTCCCTCATGTTTAAGCATAACGTGTCAGATAAAGTTACTATTATTCAGAAAGTTTGTTTTTATTAATATTGCCTAAGTAATTGACTATGATGAACATTTGGCCTAAGTCATAATAAAATGTGCCTAAATCACAAACTGTTTCTATAATTTTTGCCTAAGTCAGTTTTAGCAAGATGTAATCAGCACAGCAACTGCTGCCCATTGTGTATTAATTATATTGTTTTTGATATGATCTTGTGAAAAAAAACTAAAAATAAATACGCGTTTTTAAAGATTTCAAATAGTTTTTTGTATTTTTCTCAAAACATAAAAAAATGACTTAGGCAATTATGTTATGAGGCTGACGATATATAGCATATTATATGGCCTACCTGGTACCGCGGTCTTCCGATCACTGCTGGGAACACAGCCCTGGGCGCATCATCTCCCGCAAACCCCGCCTTGCACATCCCAGAACCATTGTCAATCACTACAGCATTTACGTCATCATCTTCATATGCCATGCTGCGATGAGAACATAAACGAGTATTGGTTAAGTCCTAGAAAACAAAGTTCTAACTTTGAAGAAATAAAATAATAGTTAACAAACTAATACAGACATCACTACACTTGATTACACACCAATTAGCAAGCAAAATAAGTTTTAATATTTAAATAGTAAATTGTCATATTGATTTTAAGATAGCTGTAATTATTATCCTTTCAATGCAAAAATATCTGTGTCTCAATTTAAAGACAGTCTGACGGAACAAATCTCGCAGTATGTCTTGTAATTTAACGCACATTGACGTATCTTGTGCACATGCCTCCCAACAATACATTCTTTCCCGTTTATCCATCCATCATATGACTTCATAATTAGATACGTGAAGTGTAGGACGACGTCATAACCAATGACGTCATGAATGGTGTAGATAAGTACTCACGAACGCATAATTGGTGACGGACTATGCGGTGTTGTAGGAAATGTAATGGCTTTACTGTTTAAAAAAGATGGCGTCGAATATGTTGAAACTAATTTGCCTGGGCGCTGTTGCTGCCATAGTTTCAAAATTCTCAACTGTTTAGCCGTATTCTGGAAATTTATAGTCAGTGAGTTCAAGGATCGATCGATACCAACACGAGCGAGGTGTGGGTGGAGCTTAGCTATAGGTGGGCGGGGCATAGCTAAAACAGGAAAGGTCCATTCGGCTGGGTGGTAAACACATGTGAAGGGCGAACAATATTGCTTTTCGTAATATAGACTCAGATTCTGATGCAACACTTTTTATAGGAACTGCTAAGATGTTGCTATTATTTGAGTGATATATCACATGAAAGCTAACACAATTTTCTAGGCATTTCTGTATTAGTTTTTACATTTTCAAAAACTTCACGAGTTACTTATCTATTTAAAATGCACCCTATAGTGTCCGATGGGTGTCTTGAAACTAGATACAAGGGTGTATTTCAAATATGCAATTAATTTAGTAAAAATACAAGTCAGACTCTTAATGTAACATTAGTTCAATGCGGACTGCTGCTGCTGCTGCTACTACTGCTACTGCTGCTACCGCTACTGCCGCTACTAAACTACCGCCACCACAACCGCCGCCGCCACCACCACCGTACTCACCTTAAAATCAGGGTTTCTCGAAATTAACGTCTAAACAATTCGTCAATATGAATGATGTTTGACTGTGTACCTCTCCTGCAAATATGCCCTATTCCGTGGAATTTTGTTGACGTAAATTCTACGGTTTCGTGTCTGCGACAGTCGTCTCTCGGTCTCTGTTGTATCTGGTGCCGGGTGACAGAAGTCTTGCCTGTTAGGTTTTGCTTGAGAGAAGTCCATTCTCCCGTCATCCTTATATACCCGTTTAGGGACCTGCTTCGTGATAAAAAAAATGTTAGCCTATATACATAGTCCGTAGTGACAAAAATCCTTTTTTGGTAGCGTTGCGAAAATTAACTCGATCGAGTAACCGTTCCCAAAAAGACAAATCGTGGTAGTCCAATGCCACGCCAAATACGGACATTGGTTATCGCGGGTTACTATGCCTATATATGGCATGACTACTGAAGTAATCGATACATAGAGGTTTATTATTGATTCTAGAAATTTCTATCACCCTTCATTTTGAATGGTGAGGTAATCATTTTTTGTGCTTTTTACAAAATAACTAAGTCTGCTTAATATTTAAAAGTAATTTGACTAAAAAGTGTTTCCGCCTTATGCAGCAGCTTTTTCAGCCGTGTAGATTTTTTAAATAATCAGGCTAATCGGCGGGATACGATGATGAATGCGTTATCTATAAGAGGATGCGTATCGCTATATAAAGCTAACGTTAACTTATTGACGAACAATGACGATCTGTTCTATATCTGGCTTTGACGAGATAGAGCGCATAGATCTGTCATATTGCGTTCACCGGCCGATCACACCTGTATGACCGACCGGGCATGAACGCGCCAGGTAAACTTTTCAGTCGATGTATCTGTTGCAGAGAAATAATCGGTTATCGAAAAAATGTTATTATATAGCAAATTACAGTTATGTTGTTTTGAATCAGGAAGCAATTTAAGTGAAAGTTTATGTTATCGCGATCAAGTTGTTTTCAAAATGAATGTGAATCTAGGAGCATTCCTGAAACTATATATCAATACGTTATTCTTATGTTGCTTTAACTTATCATACGTTATTAGACTACCAATTTTGTTCCTCTGACCAGGATGATCTGACATAAAACGTCTTTGCCAAGAGAATGCCCAATTTCCTTGTGCTGGAAGGATTGCTGTCAGCTGTCAGCCCACACACCCAGCCACGCTTCGTACAGCGAGCCATGTTTCATCAGTTCCTCTTTGCTAACCATTCAATTGACCATTCCAGTTTTAGCCATGTCCCCGCCCATCTCTCGCTAAGCTCCACCCATGCTTCTCCCGTTTTGGAATCGATTGACCAATTTCTAGAAAAATATACAGGTAAGCTGTTGAATATTTTGAAACTAATTTACCTGGACGATGTAGCTGCCTATGGCAGCAACAGTGCTCAGTCGAATTAGTTTAAAAATATTCGAGAGAATGTTTATTAAATATTCTTACAACGTGTCGGTCTATTCAGCGTTTAAGATGGACTAAATCGAGTCATTCATGCTGTAATGGATTATGACGTCATCCTACACGTCACGTAGTTGATTATGACGCCATGATGGCTGGATAAACTGGAAAAGTCAATTTCTGACTCCAGACAGAAACTTTATTCTATATATAGACTGTATTCTCAGTCCAATTCTGAACATTTCTGACAAAACCGCACACTCCGCGACTCGACGTTACACTTGTATTTAGACACACTAGATGCCTGGGTAAACAAGTGCGAATGCTCTTACCGACCGACTGACTGTCCGACCAACTGATCGACTGACCGACCCACCGACCGAACAGCCAACCAACTGTCTGACCGACCGACAATCCGACCTGCCAACCAACTGTCTTACCAACGGGTCAACCAACTGGCCAACAGGTCAACCAAATGTCTGACCGACCGACCGACCGACCGACCGACCGACCGACCTAGTTGCAAGTTGCAATTAAAAATACTACAGTATCCCAGGTTATTTAACCACTTTAACCCTGGAGTTTCAGAATCTCAATCTCAAAGTACACGCCACAAGTTGAATAAATTTTGAAACTAATTTTACACGAACCAGCAGCCATGTGCAGCAACAGATCCCAATCAAATGAGCTTCAAATATTCAACAGAATGTTTATTGAATTCTATCTTATCTTTCGTATTTGGTCTTTCGGGATCACATGGTTAATGGATGAATATAGTTTTAGCTATGCCCCGCCCATCTTTAGCTATGCCCCGCCCATCTTTAGCTATGCCCCGCCCATCTTTAGCTATGCTCCACCCATACTTCGCCCGTGTTGGGATCGATCGATCTATGAACTCACTGACTATCAATTTTCAGAAAACTGTACAGGTAAGCTGTCGAATATTTTGAAACTAATTTGACTGGGTGATGTTGTTGCCTATGGCAGCAACAGCGCCCAGTCAAATTAGTTTCAAAATATTCGACAGAATGTTTACTAAATAGTAAATAGTAAAGACATACAATCGTACATCAATTATGCGTTCGTGACGAACTTAGCTAAGCCATTCATGACGTAATTGATTATGACGTCAGCCTACACGTTACGTAGTTGATTATGACATCATATGATTGACTGAGAAGCTGGAATCCTCCATAGACACTCCTCTCACGCTTCTTCTATTTATCGGCGACTTTCAGCAAAAATTGTGCTCTTATGTTGTAAGCTCAATAGCTAAACTTGAAATATTTATGCCGAGACAAGTAGAACTACGGTCAAACCTGCCTTATAAGCCACCTCTGTATAACGACCACCATATTTCAGTCCTATAGGTAGGACTACAGTCAAGCCAGCTTTAGATACAGTCTCTATATTGGCCTATAGGCCACCTCTATATAAAGGCCTCTTTATTTTGGTCCCAAACACATTGCATTTGACCCTCCTCATTGAGAGACTACCTGTCTATAACGTGCATTTTTCTCTTGTGCCATGGTCTTTATAGACAGGTGTCACTGTACATATACGTACCAAAGTCTGTTTTATGACGGACATTGCATGAGTCAGTATTAGTGCTCGCTCACTAAAGACGGGTGGTCGCTTGATGCGATTCATCTGTTATTGTAACCAGATTATGGTGACATCTGATGGTGGTTAATTAGCTCTTTGAACCCCAAAGGACAAAACAACCAAAACGATTTAATAAATATTATGTTGAATATTTAGAAACTAATTTGACTGGAAGCGGTTGCTGCATCTCACATCTCCTCCTTTGGGTCTACGCTTTGACCTCTATTCAGAATTTTGACTGGTCAATTTATTGAGTGAAAATCTTAGATTTTATTCCAAATTTACTGGAAATTGTCAACAAAATTTGGCTAGAAGGACCATATTGTAGCAGGCTCCAGAATACAATTATGAATTTTGATTGGTCCATGTTTTGGGTGATGATCTTAGATTTACCAGAAATTGTCAAAACGCATCTCCTAATTAACCACCTGATGGATTTCAACCAAATTTGGCTGGAAGAATTCTATCGTGCTAGGCTCCAGAACGGCTCTTCATAATTTTGATTACTCAATTTATGGGGTGAAAAGCTTAGGTTTTATGAAGAATTTACCAGAGATTGTCAAAATGCATTTTCTCCTTAGCCGCTTGCTGGATCTCTACCGAAGTTTGCTAGGACTCTATGGTGGTCCACTACAGAACTTCTATGCAGAATTTTGAGAGGTAAATTTTTTGAGGAGAAGATCATAGATTTTATGAAGAATTTGTTCGAAAATGGCAAAGTGCGTCGCTCCCTTCCGTAGAACCACTGAACAGATCGGGCTGAAGTTTGGGAAATGTGATTAGGCACTAAGCGCCATTTAAGTTTTCTCAAGCTGAGAAGTTGATACATAAAAAACCCATGGCCGCCGTGGACCGACCAATCAATATGTAGCGTGATTTGTGGCCATAGTGGATTTTTTTTCATTTAATGGATTTTGAAGTTGAAATTGGTTTTGTATAGGATTTTGGGTGTGCCCTTTTCGAATTTGTCATTTTCTAAACCGTCGGATAAACAGTTTAGCGGCCATCTTGTATCTTGTTTCCGCCATTACCTCCCATACTTTCCTAGTTAAATTTGGCAGGAATCCTTAGAGAACAGAGATCCAAGTTCGTTCAAAGGAAGCTGATCGGCCAATTTGGTCGGTGGCCATCTTGGGTTATTCTCGAGAACCACTGAACCGATTTTAACCAAACTTGGTATGACAATCCGTGTTCTTCCAGCAGTTCTCGCCACACCTAACGGTTCTAGGTTATAGGCAATGCCATGTCTAGTTAAAATGAGCGATACAGGCCCTTTGGGTTTCTTGTTATTAACTATTATTCTGATTCATCACTAGAAATTAGTTTTGTCACGCATGCAAATTATACACACTGCAATAGACATTCTATCATACTACGGAATGGTAAAATGAAATTATTAGAAACTGGAATGCACGCTGACTATCGCATTTGCACTCTGTTTTGACAATGCGCTTAGTGACCCGGTGTCATAGATAGTCGATCCGTTGACCTCACACTCAAAGTAACCATAAGCAGTCGTAAGCAGTCGTAACATGGAGGTTTATGCAAAATCCGGTGATTAGAACTACCTTCTTGCATTTCAGATTTATGAACAAACATGTATATTCTGCTTTTACTTCTTGACCCCGTGCCTAGATATTTAATGATTTGACCTAAATATAATAGAACGTCTAGCCACCTATAATATGAATAGGTGTGCCAAGTTTTGTTATTCTACCTATTTTCCTTCCAGATATATGGCTGAAATATCTATTCCGGTATCAACTTAATGACCCCGTGACCTAAGCAGTTGATCCGTTGACCTCAAGCTCAGTAATATGAAGGCTTATGCCAAATCCAGTGATTCTGCCCTTTACATTCCAAAGTTATTGTCAAAAGGATATATATATATATATATATATATATATATATATATATATATATATATATATAACATTATGCTTTGTACTTCGTGACCTCGTGACCTAGATATTTGATGATATGACCTGGATCTTATGGAACTTCTAACCAGCTATTTATATGAATGAATGTGCCAAATTTGGCGATTCTACCTACTTGTGTTCCAGATTTATGGCTAAATCTGTATCCCGGGACGCAGTAACCCTGTGACATAGATAGTTGATCCGTTGACCACACACACTCTAAGCAACCACAGCCATTCGTAATATGAAGGTTTCAGTGCCAAATCCGGTGATCCTACCTTCTTGCATTCCCGAGTTATTGCCAAAAGCTGTATTCTGGTTTGTACTTCGTGACCCCGTGTCCTAGCTATTTGAGCTTTCACCTGAATCTCATAGAACTTAGAGCCACTTATTTATATGAATGGATGTGGCAAATTTAGTGATTCTACCTACTTGTTTTCCAGATTTATGTCAAAATGTCTATTTCGGGATGCACTTCGTGAGCATGTGTCCTAGATATCTGACCGTTTGACCTCAATCGTATTTTTGCCTAGCCATCGACAATATGAATAGCTATGCTAAATTTGGTGAATCTACCTTTTTGGCCTCCGAAGATATCGCGTGGATAGTCGTACGGAAGGGCGGACGAGTTGATGGACGGACGGATGGCAAGACGGATGGATGGACGGACGGACGGACAGACAAACATCACCAACCGCAATACGCACACCACCCTTTCGTGGCGTGATCATTTATGTGCTAGTAGTGGATAAGTTCATTGTCAGCGTTCTCCATTTTTTTGGCACATGGCAAATCTTGATACTTCAGATAATAATTTCAACAGCAACTTTAACATTAATTTTAGTTCTTCTTCTCTGCCCTATAACAATTTTGACAGGATACCCGAACAGAGAGGCCGAGAAGTCGAATCATTTCAACACCATCTAGTTTCCTGTTTGTCCTGACATAGCCTACGTGGCTGGTGCTATGATAATATTTTCTTTAAAGTTATGATATGTCTTATACGCAGCTAGAAACTGGTATAAGAATGTTTGCCCGTCCCTCTGTCTGCTGATATATCTGCAAAGCTGTCAGTGTTGCAACAATAACTCACTCACACGTGTTCCGAAATAGTCTCATTTTAAGGCAATTTTCGAACACACGCACACAGTTCAGACAGGGAAGGCATTGAAACAGATTAAATACGAGAATCCGTTCAAAAGACTACATACGTTAACTCATATACAGTTGACGGTTTGTCTAGTCTTGTCGAGGCAGAATCTACATAGCAAGCAACAAGTAACTTGGTGATAGTTAGAGTTGATTCTGGTAATGCAGATAGTATGATCAACAAAAAGATGTGTTGCGACATATTTACCATAGTCATATAGTTAGGTGTTCCACTCCTATGCTACATGCTATAATGAGTGTCTTGAGAAAACAGTTAGATCTAGTTAGCACGGACCTAGGTTCGTGTCATTAATAATCTAATAGTAGGCCTATTAATGTATATCCATGATATGGTAGAAACTATATAGGAATACGGAGTCAGGACCTGTGGCCCTCTTGCTACTATACGATTTCGTAATTACTTTAAAAATAAGAAATGCACTTTAAAGTGAAACAGTAAAGGTAAGAACTGACACGACGCGGGCGTTACGTGGGTGTCACCCAGGCGTCAGTGCGTCAGATTTGAAACATGAAATTGGGACAAAACACACTAACGCGTGCAGCAGCAGCAGCAGCAGCAGCAGCAGCAGCAGCAGCAGCAGCAGCAGCGCTGCTACTGCAGCCACCAGCGCCGATCCTGTTGCTGTGGATACTATTGCTGCTGCAACCTTTACTGCCACTGCTGTTGCTACCACTACTACTACTACTACTACTACTACTACTACTACTACTACTACTACTACTACTACTACTACTACTACTACTACTACTACTACAACTACTACTACTACCACTACATCTACTACTACTAACGGGTGCACTCCGTAAGCGGGATTAGTATAAAAATTGAAATCATCGCGTTACCAGTGCCTTAAAAAAATAAGCAAAAATACTACTGCCAGTGTGGCGATGGAGACCGGGTGGGGGCATAGCATACACACCATACAGTGTACATCCAAAAGGTAGTCTCATATGAATTCGCCAATGCATTAGTCTATCCGACATGTGAAAGATGGTCCGCTAAACCAAGATTCTTGTCTTGGCGCGGTGATCCAGCGGTTCAATCCCCGACCGGGGAAATGATGATCAACAAAATAAACTAACGGGTGTACTCCGTAGGTAGGGTTGAAGCCATCGCGTTGCCAGTGCGTTAACTAACCAAGCAAAACTGCAAAACTACTACTACTACTACTACTACTACTACTACTACTACTACTACTTCTAGATTTTTCGAATTATGATTCTGAAACTTGGTATGTGGATACATCCTTAGGGGCAGGTGTGCCGTATCAAAACTAGGTCAGTCCATTCCATCAGTCCGTCTGTTCATCCGTCTGTTCACCCTCTACAACTTTGTCCAGCCCATAGTTTCCAGACTTAAAATATATCATCCTGAAACTTGGTATGTGGGAAGAAGGTGTGCAAGTATGAAAATTAAGTCACTCTCTTCGTCCATCTGTTCGTCCATCAGTTCACCCATCTGTTCGTCCATCAGTTCACCCATCTGTTCGTCCATCAGTTCACCCACTACAAGTTTGTCTGGGTCATAGTCTCAAGACTTTTATTATGATCAGCTTCGGGATGTATACATTAATTCCTCTAATTGTGCTTGTTTCATTTTTTCAGGGTGTGTAAATGAGGAACATATTGGACTATCATCATCAGTGCTATTGCCACATAATCAACTACTAGGAAAGAACGAAAGCCACCTGCAGTCTCTCTTTTCACTCCTGCGCCCCTGCACACACCTCATCTGCACACACCTTCCGCTCCCCGTAGGATTAACCCGAATGGATCCCGCTCCCTAGGACTCACTATTCGGCCTGGGGGCGCCATTTCGACCACGGACACTGGCGAGATTTGCCTCCCTCATTGCCAACCGGGCCTTCGCCATTGCCACAGAAGCTCATGAATCCAAAACCACTGCTGCTCGACGCACCACTCCCACAACTACTTCTGCCACACCTGCGACCTCCGTCGCCCGCACCTTGCCTAGCGCTCCCATCGTTTTGCCTGCTTCCACCAGAACGAACATCTACATTTCTGTCGCCCCCCCCCCCCTTCGCTCTGATTAAGGAGAGACCTGTCGAACTTCGTCGACCACATCATCCCTGCCTAGGATGACCACCAGGCTCCCCAACCCCCTGCCCAAGGACAGCAAAAGGGATGAGACCGATGAGGAGCCCACATCGTCAGGAACTCGGCGCATGTAGGCACTAATTAGCCATGCCATGGATGCCCGTCCGGGCTCATGCGTCTCCAAGGAGATGGCTGGCCGCTCAGGTCGGTAAATTATTGTGAAGGGGCCCCTCACCCTCATTATGGGATGGTCGTCGCAATCCCCGGGATCTGCTGAGAGACCCGAATGACGTTCGGAAGGAGTCCATAGTCTAGACATCACTCACGTCAGCGAGCCCGGGCCTTCATTAGACTGGCGCTTCTTCCTGGGGCCGGAGAGAATTCTGGAAGGGACTGACAAAAGCTCGCACGATGACCGGCGACCCAGCCCCGAGAGGGAGAACGAATGCGGGATGGTGGCCAGCCACTACACATTATATATCTCTTTTGATTGCCTAATGAGATGAAGTGACCATACAGATTTACAATATTCCACTACCGGTCTAACCAGTCTTTTCTATAGGAGCAGGAAAATAGTCTTATCCATGTAGAAGAAGGATCACTTTTTTACGCCGGGTATGCTGTATGATTTCTTTACAATTATGTTGATGTGCATATCAAAGCTAGGTTTCTCACCTTTGTGTACACCAAGATCCTTATCACAGTCTGTTCGAAGTACTGACACACGGTGCTCAGTATCTGTCGTGACATACTGGAGTGCCGGGTGTGTGCTACCTAGATGGAGTACATGGATCTTCGTTAAATTAAAATGAAGTTGCCAGTCTACCGACCAATTACAAGTTAGCTCAATATTCCGCTGGATGTTAGATGTTTGAGGATTTCCAATTAATGTTGTGTCATCTGCATAGATTTTATGGATGCATTCGATAGTGTCTGGTAGGTCATGGGGGGTGGGGGCACTGGTTACGTTCTTATAATCTGACCGTGTTGTACCTAATTGAAACCATTGTTTCCTGTTGCTTAGAAATCCTTCTTTCCATGTTGTTATTTTGTTTCCGATGCTGTAAGCTATCAGTTTTCTCAGTAATCATCTATGTAGCCCAGTGTCAACAGCTTTCCTGAAGTCTAAATAGATTATGTCCACTGGCTCGTTAATGTCTAGCAGTTGGGTCACTATTTCCAGATATTCCCGTAACTGGGTCTTACAAGATCTGTTGGGCCTAGGTCCATGCTGGCACGATGATAGCAGTTTAGTGTTCTAAGTGACCCAAATGATTCTAGGACTTTACTTAGTATGCACGTTAAACTAACTGGTCGATAGTTTCCTGGGCCACTTTTTTTTTATAGATGCAGGTCACATCTGCAGTACCCCCATATCTCTGGGATCACTCCTTCCTCCAAGGATTTGTTAAATAGAATGCTGACCGGCATACTAAGCTCTTTGGCTCTTTCAAACAGAATTTTAGGATGTATGTCATCTGGTCTTTTGCTTTTGTTTGTGTTGAAATTCTTAAGTTTCTTTTCTACAGATTGATGAGTAATCAAAATATCTGCCAAGGATTTGCCATCATTCATAAGTGAATGCGAGGGTATTTCATCTAAGTTCTCCTTTGTAAAAACGCTTGAACCCCTATTTTAGGATTTATTATGTCACCAATAATGTTCAGTATAATATCAACTGCTATGATTAGATTAGTGGTATACTGTAACTGTAAAATATGTTGCTTATATTAATGTAAATATATGTTGTTTAACCATAGCCTAAGTATTGCTTGTGTAAGTTGTGTTCTTGTAAATATGGGCGCTAGATTTTAATTAGTTGTCGTACATCAATTTCTATTAACTGTGTGCACTTTCTGTTAAAATATAGTCTCTTTAATATGACAAGTATTGTCATCGACAATATGGTAATTGTTTAGCAATTGGACTGGATTATCATATTCGGTCGCCTAGTTGTCGGAAACCCGTATTTTAACAGAATAAATCTGTTTTTCAGTTACTGGTTGTGATGCGTCCTTGTCCCGTCTCACTCCGGCCCTGCCCATGTTTGTGTGCGTGCTACATTTGGAGGCCCAACCGAGACTTGGGCATGTTGTCTGGTGTGGGACTTGCTGTATACAACGATGTTATGATGATGAAGATAGCATTCTAAGTTTGAAATTTCCTTAATGCTATTGAATGGACAGTCACAGGGACTCGCGTGAATACAAAATGAACATTGCGCTTCAACGTCGATGACCGGGTGATGTATCTGACAGATATTTCTTGAAACGAACGATCAATTGACAATCAATATCATAATAATTAACATGATTTAATTGCGGTTGAGGTTTTCAGTGACTTTGGACGTCCACAAACTATTGAATACTTCATGTACTTTAACCAATAGTCATCTGACAATCCATATCACGATTTATTTTTTTAACTTTTCAATGAATCCATGAAGTGTGGTGGCTGCCTATTGTACTTCAGTTATGAGTTGTATTTCGATTAACAATCTGACAATCGCTATTCTATGAAGGAAGTGGAGGTGTGATAGACGCTCGATTTGGTTGGCCAACTTTCCAATTTAAAGAACCCAACCAAATTCCAGCCAGTGTTTTGATTGTAGCAGTGACACAAATGATGAACTTAGACACTATCTTGAACATTTGGAGTCAAACAGTACTAACAAAATATTGAATATTCTGTGTGTGATATTGTTCTCACATATATGTCATACACCATAGTTTTGTGGTTTGGGGACAGGTGAATGTCGCTGATAAACATATCATAATGGCTATTGAATATTGCCATGGTTAGACCATATGTCATATATAACCAATGCCATCACATAAATCTCTACTACATTAGGAAGGAAGTTTATATAGTTCGTATGCGCATGCCCTGATAGCACGCAAATGTTGGCCCAACCGTTACCACTACGTTGGGCCAACGTAGCTTTGCTCTTCGGCCCAATGTTGGCTCAATGTAGGCAATACGTTATTGGGCAAACGCTGAGACAACAGGCATAAATCTATGAAAATGTTTCAAATAGCACACCAGAGAGCATAATTTAACAATTTAAAAATTAAAATTTGAATATTATGTTGATTTTGTTTGATTTAATGTGAAATTTCCAACGCTGCCCCAACGTTGGCCCAATATTGGCCCAACGTTGGCAAACAAGTGATACAGCCAACATTGGGTCAACGTTGGGTCAACATTGCAATGCCAACTGCGATCTGCCAACCTGTTTCCAACGTTGGCCCAACGTCTACATGTTATCCGTGTGTTCTCGTGGAAATGAGTCATCTCTTTTGGTATTGTTATGATAGTATTTGAATTTGAATGATTAATACCAGGGTGAAGTGACTAAGGCAGGTAAAAATGCATTTGTATTTTAAATGCAGAATTTGTATTAGTATTGATGATATCTTGACCGGTATTAACACTCAAATGATTGTCACATTATTGGAAAATTTTACCCTAGCTATGACTTACTAAAATTTAGCAGGAAACATTCAATTCATGCTAAATCATTTTGTAAACAAAACCGAGACAAAATCAATGGTGATTAAATGGTCAAATATTGCCAAGGTCATACTGCTGCATTCAAGGTCCGATTACATTGTAGGCTCTGACAGAAATTGTCATCGAATTTCTGTATCAATTGTGATACTATGCGATGACATTAGTTTAGTAAATTGTAATTGTATTATTGTTGTCGATATTGCTTAATATCTTAAATATTGCTAATTATAGTTGGGGTAACCTGTTATTATTATCTGTTTATCAATTGAGTTGAGTATTTTTCACCATGGCGGGCAAGGATGCTGGCACAATACCATTAGTGATGAAAGTATTATAGACAACGAGGTGAATGACGGTGTAGCGCGGGTCGACCGGGCGGGTACTGGCCGTCCCAGCCAAGCTGGGTACGGGCCGCCCGTCCTGGATTCGTTCCCAAAGGCGCACGCCCTGGGTAGGGCAATACGCGTGTATAAACCTATGCGAGAGGCATTTCGTCGTGAAAACGACTAAGTTCGTTAGAACGCCTCGTGCGCATGCACGCGCGCACTCTGACGCTTCCTCAACGACTCGTGTGTCGAGATCGGGAGCGAGCGCGTACCTGTAGTGTACCGAGATGGTACTCGTAAATATTTATAATTCGTTCATTCTCGTCGTTCTTGGTATCGATCAAAACCAGGATTTGACGAGCATTTCAAAACTGAAAACCATTTTAAAATCGGTCCAGAAATGGCCGAGTTATCATCGAAGCTCCCAGTCAAAATATACTTTGAATATTGCTATAACGTCCTAATAGCGTATATACACATAGCTGAATACACAGCGATTTGTGTACATGTGACTTACTACGTCACTACACATATCTATACATTTCGTAATACATAGTTTTTTTGTGTATACGTCACAGTATTCTAGCACGCTGATTGGGTGGTACAGCGATCTCTGGTTGGTTCAGGAAGCCAGGTCTGACGTCCCAGCAAGTATAAAAGGGGGTGAAATTCGAAGATCAGGAGCATCGTCGGCGTGGAGGCCGAGAGTCGGGAACTGACTGGAGGTGTGGGCTAGATGAGTGGACTGGAACACCTGCGGATAAGAAAGATACATCACATCCCTTGCGGTTCCTTGCGGCTTTCAGTTCACCCACACAAAAGCAGTTCGCGGCTAACCCGCACTAAGCTAATTTTGGATGCTCCCGGACAGCCATCCGGGAGCAATAATAAACTAAATCATGGTTCCCATTTGCGAGGACCTATAAGCGGAACTTTCTGTGACAGGGTTCTTGTGACCCATTATGTAAAATTCTACATAATGTAGAGCAGCGATGTTTCTTGGTGGATGACTCGCCGGATTTGCCGACCACTCGAAAGTGGACTTCAACCACCGCACTGCATGTCATGTGGCTGCCTTTGTAACTTTTTGACCGCAGCCGAGTAGACTTTGCTCGATGCGCCACAAGAGCTATGCGACGCACCCCGCACCGTGTGCCTCTTTAATTATGTACATGCATTAATTACATTTTTATAAGTAGCCCTCTCTGTTAATGGGTTATGTTTAGCTTTTATGCTTCCGTCGCCGGACGGAGAACTTTCTTCACTGTTTAAGTTCTGATTTAGTTATAGAGATGATCTAGTATATATTACTTCATTGCTCTGTGTTACCATCCTGAGTTTGTACCGTAGCATCGTGGAGTCAGCATGCGGAGACCCATCAGTGGAAACCAGCTGTGGAGATCTGCATGCGGAAACCTTCCATCCTCAGAGAACGTGTTGACTCACGCTACGTGTATGTAGCGCCTCAATTTCAGTAACATAATAGCCTGTTCCATCCAAGTAGCTACTAGGTACTCAAGTAACTATACATAGTATGTCTTATTGTCATGATATACATCCGTATAAGGTACTGATGACTAATAGGTACTGCACCGGTCTTCGGACCGCAACTTCTAATTTCTTTATTATTGTTCATATTATCCTTGTTTACTGTGGTGCTTTGACTAACCGCACCATTATAGGTTACTGACCTTAATACACCTACTACCTCATTTAAATCATTCTGTAAAAACTGTGATATTGTTCTATTGTAGTGGTTAGTTATGTATATGACAGTTAGCCATTCGGTTCATATGTTTTGCTTATTTTGTAGAAAGCTTGGACCGCAGTACGCTAGGAGATATATTACAGCAACAATATATGCATCACTTATTCCTGCCACCAACAATTTTACACTGAGGTCGCTGACCGTGCTCTAAATATTTGAGCTACCGACTAACCTTTCTATTCAGCTCAATAGGATAGGTTAATAGTGGCTAGGGACAATTTCTTCATTAGGAGACACATAGTGTATGCCTCTTTTCCGGCTGTTGCGGTAATCTAGCCCCGCACTCTGGCAAGGGTGTGTAAGATTGGTCAAATACCTATAGGGCCTCACTTTTATCAAGTTATTGTCTCTTCCCACGATCCATCAAGCCGTCAGGCTTTTTAATTGTTTGGAAGACCCTGCCCGCACGTTGAACTGATCTGACTCTGGGAAACTATCGGAGGTTTTCGACCAGTGATGGCCAAAGTGCGGGTTCACATACAATCCCCCTGTATCTTCGGATACTTATTAGTTAGACTCTTGCCAAAGAAGGAAAGCACTGTGAAAACATGTAGTTATTATGATTATTCTGTTCCCGGCCTGCAGTGCATATTGGGCATGTTGGAAATTAAACCTAATGCCAGGTCAATAGTTAGATCCATAGGATTGGTGATGGATGAAATGCGCATCTCCACCCAACTCGTTGATGTGTCTGGCAAGATCTTGGAATCTGCCACGCTAGCATGGGAAGGACACTTGTGGTGGATATTCGTCTCTCTACCCCCACCGTAACAATG
The DNA here is from genome assembly GCA_034401795.1 of Chaetoderma sp. LZ-2023a. Lineage (NCBI taxonomy): Eukaryota > Metazoa > Mollusca > Caudofoveata > Chaetodermatida > Chaetodermatidae > Chaetoderma > Chaetoderma sp. LZ-2023a. The sequence continues at coordinate 134,399,564 of CM067371.1, read as the reverse complement.
TCAGTAATTAAATTTTCTTGTGTAAAATGTAGCCATCGCCCGGTGATGTTTTATGTGGTTACGGAACAGGTCAGATGTGCTGCGAAGTAACATGTACGCTGCTATCCATGGAGGTAGATGCTTTCCAAAGAAACCCACGGGAAGCAGGACGTCTGCGCCCGTTGGATAGCCATATCTAATGATAGGTAGGAATCTCTGCCACTTACGGCTTAAACTAGGTCTCGTTTCTAACACCTAAATGGTAGGTTAGGAATAGCAGACAGCCCGCATAAATAAAAGCGGCACCTACCAATGCAGTGTCTTGGAATGACACAAGGCGGTTCCTTGTGAATCCTCCGGGAGTCGCTCGCCCCATCTTCACATAAACCAGTATGCATCACGTTAGTTATATTTTCACTAGGATGGTCCTTTTCCCTAGCACTTTGGTTGAACAAAAGAGTGTCCCTTTTCGCCAGCTCTTTTCCTCCGCTTCAGCGTCGAAGGCATTCTTTCTGTGACGGAGGCCCGCGCAAGGCACTTGCCTGTCGCATAAGAGAGATATCCTGGACGGAGGCCCACATGAGGCTACTACCTCTCGCACCATTAGAAAGCCATCTAGGTGATGAAGGCCCGCACGAGGCACTGCCCTCTCGCAATGACAGGAATCTCTTTATTTGTATAATGAAGGTATAATAGCTTATACTAAGTTAAACAGTGACCTTGTTGTGCGGATGCTTACCTTGCGGGGATACCTCTGCGTATTTACGAATCCATGTGGTACCTCTGGCGACCCCACGTGCAAAGTGCACCAGCTAGCTATACTTTATGTATTATTATTATTATTATTATTATTATATGCTCAAATACTGTCAGACGATCTACCTTGTTTGACAAACTGTTATTCCTTTTTCTATATAAATTATTCTCCATAATTTAAATTAACATGGAACGACATACCGGTGACACTAATAGCTGGGATGACACTGTGCAGTTTAATCTTAGCGGCAATGGCCGCACGGCCCGACCAGAACAATTGAGTTCCACCGGCCTTAGTAGCCCGTCTATGTACTTTGCGGAGTGGTGTCACACAGAATCCAAAACCCCAAGATTCGGAGCTAGCCAGCGCCCTCGTTCGTCATGCACATGCGGCGCGACGGCTGAGTGATTCGTGTTGGAACGACCCGACAGAACCCCGCGAGCTACAACAACAAGCCTGTACTAGTCATGAAGCGAGATTCTGAGGTCATAGGTCAGGCGGGTCCTCTTGGACAGTCAAGGAGACTAACCTATGTTGCATTAATCCATCAGGTGGAAACTGGTAAAAGAAATGGCTTTCTAGAGGCAAAGATTGGTGAAGGTGTCGTATGAGCTGTCTGTGCATAGTTACCATTGAAGGCATAAGAGACCTGACTTTGCAGAAACTGCATCAAATTCTTAGATCATACTTTAAAGTGAAATCAGCTACCGAACTGTTCCAAGAATTGCGTGACATGTTGCAAGGTCATAAACAAGATACATTGTCATTTGTTCTCCCTGTAATGAATATTAAACAGAGCATACTTATCACCTCAGATGAAGTAGGACAAGTTGCTTACAGTCATGAGCAAGTTCAGAAAGTGTGTTTGCATACAATAAATACAGGATTAGCAAATGATACCACCCACCAGGAGCTGAAACCAAATTTAGTTGGTGTCGTCGAGATTGAACAGTTGGTAGAGTGGGTTAGTGAAATTAACTCAACTGAGTGTAAAGGCAAATGCTTTGCAGGTTGCAACTACAGAGTCACCTGAGAATGATAGAGGATCAATGAAAGAGCAAAAATTAGAGGATGAAGTTAAAGAACTGCGTGCACAGCTCAAAAAGTTAACTACACAGATGAAAGAAAAAAGAGGAAGTCAGGATAGAGAAGAAGCAGGACTCAGATGGCAGAAGGGAGAAACGGAAAAACAAGAATGATAGTGGTAATAGAAACAATAGAAATAATGGAAGTGTGGTTAGACAAAGAGGATGTCAAGCATGTCGACTGGCTGGAAGTAGCGGTTCCTGTAATCATTGTTTTCGATTTGGCAACGATAGTCACTGTTTGCGAGGATGCATAGCTGGGAATTGCAATCAGGGAAATGGACAGAAGCTATGACCACGGGACGGGGAATAGCTGGGAAGTCCACCATGTCCCATTCGCTCAGCAGTATTAATGGCCAATATAAAATCGTTGATTTAATAGGCAAACAGTTCAAGTTCAAGTTCAAGATTATTTATTTTGATATAGAATATACATTTACAGATTCACAACAGGTAGTCCACCATACGCAGAGCCTATGTGGCGTGGACCCCTACATGTAACATATAGCAACAATATAGGACATAAGAATACTGTATACATAAAGTTAACACGCTAAGCCACCAACAACTTTCAGTAAAATTGTTTCCAAAACACTCAGCCAATCCAGAGTTATTGCCAATTGAAATTATTGTCCAGTGCCTTGCAGCAGTCCGACAGTTAATAGACGTATGGCAATTTACAACAAATTTACGGGGACAGACATGACAGAGGGATGTGTGCTTATCTTGCTTAAGTTGATAATTCTATATTACATATTCTTATTATCATTGACAAAGTAATAGAATTTCTTTAGGCTGTGATGGTAGAGGTAGTAGTTTGGTGGTTACCATTATGACAGATATTGAAATAATAATAATTATTATTATTATTATTATTATTATTATTATTATTATTATTATTATTTGTTCTGGTGACTGCGTGCAAGTATGAGAATAGCATGCCATGATGGTGAGTGTTTTCCAGAGTCTAGTAGTTTTCTATAATCTTCCTTTTGATACTCTGCTTAAAAGACTGTAGCTTTATGATGTCTGTGCGTGTGCTTGTGTCTGTATTATTCCATAACTGATTCCTTTGTATGAGGGTTTTTGTTGTGCTGCTTTTGTTTGGTGGTGTGTTGAGTGCAGGTTATTTCTTGTTTGTGTGTTGTGATGATGTAATTGTGCATGGAGCATAAAAATGTTAGATACGGATAAGGGTAAGTTGTCATTGTAGAAGTCCCTTAAGAGTGTGTATAATTGGAGCCTTCCAATGTCCTCAAGTTTTAAGACCTTTTTTGATTTAAAGATATTCTGGCCACCTGCTGTTTGTGAAAATAGTTTAATAGATTGCTTTTGAAGAGATTTTAGTTTTTTAGTCTAGCTTGAGATGTATTTTTGTCAGATAGCATTGCAGTAGGTGATGTGAGGAAGTATCATTGTGCCGTACAGGTTTTTAATAATATTAGCTGTTAGATAGATGCTGTTTGCTACAATGGTAGTAATAATTTCAATATGCTTCTCCCACGTTAAATTTGTGTCCAGATAGACTCCTAAAAATTTAGCATATTGTGCTTCTTGAATTATCTGGTTGTCGATATAGAGGTTTGGGAGAGCTATTTCTTTTAGTTTCTTAGATTTTGTTAATAGTATATAATTAGTTTTTGATACATTTAATGACAATTTGTTTACTTTAAGCCAGTCTATTAATTTCGCCATTTTATTATTGACATTTTTGTGTATAATTTCTATATCCTTGTGGCTGCAGAAAGGATTTGTATCATCTGCGGAAAGTATTAGTGAGAGATGTTTGCAGACTTTGGGTATATCATTCCTATATAGGAGAAACAGCAGGTGCCTAAGAACTGAACCTTGGGGAACACCACAAACTATATTTTTGTATTCAGAGCTAACCCCATTGAATTGCACACACTGTTCATAGTTTGACCCGTAACTCTGTATACAGTTCAATGCAGTACCTCTTATTCCATAGTATGCAAGCTTTTGCAGTAAAATTGTATGATCAATTGTATCGAGGGCTATGGAAAGATCCAAGAATACACCTAACATATGTTCATTATTCTCAAGAGAGATTGGTAATTTTTCAATCATATCCACAATGGCAAGCATAGTAGAGTGTTTTTCTATGAAACCATATTGAGAAGGATAGATAATTGAGTTTTTGTTTAGATATTTAGTAATTATACTAACATACAGCTTTTCTAGGAGTTTTGAGAAAAGTGGAAGTACCGAGACTGGCCGATAATTAGTAAAGTCAGATGCATCTTTAGCTTTGTATATGGGTGTAACACGTGCAACCCTTTAGTCTTGATGAACATACTCCCTGTGTAAGTGAGAGATTACAGATGTGGTCCAATGGTGTTTGTATTTCTGTTACACAGTGTTTAAAAAATTTCCATTTGAAATTATCGCTTCCAGCACTTTTAGCTGTGTTAATTTGCATTAGTATTTTGTAGATTTCGTGAGTATTTGTTGGATTATAATAGAGTGTTGATAGCTACCTGTTAGAAAGTCCTTTACATGTATGTTCGAGCTCGGTTGAATATTTTGTGATAAATTAGGACCAATGTTAGTAAAATACTCATTAAATTTGTCTGATATTTCTTTTTTGTCATTAATGACTGTATTATCATAAATAAACCGTAATACTTCAGTATTGCTTCTTTTCTTATTTAGTAATGATTTAATCAGTTTCCATATTTCCTTTATATTATCTTTTTGTTCGTCAAATTTATTATGAAAACCATTTATTTTTCTGATTTATCCTGTTTCTATATTTCTTGAACTGTGAGTCATTATACTTCGACGGATATTTAATAAAATTCAGATATAACTTGTTTTTCTTGTGACAGGCAGCTATCAATCCTCTTGTAATCCAGGGTTTAGTAGGAATTTGTTTAAATTTCTTAATATTTTAAAGTGAAAAACAGTGTATTGTGTCTTGTGTTATGGATGGGGTACGAATGAATGTGTTGTGGGATACTGGTACACAAGTGTGTGTTTTGCCATTTCATATTGTTGAGCAAAAATTTCCACTTCATTGCATCCGCCCAGTATGTGAATTAGTTGAAACTGTTCAGGTATATGATGTTAATAATGTAAAAATTCCGTGCTATGGTTGGATTGTGGTTGTGTTTTCTATAGTTACAAAAATCACCAATTACTGGTGCCTATGCTTATTGTAAATAATGATCAAATTGAAACACCAATCATTGGATTTAATGTAATCAAAGAGTATTTGAATGATGATGGTGATGATGTGTCACATAGTGAAAATTCTATTATGAACAGTGTCTGTACCACATTTACTGCTGTAAATCCAAGAAAAGCAAACTACATTAATTAATTATTTGTCATCACCCTCAAACATTGTTAACTTTAACATTTCCAAAATGTAAATTATCCATTCATGAAAATAATAGTAAATTTATTGTTGGTCGAGTGACTAGTTCTGTAGCTCAGACGATGACGGAACAGGACTCGCATCTCTCCAGTTCAAACATAGACCGACTTCTGGAGTCTGTGGAACGTTCACATTTCAGTGGGGCCTTGCGACCATCATCGCGGAAGTTAAACCACACCGTCTCATCCAGGCTGTTAGTGTCACCGGTATGATGGTCCATAATAAAGTTAGATAAGAGCCATTAAAATATTAGTGCAAAACAATGGTACTCGTTTGCTTCTAATGGAGATTAAAAGTATGTAAGAGCGCCTGGTGTTATTGTTTAACCTGATTCTCGCCAGAGGTACCTCTCAGATCTCTGATCTGAATATTCCGTAACGTATCCCTGCAAAGGAGAGTCCTAACGGGGTCACTTTAGTCAACTTAATATAAGCTTTCGCCACCCCTTATATCCGTCTCAAGTAATCTTGAGAAGAAAAAATAATAAGAAAAATATCATATAATAATAAGGTGAAAAGGTCAATCAGGCAGCCCCAGCCGTAGCTGGGACGGCATGATTTAATATAATTATCTTCATTGTGGTATGCTGTTTACTTACACCGCATATGGTTTGTTTATAGCATAGGAATCCACAATGATTATTTGTTGATACACAGCTATGTGGTTAGCATCGATGTGTAGAATGACCATAGTCATTCTGGGGACAGGGTTTCGATTTTATTAAAATATATAATAATAAGAAAAGTATATCAAAAATACAATAATATATATTAGCACCACTGTCACAATAAAGCTAATCAGGAAACTCTGCTGCACATTATAATTAATGAAGGCTATTGTTGATATTAGGTACAAAGTTCCCCCAGCATGTCTGGGTGCCACGATTCCACTAATGAAGGTCTTCATGGGTGTGCACGTGTTGCCGATATGTCACCTGGTGGAATGTCTATGCTGCTGTCTGATGATGTTGCGGAAAGTTTCGTGAATGATGTGCGGATGCTGGATGAATGTGGTGTTGAGATCCTGATGCTGGCGGTGGTGACTGCGGAGCTGCTGATGGTGCTGATGACTACGGTGGTGGTGGCTGGCGTTATTACTGTTGTTGCGGTAGTGGTCGTTGTGCTGTCAGTGTGGATGATACTGGTGGTGGTGATGATAGTGTTTGAATGAGCTGTTGCGGATGCGGTGGTGGTTCGTCTCCTCTTTGAGCCTGAATTAATTTGCTATCGGTGGTATGAGCAACCGGCAGAATGTCCATCTGATGCGCGACTCTTTTTACCCGCGTATGGCTTATTTGGTGTCGTTGCCTTTTGTATGGCCGGATCCATATGCAGTGTTGCTGCTGCTATGGTGCTGGTGCTGGATGCGGTGCTGGTGATGACTGTGGTGCTGCTAACAATTGTGCATGGTAGGGGTAACTGGTAACCGGTGGTTATCTCCCCTGTGTCTGGATCAGTGTTAATGGTTAAATCCGGCGGTGATTCTGAATTGTCCGATACTGAAAGATTTCTCACTGGAGCGGATACTGCTACCGACGCAGATGGTGATACTGATGTGGATGCAGATGGTGATACTGATGCGGATGCAGATGTCGATGCTGGTGGAGATGCGATTGTGGATGCCGGTATGGATGTGGTTTCAGATGCTGGTGTGAATGCGGTTATGGATGCTGGTGCGGATGTGCTTGTGGATGACTGAAGGTGCCTGGGTTGCTGACGTGTTGTTCTTTTTACTCGCACCATTTTCCCGGTGGTAGGAATTGTTCTTACTGGAACTCGATTTGCTAATCATGGCCCTATCACAATGAGATCCTCATCCTCTTCCTCCGGATTTAATGGTACTGTCACTACACTATGTTTGGAAGTAGTAGCATGTGTAATGCCGTTTCTCGATGTGAATTAGAGAAAATTACATTCGCGACAGTAGGCCCACTGTAACAAGTGATCACGATCTATGTGAAGTTTTAAGTCAGAATTTCTCAAAAAGGCTTTGTCGCAGGTTCTACCACTTGCGGAAGTCCATGAACATGGGAACCTCTTCAGAGCTGAAAGCTTCTGACTATCGTCAATGGAACTGTCAGACAGCGCAAGGTTCTCTTCTAACAACATTTTATTTCCGCATTTTGAATTTTGCGGTTCCACAAACAGCCTAACCTAAGTTTCTCTTTGCTGTTTTAAACTTTCACATAACAAGCCAATAAATAATAATAATAATAAGACGAGCAGAATTTTGTTCTCAACACGAAAATGACCTAGTGCCTGCGATCTTCCCTTGTGTTGAGTTGGGTGCGAAGATGAAGTTTCCATGCGCGATTCCTTTTATACTTTTTGATGACGGTGGATGACCATGCCTGAAAACCTTAAGGTGATGCGGTCATTGTTATTGACGAATTTAATTCGTTTTATCCCTCAGTCTTTTAATTTCTAATTCCTTCCGTTGAAAGAAAGACAAAATATATATAAACGGAAAGGAATGCTAACCTCATTCCTTTTATTGCGGGATCACAGGTTTCCAATCAACATAAAAACCGGAAACTACTTATTCCTGTGTAGCCTCACTTTTTAATTAAAGTTATGCAGTTTTCTGGTTGGATGCTTATAGACTTGCCTATTTTGATTTTAGGCTGGAACGCCCGAGGGTGTGTGGGAGAGCGTGATTACATCAGCAGTCCAGAGACCCTGACTCATCACCTCTCGCCTCCTCAATCGTGCTTTGTGATAGCTACGCGGGTGGCGATTCGTGTATCTATAGTCTTTTATCCAATTTACTGGAAAACAGTGAGTGGCTTTACAATGAGTGATGAGTGTTTACGTTTTTAAACACGTGGTTGATTGGAAACTTAGGACGTTTTACTGTTGCATTGTATGTAGTAGTTGCTGACTGATAAGAAAAATGGCGATGCAGAGGGTTATATATTTTAAGGTGTCTGTCTGTCAGAACACCTACCTTTTCTGCGCATTATTTAATATGCGCCTACCCTGTCTGTCTTGTGTAATCAATTCTCACTCTTGTTGATTTTTAGTGGAATCTGTATGTGAGAATACCTGAAATTTTCTGTGTATAATGACTGTTTAAGTTTTGATGCTGCTTTGCCAGCCCGCGCGTTAATGATGTGTACACGCGGTAGAACTGTTTTAGTTCTTAATCAAAATTACAACAGTTAGCTGAATGTAACTTATTGTTTGGCTTAAGCAAATTCATGTCTTGCCGGAAACAAGTTACTGACCTCGCGAAGCATGAATGCATTTACCGGGTGGGCAGACTGCCAAGCATCCTCCTCTGTGGGTAGGACTAGTCTCACCGCACCTAGGCACAAACTTATTTGCTATGGCACAGTGTAGAAGATGCATGCTGCAGTTTTTCACAATAGTACAGTACCGTTGCATGAAGATTTGTGAAGCAATCATCATGAGTGTCTGTGTCGGTTGTCTTGTGGGTGGGTGTGGGGTACGCATGGCAGGTTCTCTTTGCAGATGAAATTATGCTGTAATGTGGTGTAGAACATTTATTGCAGTAGGGAACGAATACCACAGTGGGTGCAGTGGTAACCTTAACATTAAATGTTTTCTCTCTGTAATGGCCGAGCCTCAGAAAGGCGGGACAGAGGTACTTAGAGCGTGGATGACCAAGAAGGGGACTGTCATAATTTGAATCAAACCATTGTCGAATTTCACTTTCTGTGCCTATCTCGTTCTTGCATACCGATGTAAGACTGCGGTCAATCCTGCTCTCTCAATAAAGGTATCTGGAATTACGTGTAGATGATGAAATTTATTATTATTGTTATTGCTAGTGTTACTTTCAAGGGGTGGTATGTTCCTTGCGGTGTGGGGTGATATTATCCGTGAAGTTGATCTTTCACCACATATGTAGTTACCGCATCTTGCAGTGAAAGTGGCCGTAGGGTGGTAAATGTTGTTCAGGCTTTTGAATGCCATGATGACTGGTGTATGGGAGTCCGGGGTTGTATGCCGTTCTGGTTATGTCATGTGGAGGGCAATAGTCAGTTCTCCATGCTAGCTATGCCAAGTCTGTTGATGGCATATATACGTGTGCGGTGAACCTCACAGTTCACCGCATTATTTGTGTTGCGGAATGTTGTGGTATCCATGTCACTATCGTTTTCTGTTGCAAGGGATAGGTGCATGCTGATTTAAAAGGTTGGTGTCGTACATAGAAGGGTGATGACTACGTTCTATATGCTGTAAGGTGTAGCTGGCGTCCGTTATACCTCTTATAACCGGTGTCTTATTGATGCTCGCGTAATTTAGGCTTAATCCAGCCATAAGGCAAGTGTTGTTTGAATCTGGGCTTATGTCCCTTTGCTGTGGTGTCCTAACTACTCACGAGGGGGGGGGGGATGTGAAGCTAATGGAGAGGGTGCTTCTTTGATGGGGAGGACAATCTCCCATTACACAACGGTTGGCAATTTGTCATACTTTTTCAGCGCCAGGAATAAACGAGCCGAGAGTCTACTGATCAGGATGCTCCCTCGCCATCACCAGCCACTGTGGTGACAGATGTGCGGGGCGCCACCTCTCCTGAAACAGCAAACTCTCTCATATCTAAAGATTGACAGACTTCAGACGATGTGTGGAGTGTGAGGAAGGCCGGACGTGTGATGTCCGAACTTGATGTAGAAATAAGGGACGCAATTTGGAGTGGGGGGGGTGCAGTGGTTGGTTGGGTACCCGCTTGGATGGGGGATGGATTCGCGATTTTAGTGGCGGGGGTGGGGGTGGGTTGGATGGGAAGTACACCGAGTTGTACGGTTTCCCTGTTGTCAAGAACAGGCGAAGGCTTCATCAAGCCTACTCACTTCCTTGCTATTTATTACATTTTCCACCCTACCGGAGGCACTAGAGCTCAGGGCAGCATCAGCCTCCGCTTGTGGCAACTCTATAATTGGGGTAATAGCATGAAGTGGATTGGAGTGAGAAGAAGGAGGAACAACTTTTCCGTCCTTCCCCTTAGAGAACACAAATGAAAAGGTCTTCAATTACGTCTTTCCTGACCTAGTAGACCCGCTCTGAGGAGGGAGAGGGCGAGTACATGGCTCGTCATCGTTCTCAGCATTAGTTAAATGTTCACCCAACTCCCGACTTGGTAGGAGACGGGCTGAACTGGCAACGCGGTGCTCTGTGCTAATGTCGGGAATACTGGTCTCTGCAGAGATATCGGCCTTGGTACCAGTGTTGCACATATCGCCCAGTCCGAGCTCAGGCGCTGGGTCATTGCCAGCACAATGTTTAAGATGATCGAAGTGGATGATTAAGGTCAGGCCATCCGAGGCACGGATTTGGTAGGTCACGTCAGACTTCTTACCTACTACCACATAGGGGCCGTTCCACTTGTAACTCAGTTTCCTTGGCATATTTGCAGAATGTCATGTATCGCGAACCCAAACCATCTTTCCTACCTCAAATGGATCTCCATGCACATGCCGGTCATGCCATGTTTTCTGGTGCTGGTGCACAGTGGAGAGGGTTTCTCTAACTAACTCATGCACCTGTTCTATCCACTGGTGCATAAGCTCTATGGAGAGAGACAGTGAATTCTTTTCTCCATGAATTCTTGGCATGGCCAGATCCATGGGTAAGGATAATTCATGGCCTAACATTAACCGAGCAGGACTATAACCCCTGCTGGAATGTATTGAAGTGCGGTACACCATGAACACGTATGGGAGCCTCAGGTCCCAATCACGACAATCAATCTGTGTTTCCTTAGTCAACATCACCGTGAGAGTTCTGTTGAACCTCTCTACCACCCCATCTCCACGCAAATGGTTTGGTGTTGTTCTAGTTTTGATAATATGAAACAATTTGCAGTGCTCAGCGATCAACCAGCTCTCAAAATTTCTACCTTGGTCGGAATGCAACTCATAGGGCATACCGAAACGACAGAATACATTGCTTGCCAGAGCCTCTGAAACTGTGGATGCCTCTTGGTCCGGCAAAGCCACTTCGGGAAATAATCTTGCAATACGAGGATGTATTTATTTCCTTCATCTGTCATAATCATGGGTCCAAGCATATCAATAGCCACTCGCTCCCATGGTGCACCACCGATTTTAATTTGTAATGGTGCGGTATGGTGCTGGCCAACAGCACGTCTCTGAGGGGACATCCATTTGACTAACCATGCCATCACATGTCATGCAAATGTTGAAGGATCATGACTCGATAACGCTCAAGAATTATTATCTTTTGATTAATATAGAGAATACGACTGTACACATGACACTCCCCATATCTCTGATAATAATATTACAGATTCCTTAGATGGGCGTACACCTTCCTGAATCCATGCATATATGGCTTGTGTCTGTGCATCAGTTGCTTGGTCGTGAGAAAGTTTCTCCGCATCCCAGTTTGTGCACTGCAGTTCTGGGAGCATGGAACTGGCTGTGTATCATGTGTCATGGTGGTGGCCACTTCATGTTCATCCTCGAGCCTGATTCTGCTCAAGGCATCGACATTTCCATGCAGCTTGCCTGGTCTATGAACAACATTGAAGTTAAAGGCATGCAGGGATTCCTGCCACCACGCTACCTGGCTCTCCGGATTTTAAGGTTTCTGAGCCAGCGTAGCGAGGTGGGGTCTGTATGCAGTGTAAAGGGGCGTCTGTACAGCAAGTGTTTGCAATACTTGACAAAGTACACTGCAACGAATAATTCTCTCTTGGTAGTCACGTAACGTTTCTCTGTTTTGTTCAGAGTATGCAAACCATAACACAATACCGGCTCCGTTCCGTCTTCTGTGACCTTTGATAGAACAGCGCCAATTCCATAAGCAGATGCATAAGTGTCTAAGATGAAATCGAGGTTAGGGTTAGGATGAGCAAGAATTGGTGTGGTCGACAATTGTTCCTTCAACGCCCTGAAGGAAACCTCACACTCACTCGTCCACTCGAATGGTCTATCTTTTTCAGTGATCTGGAATAATGGGGAGGCAGTCTCACTGAAGTGACAGATGTATTGACGATAGTACTGGCAGAGGCCTATGAAGCTCCTCGTGTTAGTTACTGACGTAAGAGTCTGCCATTCTGCTACGGTGTATGCTTTTGCAGGTTTGGTGGCCACCCCATCTGCCGATATGGCATGATCCAGGAACTCGTCATCTTGTCAGAAGAAATTGCAATTCTTGGGTTTGAGTTTGAGATTGGCAGTTTGGAACCACATCATCACCTTATCTAAGTTAGACACGGTCTGCTCAAACCAAGAGCCAAAGGTGATAATGGTGTCTATGTAACAGAGGCGGATTTCCCATTTCAGGGTTGTTAATGCCTGTTCAATGAGACGCTCAAATGTTCCATGAACGTTGCACAAGCCATAAGGCGTCTTGCAGAATTGGAAAAGACCGCCTCTGCAGACGAATGCGATCTTCTCCAGATCGACCTCATCCATGGCCACTTGGTCAAGAGTACACTTGGCTCCAGACAACGAATCTAATGCCTGATCTATCCATGGTAAGGGCTACGCGTCTTTGATGCTTAGATCATTAAGGCGGTGGCAGTCAATACAAAACCACAAAGATCCATCCTTCTTGCCTGCGAGTACGATGGGACTGGCCCATGGAGATGCAGAGGGCTCGATAATTCCTGTCTGCAACATGTCATTCACTTGTTGGTATGCTTCTGCTTCTTTGTGTATGGGAAGATGATGCACCAGCTCACATAGTGTTCCTGGTGTCGACGGACTGCCGTGTGAGATGGGTTTCTCCCAGATCCATATCCTCTGTGGAAAAAAATCTCCTGATATTTAAATGGGAGTCATCGTATGTCACGTTTGTGTGATCGTGTTACTCCAACAATGAAACAGTGGTGGTGTGGTAGAGATAGGGCAAGGCATTGGAGGAGGACTGTCATGCATTCGCCGAGGCAGATCTACTGGTCGCTGGCTGGGTCTCTCTTCACATGGTGGTGGTCCAGGAGAGACATGTTTGACAGTGTGTGGTCGGGTGGGTGTGTGGCTACTAATGTGGTGCTGATATTGCGGCTCCACACTCCGATGTTCGTACCGTGGTACCGAGGGGAAACGCGGGGATGCAGCCCGAGGTGCATGTGGGTTTGGCCACTGGTCACCTGATTGATAAGGTGAACGCATTGGGCATGAAGGTTGTCTTTGCCCCCCCCCCCACCCCATAGGGGACCTTTAGGCCGACGTCTGTGATCCGGCAAGGCCGGTTTGTGCCTTTCACGGATGTCAGACAAGGTGATATAGGACACATCCGTCTGTGAGGCATCGCGGAGGACCTTCTCGCTGATCGGCGAGCTCTCCTGTCTACTTGGTGCGTAGTTTGCTGCACCACGGAAATTTTGATTATTACTGGTGACAGCTCTAGGTGCCCTTCCATCATAATACTCCACCTCTTCATCAGGAGAGTAAATGTTAAAATAGAAGGGAGATTGGAACATGCATGGGTTCTCTTCGTCTTCAAGCCACTCATCGTGTGCCACTTGTAGCCTGTGGGAGTACGCGCTGGTCCTCGACTCCCTCATATTCCATGGCACCACAGGTACACAGTGTGCTAGGGTGAAGGTGCTGGTTAGCTAATCTCAAGGTGATGGAACGAACGGAACTCGCGTCTCTCTGGTTCATACATAGACTGACTTCTGGAGTCGGTGGAATGTTCATGTTAAAGTGGGGCCGTGCAACCATCATCGCGGAAGTTAAACCATACCATCTCATCCACGCTGTTGCTGTCACCAGTATGACGGTCCGTAATAAATTTAGATGAGACATAAAAATATTACAGTGAAACAATGGTACTCGTTTGCGTCTAATGGAGATGAAATGTATGTAAGAGCGGAATGGTGTTATTGTTCAACCTGATCCTCGCTAGTGGTACCTCACAGATCTCTGATCTGTATATTCCATGAGGTATCCTCACAAAAGAGTCCTAACGGGCTCACTTTAGTAAACTTAATATAAGCTATATAATCTCAGGCCAGCCAAGCTTTTGGCTACGAGAGGAAAGTGCCTTGCGCATGCCTCCGTCACAGAAAAATGCCCACAACGCCGAAATGGAGGAGAGATGGGAAAAAGGGCCACCCTCATATTCAAACTATGCTAAAAATGAGAAAGTGATTCAACCTAGTGTAGCTAAAAGTATTGGGATGCACACTGGTTTACGTGAAGTTGGGGCAGATGATTTCCATAGAATTCAACACCGTCACCTTATGTGAGTTAAAGACATTATTTTGTAGTTGCCGCTCTAACAGTTATTATTTTGTAGTTGCCGCTCTAACAGTTAGTTTTTGGTCTACAAATATCAAGTTTTGGCCGCAAGTGGCTATGTGTTTTTCTCATCTTTGACAAACATGTCACCTGGTGGTAGCTTCAGAACCAAATGACGATCCTGTCACATACCTCATCATGAGCACAAATAGCAACGTGGGGACAAGTCACATTACATAAGCATTTGGAAAGCATGTCTCTATTTATGGTGGGCAGAGAGAGAGAGAGAGAGAGACAGATATTGAACTATGGTTACCTTCCTGTGAAGGCGTAGTGGACTCCAAGGCCATACCCAGTCACTGTAGACTTAGATGGCGATGTTTGTCTCTATCTGTCACCTAGTGTTTCAAGTGCGGACCATGTAAGAGCCGCACCTTGGAACTTAACATTTACCTGTCTTTAGGAGTGAGTCAGATAGCCCAAAGAATACACTGCTGGGGTTTCAGATATAATTTAATTATTTTGCAGTGATTCCTGCTTTGGAAACTAGCTAATAGGTATCCAGAGATACAGGGTGGAGGGGTGTATGCAGTCATCGACACTTTGATTCTAACTGCTCACAAACCCCAATAGTTTCTAAAGTCAGTTTTAACCAACGTGGCAGAGGAAGTCCAAACAATTAATAGGCCATGAGGCCGGAGGCACGTAGAAAGAGACAACTACTCATATTCTATCAATTTTGGAGGCCCTAAGGTAAATGGCCAATTTATACAAACTTGCCGGTGTGCGGTGTATAACTTATCCGCAGCTCCGGGAAAAGACAGTAGTCAACCCTAGCTCGTATTAAACCTATCCTACCGAGTTAAAATAGTCAGGTTTAGTCGGCCGCATGTCAGGTTCATGTATTGAGAATGTCACGGAGCGAGTCTCCCTGTAGTGCTCAATTAAGCGATTCAAATTGGAAAGTTGTTGTCTAGGGGTTAAATATCGGGAGGATCTACCATTAATCAATTCATTTGATCCGAATTGCTTAACTAAACCGTAGTTAAGTCAATGCAATTATGACTCAAATGAATTCAAGATGGTGGATTGACAGAATCACGAGACCCAAGATGGCGGTCTCTTTTTCAAATTGACTCAATATGGTAACATCAAGTGTAAATCTATCAGAGACCCAAGATGGCTGCAAATGACAATTCTAGGATTTACCCGACGTCGACTGACGTTAAGTTAATATGACGTAATTTATGATTGGACCATCTCGATGAACTTGGAAATCGAATGACGTGTGACGATTATGACGTAATCATAAAGTGTGTCAAGATGGCGGACTCTCAATTCCTACTTGGATGACTCGTTGAACGACTCGTCGAGATTAAATTCTATGGTCCCATCTCAATGGTCGAGGAATTGGTTGTTAATCAAGAATGTGGATTGGATACCCCAGACAAAGTTTCAAATTATTTATTCCTAAGAACGGACTTAAACTAACTGGATATCATTGTTGGCAGCGAATGCGTCAGAGAGGGTTAATTAGACAAAGAAAAACAGATACCAATATCAGGTTTTTTTTAAATATTTAATATATGTATAGCATTTCAATTAAAAATATCATCAATTGCACAGTTGGATAAAACGGAATAAAATGGATGAGATGGACGGACAGATAATGGTATATCACAGATAATTTGAATCAAGATTGAACGAATTCACGATTCATGCTGTTTCAGCGAAAGTTGAAGCATCAGACCTACTGTAATTCGGTTTACAAATCAGTCGTTACCATAGAATAATTTGGTACAATGATTTCATGCTTAACAATTAAGTTATTAGACGTTTGGTCATAATCAGTTAATGTCTGGAGTAAAATGTTATCCCAACCATTAACTGCTTGAAACCATGACCTTCTTGTCTCAATAAGTGACAGGATATGATTCAGTTTAAATAATGAATCGATTCCGTTAATTCGCGTTGATGTGGGCGTTAAAGCACAATGACGTTAAACAAAATGGAGATCCAGAGGTGATTCGTTGAAGACAATCCTCGGATGACTGCTGTTAAGAATCGAGTCCCGAAATGTAATTCGAAGAAGATAACTATATTACATCAGTGTTCTGATAACTGATGCGTAGATGTAAAGAATCTCTATGGTGGTTGAGAATGTTCGATGATGGATCTTTATGTTTGCAGCTTTTATGGGTGGAAAGCGATCCTGGAATAGACTGAAGATTATCGTAGATGCATTCGACGATGGGTCATAAGATTAGAAGACCCATGAGCAGATAAATGACTACTGAAGAAGGTTCAATGGCGGGTTCAGGAGAATAAGTGGTTCCCCATGGCTAATTTGAACACGGAGCCGCCAGGCATGATGGTAGGTGAGCTAAGTGAGTTGTCCCTAGGGCGTGGAGAGGTGTTTGATAGCTGAGTGTTTATTGAAATATGATCGCAGATCGGGCAAAAATGATCGACCGATCGATTACCTCAGTTCTCTTGTAGATTTCAAGCCTCCTCCATAGGAATCAATTACGGCACCTAGGACTATCACTAATAATGCAACTTAATATAAAACGTTGATATTCAACTACTTGGCATTATAACTTAGCTTGTTCCTCTTAAAAGGAAACCCTACCGCTCACATAAAATAATAATAAGAAAACTTTTTAAAAACTTCATGTTTGAAGAACCAGACACATCTCGCTGGTTTCATGCTTGCCCAGACACTCATCTTGCTCTTCACTGACACATGCTTTGGCGGCAATTTTCGCGCCGAGAAGCATGTATAATGCCATATATGGAAGTTGGCTGATCAATCATAGTATTGAGTGATCACTCAACCATATCAAAATCAGACAAAACAGTTCCAGATCAATTTAACCAATTTTGGATCATATTTTGAAAACATGGCATCTATCGTGTCAGATTAACATTCTTAGGCCCATAAGCAATTTATAAGCGCCCTTATTCAAATTTTAATTTTGTTTGTGACGTCATCGACTTAAAGTTGACGCGTCTCTCCTTACAAGAACATGATTAGCGACCTCAGTGAAAAATGTATGCTGTGCGGTGAACAAGGTGGTGTGTTTGTTGCTGCTGTATAGTGTAAACTAAGTCAACTACGTTAAGTGCGGTCCAAGTAGTTTTATACAAAATAAGTGAAACGATATAACTTGCATGGCTACTGCCATATTTCCAACTAATACAGTACAGTAAGGACATGAGGCCACATGCCCTTGCAGTGCCTATTAGTCATTGGCACATAAATGAAAATAAATATATACAATTAAATAGATAAAGTATAAAAAATAAGGTCTCACACAACCTTGAGATACCTACATATATCGGTACCTAGTATAAATATTATTATAAAAATGGTTACAGAGTACCTATTAGTCATCGGTACAAAAATAGTCCTAAAATCACTGTAGTTGAAGCATCACATTTTTTAGGCATGCAATGGCACGATTCTGAGCTGCTGCTAAGGAGCATCCACAGGTGAACTTTCTGATGTGGCCCATACTCATGAACGGTGAAGATGACCTTTGAGTAAGGCTAGTAGATAGTCATGTATGAACACATATGTATACTTATGCGGACGTCTATAAATTTTGTAATTGCATGAATTTGAAGATGTCCCGTAATATTGTTACGGGCTACGGTGAAAAGTTATGTTGATGCAATAGCATCTTTGTGGATCACAAGACGAGATGCACTGCATTGTTCTTGCGGTGCATCAAGCAATGTCCCAATCTGGACTGTGGCCAAAATGTTAAAGAAATGCATGATACATGTAAGGAGAGGATTCGCAACTTTTTCAGCATGGCTCGGCAGATCCGGCGAGATATCCGTAAACACCACCGTCCTATATACTTATTTTGTGGTGTTCCATGCTGGCCAAAAGACCCATCCGCATGGAAGGTCCATTTAGAGTGTGGGTAGTGGGGGGAACCAGCTTTAATTTAGTTATTGTCTCTGGCTGATATCGGCCAGGAACTTCCAAAAAATTGTTACTGCGGATGCGGTTAGTGTGCTCCAGAGACGAGACTCAAATCCGAGATGCACTGTCGCGGGCTACATACCACTGGTGCTAACAGTAAGTGGTTGCCCCACGACTTGGTCTGCTCTGCCACACCACCATGGGTCTCTCTTCCTTTCTGATGATTTTCGATTTCGCTTCTCCTTTTATACTAAATAGTGATGGCACAACTGTGCGTCTTAACCAATCAATGCGCACGTCATGACAAGGTATGGTTATCGATCACGTGACTTGCTGGCCTTCACCTATTGCCAAGTACACATGTGCTTATGACATTGGTTATTTTGAAACTATTTAGTCTGGGAGCAACGTGAATATCTCGTCGATTTCTGGACCGATTTAAATCTGTAAAAAGATTCAGAATCCTCGTTTCATTCCAGTAATGATTCCTACCAAGAACGACGAGAAAGCTCTTTTTGAAAGGAATTACAAAGACAGACCTGGAGTGTTCATAAGATGCCATTCTGTCCACACACTAGCATGCGTTGGTAGGCATTCTCTGACACCCGCGCATGCGCACTAGGCGATCTCTCGGACCTGGTCTGGCTGTTCCGTACCCAGATAGACTGGGACGGTTCATACCTGACTGGTTGATCCGTGCTACACAGTAAAGCATGGGATCCACCTATTAATCTGGGTAATAGTGAGTTGACTGATGAACAAAAGAAATTAGTTTGTGTAATGCTACGTGAAGAAAGTGATGCATTCTCAAAACCTGATCTGTTATTGATTGTGCTGTAGCATGTGTTCGAAAGAAGGATTGAATGCTAAGAATATGCATCGACTACAGACAGTTTAATTCCAAGATCATTCCAGATCACCAACCCTTGCCCCGAATCTAGGATGCCCTTCACACGTTAGCAGGAAATAGGTTTTTTTCCTCACTTGATCAGGGTAAAGTTTATTATCAAGGATTTGTAGCAGAAAATTGTCATGAGATAACAACATCCTGGGAACTGTATGAATGGAATAGAATTCCAATGAGACTTACAAACGCACCTGCTGTTTTCCAATGATACGTGAATGACAAGCTCGATGATCTGATCCATGATGATTGCCTTCCATACTTGGATGATACTATCGTATTTGATAATTTAAAAAAACTGAAGAGCACCTGGAAGGATTATGCATGGTCTTACAGAGATTTAAACAGTGTGTCATTAGACTGAAACCAACTAAGTGTAATGTACTCTAAAAAGAGATTAAATTTCTAGGACACCTTGTGTCAACAGATGGTAGCCTATTCTAATGGATCCTGCAGATTCTGTTGCCATACAATCGCTTACGGGTAAGTTTCCAAAGACAATCAGTGAGCTCCATCAAATAATGGGATTTCCTGGGTATTATCGCAAATACATTAGAGACTTCTCTCATATTGCACAACCCTTGTATGAGCTATTAAAATCAGATGAGTCAATTGCTGTTTCGAATGGAAAATGTCACACAAAGTCATGGAAGAAACCCCTCAAGAAAGGCCAATTATCTTCAAATCAGCCTATTGAATGGAATGATGCACATCAAACAGTATTCAAAAGTCTGATAGCGATTTTGGCTTCTATGACTATTATGGTATACCCTGACTTCAATCAACCATTTGTTGTCCATGTAGATGCTTCAGCTAAAAGTCTTGCTGCTGTTCTCTACCAGAAGCAGGATAATGGACAGCTGAAAGCCATCTCTTATGGATCTAGGACGCTGAGCCCTGCTGAACAGAATTATTATTTACATTCTGGAAAATTATAATTCTTGGCATTGAAGTGGGCAATGACGGAAAAGTTTCATGATTATTTGTATTATGCTAATTTCTTTGACGTGTACAGTGATAACAATCCGCTAACCTATATAATGACATCAGCAAAAAATTGATGCCACAAGGCCCAGGTTGGTGACTGGGCTTTCAAATTATAATTTTGTCATCAGATACAGACACGGAGTATTAAATGAAGATGCAGATGCTTTATCCAGGATCCTAATTGATGTGTGCAAAAGGGAAGTGCTATACTCCTAAGTTGCGTTGCATCATCAGATGAGATTAATTTATTGTCAGTTAATGTCAGATTGCGAGAAAATGGTGATGTCATTTGACTTTCCTCAATTACTAGTGATAGTTCTGTACTCTATGAGGATGAAAAGTTCATTGCCACACGTTTACACCAGTATACCCACGAAGAGCTGAGAATTGCTAAAGAAAGAGATCCATGTATTTCCAGAGCCTTATATTATGTCAGAAGAGAGGTTTAACCATCCCAGGAAGAAAGAAACAATGAATCTAAAGGAACCCTACCTCTACTTCAGGAATTTCATGGACTTGGTTTTCATTCAGATGGATTATTGTATCTCATCAGACCAAATCTGACCATTATCAACTTGTTTTACCTCATGTTTCCAAACGAGTAATGTTTCATGAGATACGTGAGGAAATGGGCCATTTAGGTTCAGATAGGGTGGTGAATTTGGTTAGAGATCGCTTCTACTGGCCATATATGAAAAATGATATAGAACATTATGTAATCCAACAATGTGAATGTGGCAACCATAAATCACTGCAAATTCCTAACCAAGCTCCAATGCAAATTATTGTGACTAGTGTGCCATTTGAGTCAATACATATTGACTGTGTTCACTTGGAAAGGTCAATTAGTGTCCAGGAGCACATTCTTGTTGTTGTTGATAGCTTCACAGGTTTTGCACAAGCTTACCCCACAAAAAACAAGGCTGGTCGAACAACAGCCGAAAAGATATTTAATGATTTTGTGTTTATGTTTGATTTTCCAAAGTGTATACAGCATGATCAAGGTGGTGAGTTTGAGAATGAATTGTTTAGGACATTAGAAAAATTGTACTCAGTATCGAAAACGTTTACTACGCCATACCATCCCCAAAGGAATGGAAAACTTGAGAGGTTTAATCGTACTTTGATATCAATGCTGAAGTGTTTACCATAGCGGTTCAAAAGTGAATGGAAGAAACATGTTGCCACGGTTGTGCATGCTTACACTTGTACATGGATTGTTGTAACAGGTTATTCACCATTTTACTTACTGCATCTGCGCTCACCAAGACTGCCAATTGACTTAATGTTTGATTTGGAACCTGAATGCGTACCAATAAGCTATCCACAGTATGTAGAGAAATGGACCAATACATTACGTAAGGCATATAACATAGCAGCTAAAAATCGAGCTAAAAGAGTGAGAGTATCAAAGGATTTGTATGACAAGAAAGTCAGAGGCATAGAGCTGAAACCATTTGACAGAGTGTTGGTGCATTGCTTGAGTGAGCGTGGTTGGCCAGGGAAGCTCAGATTCCGTTAGGAAGAGACAATCTATGTCGTAATTGGCCAGATGGGTGGTGACAGCCCTGTCTACAAAGTCAAGCCAGAGACTACCATAGGAAAACCTAGGGTTTTGCACTGCAACCTACCTTTTCCTTGTGATGGATTGCTAGTAACAACATCAGGAAGTCAAATCACCGAAAATTGTATCATCAAAGGTTAAGCCATCAAGACAGTATCATCAGGAAACTACCCTGGATAGTGACAGCGATGATGACGATAGTAGCATATAATTTTGGACTAGGAGTCGACTGCGTCCGTCTGCAGAAGTATTGAGGCCAAGAATAGACCAAGCGATTGATGATACTGCTGAGGAAACTGTTGCTTCCGAGGACATGATGGGAAATAGTGCTAATGACAGCCATGCTGATGCAGTAGCTGAAACTGATATTCCAGAAATTCCATCTGCTAGACGGTCTGAAAGAGACTGCCATCCTCCTGTTAAGTTGACTTATGATAGCCATGGTAACATAGATGAGTATGTTATGCGGACACACATCAATTCAATTATGCCTGTTCATGTGCCACCTATACCATACCAGGGTAGCCAGATAACTGCATTGCCATGTGTACCTCGTCAGCTTGTCTTTGCACCATTAAACAAAAATTACGTTCCACATGTGTACAATCAAAGATTTGTAGCCCTTAATCTTTGCATTAATATTGCACTTGAGCAATAACTCATATTGAAATTGTTCTAAGAATATAGTGTAACAGTATGTAACAGTTTAAATGGTGACACACATTCCGTTTCAGTAAATCATTGTTGTATATAATTCAGTAACCTCTCTATGTAAATATTAAAATGTTATTTATATCGGTACTGAATTAAATGATTATTATCTGGCGAAGTTAATAACTACAGCGAGTTGGAAAAAAATGGGGTTTTTGCATTTTGAGTAGTCAGTGCTAAGTTGCTTGTTGAAAGAATAGATTACATGCATAGGGCGTGTACCAATCTAGAGTAAGTACTGTGTGCTTATTGTGAATCATTTACGGTATCTATGTCTCTTTATTGTTAGGAGTACCATCCAACTGGCCATTGATTGTTCCCTGCTATAAACAATATAGTCACTTAGTGTGTTGCGATGTTCCTTAAGTGGTGGTGTTTAATCTGATGGTAGATTAATTAAAATGTCTGGAGACATTTTCTTAGTTGGAGTGAGTGTAGAAACCCCTATTTTGTGATTTATCATGGCACCAATAATGTGTAGCACGGATGGACTGGACGGGTACCGACCATTTCAGCTGAGCTGGGTACGGAACGTATAAGCCCTATAAGAGAGGTTTTCATTGAAAATGGCTAAGTCCATTAAAATATGTGGTGCGCATGCGTGCGCGTCGGAGCTTCCCTTAAAACACATCTCGGAATCGGAAGCGAGTGCATGCTTATAGTGTACCAAGTTGGTACTAGTAAATATCTTAAACTATATCATCCTCGTTATTCTTGGTACCGATCAGGACCGGAATAAAATGAGGATTAGAGAATTTTTTATTATTTTAAAATCGGCTTAGAAATGGCTGAGTTATCCACGAAATACCCGTTAAATTATTTTCAAAATATTTCTCGACGTCGTAATCGCGTGTATGCATAAATAGATAAAGAATGTGCTGTGCACGTGATAGCCACATCACCACTTCTTGTTGCACGCTGATTGGCTACTGCTCGGCCGCTGATTGGCTGAAGCACCTACCTCTGACGTCACGAGTAGTATAAAAGGGGTGAAAAATCGAAAATCAGGAGCATCACCGGCGTGGAAGCCGGCCCGTGCAGGACTGCTGGACCATCGGGATCGACGTGTGTAACTGCTCACCTACAGTGATTCCCGCATCATCCGGTGCCATTCGGATTTCAGTTCATCCACGGTGGTAAGGAGTCCTCGGCTTCCACAGTTTTTGGATACCCCCGGACGGCCATCCGGGGTTAATAAAATAACTTAAAGTAATAACTCCCACATACATACTTTTCTAAGGGAGTCTTTCCGCAGAAGGGACGTGTGGGCCCATATGTAATTCTACGGAATGTAGAGCTGATGGTGATTCTTGGTGGATGACTCGCCGGATCTGCCGACCACACTGAAAAGTGGACTTCAACTTCCGCACTGCATGTCATGTGCGATTAATTAACTTCCTGACCACAGTCTCGTGGGACTTTGCTAGGTGCGCTACAACAGCTATGCGACGTATCCCGCACCATGTGCCAGTTATTGTACATGTATAGTAATATATTAGCCCTCTCTGTTAATGGGCAACTTCAAACTTTCATACCTCCGTCGCCGGGCGGGAAACTTTACAACTACTGTTGAAATTATGTAGCAGCTAAGAGACTATCTATTGGACATCTCCTGAACTGTTCTGTCTCACTGTCCTGAGAGTGTGCCGTATTCGATCTACCTGGAGAAGCCAGCTTACGGGGACCTGCCTATGGATACCTGCCTGTGGATGTCTTCCTGCGGAAATCTTTCCAGCATTAGAGAATGGGCCATCTCGCGATATTTATATATCAGTAACTCATAACTTGTTCCGTACCGATGACCAATAGGTACTCAAGTAGCTATACTATTGAACATTTGATAATTATTTCCGTATATGGTACTGATGACTAATAGGTACCTTACTGGTCTTAACACCACATTCTTATAGTTTCTGTTTTACTGTGAACATTATCCTTGTTTACTATAGGTGCTTTCAACTAACCGCACCGTTAGGTCCAATGACCTGTGATACTTATTCTAATCATATATTTATTCCAACCGTATTTATCATGTGCAATTGTTAGTTATGTGTATGGCAGATAGATATCCAGTTAATATGTTTTGTTTATTTATAAACCTCTGGACTGCAGTACGCTAGGAAATACTATACAGCAACACATATCCGCATCACTATATTCCCACCAGCATCAATTTTACACTGAGGTCGCTGATCATGCTCTAATTGCTCGAGCCTGACATGTTACCAACTAAACCTGGCTATTTAGCCCAATGGGATAGGTTTAAAGTTGTTAGGGACAATTTCTCCGTTAGAGACGCATAATGTACGCCTCCATTCCGGTGTTGTGGTAATGTAGCCCCACGCATCGGCAAGGTTGTGTAAAATTGGCCAGTTACCTATAGGGCCTCATATATATATATATATATATATATATATATATATATATATATAGAGTTATTGTCTCTTTTCACGACCCACCAGCCGCAAGGCTTATTAATTGTCTGGATTCCCTATTGACACATTGACTGGATCCAACCCTGAGAAACTATCGGAGGTTTCCGAGCGGTGATAGTTAAAGTGTTAATTTACATACATCTCCCCCGTATCTTCAGATACTTGTTAGTTAGATAACCCCGCCAATGTAGGAAGCACTGCGAAAACAATAGTTAAATATGTGAGTTAGTTAGGTTATATACCGACCAGCAGTGCAATTCAGGGCATTCTGGAACTTAACCCTAATGACAGGTCAAATGTTAGATCTGTAGGACATGGTGACGGACGAGATGTGGATCTCCATCCAACTCGTGGTAGTGTCTGGGTGAGACCTTGGAATCTGCCACGCCCACAAGGGAAGGACACTTGCTGTGGATATCCATCTCTCTATCCCCACCATAACGACATGTCAGTATTTAAACTTGCTTATATGAACCGTAGCCATTGTTCTGGTGATGTTATATGTGGTTGCGGGGCAAGGTAACTGGATTTTTATCTGATTCTCAAAATCTCATAAAATGTACGCACGCTATCATTGGAGGTAGATTAGATGCGAGGCAAGGCGACCTATGGGAAGCTGAGCATCTGCGCCCATTGGATAACTGTATCTAAAGTTAGGTAGGAATCCCAGCCACTTACGTCCAAAGCTTGTATTCGTTTCTAACAACTAAATGGTAGGTTAGATTGTAGCAGAAGGCCCACATAAATAAAGCGGCAACTACCAATACAGTAACGTTGGAATTACATAAGACGATGACCTGGGAATTCTTCGGAAATAGTTCGTCCCGTCTTCACGTAAACCAGTGCACATCACATTAATTATGGCTTCACTAGGATTTTCACCACTTTGAAAAATTGTGTCGAACAAAAGGGTGGCCCTTTTTTCCAGCTCTTTTCCTCCGCTTCGGTGTTGAAGGCATTTTCCTGTGACAGAGGCCCGCGCGAGGCACTTTCCTCTCGCAACAACAATATTTTCTTTGTGTGTTTCATAGGGGTATATTAGCTTATATTAAGCTGTCTAGTGGCTTCATTGCGGAGCTCTCTTGCGGGGATACCTCTGCGGATTCAAGGATCTGTGTGGTACCTCCGGCGAAGCCATGTAGAAAGGACACCGGATGGCTCTATGTTGTGTATTATTGTGCTCATTTATTCTCAAACGAGTGATATTGTTTGTATAGTACTTATTAAATTTGTGACTGTTTAATTATTAACATCTTATCCATTACTCTAAATTAGAATGGACAGACATACCGGTAACACAAATAGTTGGGATGATACCGTGTGGTTAAATCTTGATAGAAATGGTCGTACGGCCCCACTGGAACATCAGTGTTCCACCGGCTCTGGAAGTCGGTCTTTGTACCTTCCGGAGAGACGCGATACGGGATCGACAACCCCAAGATCCGCAGCAAACCAGTCCTCCCCCACATCATGCATTTGTGGTGCGATGGAACGGAATTACATGGCTGACCAGCGCGTACCCCCGCGACCTACAAATATTCAGTATAATATCAACTGATATGATTAGATTAGTGGTATACTGTAACTGTACAATATGTTGCTTATTGTAATGTAAATACATGTTGTTTAACCATAACCTAATTATTGCTTGTGTAAATTGTGTTCTTGTGAATATGGGCGTTAGATGTTAATTAGTTGTCGTACATAAATGTTTGCACTATTTAACTGTACATGCAAAATAACACTATGCGCAGCCTATTATACAATCCATGCAGGTATTTACACCAAGGTAGGTGAATAAGAAGAGCTCAGTATCTGGGAACTGTACACGCCGTCTGCCATGACTAAAGGTGTCTGCGATATGTCTGACATTAGGAGAGCTGTGTGGTCACATGGTCTCAGATCCAGCATCTGGCATTTACATGGATGAGTTGCAGTGGTGCTTAATTAGTTTCTGACTATGGCCACGAGCCTTGTGCTCTTTGTCCAGCTCAAGCCCTGGGGGGGGGGGGGGATTGGTATTGTATCTATCATGCAGATATTTATAAGTTTCAGTCATATCCCCATGATATGCAAGGGATGGAAGCTTCAGTATTCAGAATCTATCTTCATAAGTTATATCATGCATTCCTTGCAAGAGCTTGGTATCACGCCTCTGTACTTTCTCTATTAGTGCCCCGTCACCTTTAAATCTGGGACTCCATATTGTGTTGGCATACTCAAGTAAGGGTCTCGCTCAAGATTTGTATAGTAAAACAAACATTTCGTTATCAAGATAACGAAATGAATGTCTAATTATCCCCACTACTTGGTTTGCCTTGTTGGTCATGACTTCTGCATGTTTGCGAAAAGTTAACTTGTTGTCCATATGGACTCATAAGTCTTTTTCTATAGTGGTTTCTTCAAGTTGTACTGTTTGTCCATCTGATGCAGTCATTTGATATGTGTCAGTAGGCAGTCATGACCCTAGTCTCATGACTTTGCATTTTTGCGGGTGGAACTTCAGTAATCACTTATCAGACCACTCCTGTAGGGCGTCAATGTTTGCTTGTACTGATAGACAGTTTTCATGGAATAATATTTCCCTGTACAATTTTGTGTCATCGGTAAAAGGTTTGATGTAGCTGGTGACTACTTCTGATGGGTCATTGATGTAAATCAGGGAAAATATCTGACGAATGACACTGCCCTGGGAAACTCCGCTTATTACCTCTGACCTTGAAGAAAACTGCCATTGGCAAAGACTTTGCCAGCGATTTGTCAGGAAGGCCCTTGTGCAAGTGTGCAATTTCCCGGTAATGCCATAATTTTGAAGTTTGGCAAGTAATCTGGCATGTGGTGTTACGCCTGTCTGGATAGGAGGGCGTGTTCATCGGGCAACAAGTCAAGAATAACCAAGCGCTTGCAGATAGACGAAACATTAATTATTTTATTAAAAACAGCTGATCGCCAGACATTTTGTGTGAAGTGGCGTTAGTTAAAATAAACGAACATATGATTAACGAACAGATAAGATATCATGAAGTGGCATCAGTTTAAAAACGTATGCTTGATTGAAAGAAAGCATGGTATGAAGCGACGTGTTAATGAACATATGATTGAATGGAAGATAGGGCGTCAAAACATGGCATCAGTTCACGAACAGCCGATCGATTGACAGCTAGAGGTATTGATGTGACGTCAAATAAACAAGTGGCTAACATCGTACATGGACAGAGTATACAGTTGACAATTATGTAATTACGGTTTATCCCTTTATGATCTTGCGAATAATAAAATAATAAAAGCCTGATCTAGGCCTACTACTAATCTGACTCCATCTTGAAATCTCAGATATAGCGCCATAATTTAGCATCACCATGGGTAGTGCAGACAACAGTAAATGTCAGCTTTATTGTGGGATGCCAGATGGTGATTTTTAAACACTGTTTTCATACCTACATGTCATCATCGCACAACTCGAGTGTACCACGACCACCACAAATATGATTAAAAGCATAAGCATGGCGATCCAGACTACACTGAGTTCACTAGAACAAGTGCAGCAACGCTATAATACAATATTCTGCACACAACTGTTTTAGAGCGATACGCTCCATAGAAATGTCATACAAGGTCATCCCATGACAATAAACAGACTGTGCGAAATCTGGTTCCATGAACATTTATCCCGTTCCCAGGGCAATTATATGATCTGCCACTCTCAATATTTCGTTACATTTTGATTAAATGTGTACAAGGACTATGGGGTATTATACCTGCAGGTAGACGAAATATTAATTACTTTTTATTTAAAACAGCTGATCGCCAGACATTTTGCATGAAGTGACATCAGCTCAGCTTCGTATGAAAGCAGTTAATAGAACAGTTATCCAGCTTAAAATGTTTTCTACACTTTATTCGGAGGTTAAGAGTTCAATGGGGCGGAAATGTTGTCAAAATAACCATATATGTTACATTGGCACAGTATCAAATGCCTTCTGAAAATCGAAGAATATTGTATCAATGCAAAATAGATCATCGAGTATCTGAGTCCACTCTTCCATAACCGATAGTAACTGTGTTGTACATGATTTATTTTTCTTCCTTGAAGCCATGCTGTTCAGCAAAAAATAGACAGTTGGTGCAGGGTACATATAAGCTTCTGGTGTCAGGGTCTCTGGTAGGTCATTTATATACAAGACAAAGAGGACTGGTCCTAGCACACTGCCCTGGGGAATCCCGTTGATAACCTTATTCCATTCTGATGTGGAGGTGTTGACTATAACTCTCTGTGTTCTGTCTGATAAGAAAGCTTTGATCCATTGTCCTGTTATTCCATATCTAATTAGCTTACTGACGAGACGCTGGTGAGGTACTGTATTAAACGCTTTCATAAAATCAAGGTATATAACACCTATGTTGTTGCCTCCCTCTAGTTTTTGTGTCCATCCATCTAGCACCTTCAACAACTGCAGTGACGTGGATCTGCCTGAAATGAAGCCAAACTGCTTATCGCTGAACGTGGAATTACATTTCCTGTGTTCAATGATGCGGTCTCTGATGATTGATTCCATCACATTACACAATATGCAGGTTAAGCTCACTGGCCTACAGTTGCTTGCTGACTTCTGACTCCCTTTCTTAAATAGATAACTGTATTAATTTACTAGGATATAATACAGCGCTACTGACTACACCAATAGCCAAGTGATGCGTTCAATAAGAGGAGCTAGACCAAAACAAGTGGTTTGTGTACCAGACACTCCCAAATCCCCAGCCCAAGACAAAGACGATGAAGCATATGCTTGCTCACCATGTACCTCATCTCTCCACGAAGACAGTAAGGCCATGTCTTGTGACTTCTGCCTGAAGTGGCAGTGCCTACCATGTGCGCAACTAGATATTGTCAATTGTTTTATGTGGTTCTGCGCAGGGTGTTGGAATGCACCGCCGGGAGTGAAAAATCTGCTAAAGAAAACTACAGATATGGAAACGAGACAGCAGAATACAGAGACAGAGCGTGCAGCTGTAAAAGAGGATTTGGGAAAAATATAAACTAAGTTTGGCGATGATGACAGATCAATCAACTAAATAGTGCAGGGCTGTCTGAGAGATAATAAATAGCAGGATATGCGGAAGAATAATTTAATAGATCGAGGACTTCCAGAACCTAAAGATGCGAGCCCAGAAGCAAGACAAGAGGTAGATAAGCTTGCAGCTGCCTTGTTAGTGCGAGAAGTATTAAAAGCAAAGGATGACAGAGATCAAGGAAGGTATAGTCCAGGTCACACGATTGAGAGAAAAGGTGCAGGATAGACAACGGCCATTGCGAATTGTTTTCAATGATCTGGACCTCAGGAAAAAAGCGTTACAAAATGCTAAAACTCTTAGGGACAGCAGCTGAAAAGAATTTAAGTCAGTATATATATGACACTGCTGTGTCAGGTCAGGTGATATATATATATATATATATATATATATATATATATATATATATATATATATATATATATATATATATATATATATATATATATATATATATATATATATATATATATATATATATATATATATCACCTGACCTGACACACAATACTACTAATGGGCTTATGTATGAGTTATGTTATAACTGTTTGTTTGTGTGTAAACTGTTGCTGTCTTTGTCGACTGATTGAGTGTGTGACGTTGCAGGGAATATGAGGTATGATTGGTCGAGAAGCCATGATTAGGAGTAAACTGCTGTGTCAGGTCAGGTGATATATATATCACACACTCAATCAGTCGACAAAGACAGCAACAGTTTACACACAAACAAACAGTTATAACATAACTCATACATAAGCCCATTAGTAGTATTGTGTGTCAGGTCAGGTGATATATATACATATATATCACCTGACCTGACACACAATACTACTAATGGGCTTATGTATGAGTTATGTTATAACTGTTTGTTTGTGTGTAAACTGTTGCTGTCTTTGTCGACTGATTGAGTGTGTGATATATATATCACCTGACCTGACACAGCAGGAAAGGGAAGCAGACTTTGCCCTAAGACAGGAATTGACGAGAAGGAGGGATTCAGGAGAGGAAGTAGTTATCAGGAGGGGAAAAGTAGTTAACAGGCTCAATACACCACATAGGCCTGGGACTACCTCTCCAAAAAACTAAGAAGCCTGCATGATAAACCTGTACATAAATCTGTAAATAATAATTATGTGATAATTGATAGCAACAGTACCCCTAGCATAGCAAGTAAGGATGCTAACAGAAGCAATATACATCAAATAAACAAAATTCCTGTTTTATACACCAATGCTGATGCTTTAGCCAACAAAATTAATGAGTTGAAACTAATTATAAATGACTTTGAGACTTGTCCTTTAATCATAGCTGTTAATGAATATAAGCCAAAAAAGATCAGGATATGCCGTGAACCCCTCTGAACTACAATTGGATGGCTATGACTCTATCATGTCAAACAAGGGTCGGGGTATTCTTCTGTACATTCACAACAGTCTAACATCAACACAGTTAGAAATCAAAACAGATTTAAAAGAATCTGTCTGGCAGAGATCATGTTAGCCAATCAAGATAAACTCATAATAGGATGCATTTATAGGAGCCCAAACAGCAGCACACAAAACGATGAAAACCTGAATAAGCTATTAGCTGACATCAGTGACAGAACCCACTCTCATATATTGATTATGGGAGATTTTAACTTTCCAAGCATAGATTAGTCCACACGCTTTGTAAATAGTATTGACACTTCAAGAGCTAGAACAAGTGGCCATTATGTTTATCATTAGAAAATGTTCCTGATGGGATTATGAGGCAAACAGAGTCAAGGGTGGTAAGCGACTACGATTCAAGCTAAATCTCAACACTAAGCAATAGGTTAATCAAGTATTGTGAACAAATTATTAAAATTATATTACCTTGACCATTGAAAAGTTATATCACGCTACGACTATATGGATACATCAAGGAAGGGTATAATGAGTCGCCACACGCACATGTATACGCACACGCACCCACAGACACACACGTACAAGTTTTACACATGCACGCACGCACAAACACATCTTTCAGCTACCGGTACAGAATATAAAATATATTAATTAGGAGCACTAACGTTTATAAAGCAATTACATTTGACATGAACATGAAAACCAGTTGATACAATAGTAATAATTTGATTGTATCTAATACATTGATTCTTACCGAAGCAATCCTGAGTAGATCCAATAGCGTAGCAATCTTGTGCAAAATTACTAATATTTAAAGGACAATTCCGGGATGATAAAAAGTGTGCTTTATTTGAAAGATTATTACATGTTTAAAGAAATTGCGCCAGAATAATAACCAGATAGAAATAGCGTCACAACTATTGCTAGATAAAGTTGGTAAAATTTACAATTTTTCGCACATCGGGACGCTGCCATTTTATCGCATCTAGCGACGTCAGCCCCGCACCACCGCTATTGCTATGACTGGAGGAGCGAGAACAATAGATGCAGGTATATATTTTAAGGAAGTATACGTAAATGATAATAGCAAACGAACCGCTGAAGCGATTCCGATGATTCTAGGATCTCTAAATAGGT
Organism: Chaetoderma sp. LZ-2023a; assembly: GCA_034401795.1. Taxonomy (NCBI): domain Eukaryota; kingdom Metazoa; phylum Mollusca; class Caudofoveata; order Chaetodermatida; family Chaetodermatidae; genus Chaetoderma; species Chaetoderma sp. LZ-2023a. Next base: position 134,367,029 of record CM067371.1, on the reverse strand, counting down.
GCCGACCTCAGGATTAATATGATATAATGGATGTTAATATCGGACAAGATGTTCAAAAGACTGGAATATATAAAAAAAATTATTCTTCTAAGATACGATCTGAGAATATGTTATCCTTGTTTTGGTAAAATTCAGCATGAGATGGTTTTTGTCTCGCTGACTCTATCTTTGCGTTTTGTCATTAAATTGGAGTGTGTTTAAAGCTGAAAGAAATGGCTATTTGCCTGACCAATTATAATTTTGCTCACGTGAATATTTCCAGAGATATCACCAAATGAATTAACATTTTGACATAAAATCTGGGAATTTTCATCGCGGATCAATATTGTCAGACAAGCTGTAGTAATTTCAATAATTAAGATATGTTGATGGAATTTTTCCCATTATGTGAAAACATTGTAAAGCTTCGGCACAGCAAATTCTGTCATTGTAGCTGTAATACTGATTCTGATATGGGATGATGGATAGAATGCATCCTGAAATTTTTGTTTGAAATTTTGCTGGCGTAGTCTTTTCCGCACAGTGTATCTTTTGAATCACTAGGCCGATTCTAACATCCCTAGTATTGGATAAAGCTTCGAATTTGCAGCTACAGGTAGGTATCAGAATTATTACAATCGGTTCTGTGGTTCCGGCAATATTATAATATCATATGGGTTTTTTAAAATACATGCGTCAAGTGTGCCACTTCATGTAACACTTATCGCGTGGTCTAAAATGTGTAATAGCCTACTTACAGAGATAGTGCCGGGGTATATTTTGAAAAAAGATGTTGCTGAAACGCGTTGCTGTCATGCACAGCAATGACTTACAGCAGCATTGCTACCAAAATGAACACATTCTGATAGGATAGAGAAAATGGAATCTATGCATCAGCGGTCTAGGGGTTAATGATTCCCCACCGACTTCGGATACTAGAATTACTTAAAAAACTTACTAGCTTAACTGGACAATGTCCTAACGAGTACAAATTAGCACATGTTAGGCCTCCATGCATATACGTATTTACTGTACAGCCTTCGTGCTCGGCAAAGATAGTGTTGGTGAGGGGATGACGTCAGGATCTCATGAAATCTCGCTCTCGGTGCAAGAAAATGGTGCCGCCCGGGAGATAAAATAATGCCATGTTTACGATAGTATAATTATTCGTATCATTTGTCTATCGTTTTTATTTAGAATCCAATATGTTAGTCATATAATAGTCTTTCAAATAAAGTACACTTTTACCAATCCCAGAATTGTCCTTTAAACACGATGTGTATGCGATTCTTGTGAAATAACGAATCATTTAAAATGGTTGTGACGGTATTTGTGCAACACACAGTTTACTCCTAATCATGGCTTCTCGACCAATCATACCTCATATTCCCTGCAACGTCACACACTCAATCAGTCGACAAAGACAGCAACAGTTTACACACAAACAAACAGTTATAACATAACTCATACATAAGCCCATTAGTAGTATACAGAATTGATTTGGATAGACCTGAAAAGCATATTTTCATATACGCCAATCCTAATTGACCTTGTGTTTACGAATGTGGAAAACATGATTTGTAACATAAGATATTGTAGCTCGCGTGGTTACGCGCTGGTCCACCATGACGTTCTCATCCATTGCGCCGCAAATGCACGACATACGGGAGGGATGGTTAGCTGCGGATCTTGGGGTTGCGGACCCTGTATCACATCTCTCCGGAAGGTACAAAGACCGACCTCAAAGGCCTTTGGAACACATTTGTTCCAGTGGGGCCATGCGACCATTGCCGCTGAGATCGAACCACACCATGTCATCCCAACTGTTGGTGTCACCGGTATGATGATTCATATTAATTTAGACTACGGACAAGATGGTCATAATAATTAAACAGTCACAGAATTTATACCACTATACAAACAATGCTATACGTTTGACTGTGAATGAGCACAATAATACACAATATAAAGCCGAGCCAGTGTTCTTTCCATGTAGCTTTGCCGGAGGTACTACACAGATCCTTCAATCGACAGAGGTATCCCTGCAAGAGAAAGTTTCCGCAACGAAGTCACTAGATAGTTTAATATAAACTAGTATATCCCTAACACACACACGAAGAAAATATTGTTGTTGCGAGGGGAAAGTGCCTCGCGTGGGCCTCCGTCACAGGAAAATGCCTTCAATGCCAAATCGGAGGAAAAGAACTGGCAAAAAGGGCCACTCTTTTGTTCAACAGAAAATACTAAGTGGTGAAAATCCTAGTGAAGCTACTGTTACAGTGTTGCACGCTGGTTTACGTGAAGATGGGACGAATGATTTCCGAAGAATTTCCAGGTCACCGTCTTATGTAGTTCCAAAGTTGCTGCATTGGTAGTTGCCGCTTTATTTATGCAGGCCTTCTGTTACATCCTTACCTACCATTTAGGTGTTATTAACGAAAACAAGCTTTGGCCGCAAGTGGCAGGGATTGCTACCTCACTTTTAGATATGTTCATTCATTGGGCGTAGATGCTCAGCTTCCCGTGGGTTGCCCCGCAGAGCATCTACCTCCAAGGATAGTGTGCGTACATGTCACAGAACAAAGCTCTGAATCAAATAACGATCCAGCTACCCGGTTCCGTAATCACATATAACATCACTAGACGTGTTTCACAGTTCACACAAGCAAATTTAAATACTGACATGTCATTATGGTGGGGGTGGAGAGACGGATATCCATCTCAAGTGTCCTTCCCATGAGGGTGTGATGAGCTCCAACACTTCATCCGGATGAATTGGATGGAGATCCGCATCTCGTCCATCACCACGTGCTACAGAGCTAACATTTGACCTGCCATTAGGGTTATTTTTCATGATGCCCAGAGATGCACTGCAAGCCGGTATCACAACATATAAATTAATATTATTATTTCGCAGTGCTTCCTACTTTGACGGGGAATCTACCTAATAAGTATCCAAAGACATGAGGGTGTGTGTATGTAAATCAGCACTTTAACTATCACCGCTCGGAAACCTCTAATTGTCAGCGTGTCAATTGGGAATCCAGGCAATTAATAAGCCATAAGGCTGGTGGATGGGCGGAAAGAGACAATAACTTACTATATATATATATGAGGCCCTATAGGTCACTTGGCCAATTTTACACAACATTGCCGGTGCTACATTACCACAACAACCGGAAAGGAGGTGTACACTATGCGTCTCTAATGAACAAATTGTCCGTCAGGCTCAAACAATTAAAGCACGATCAGCGACCTCAGTGTAAAATTGATACTGGCGGGAATAGTGATGCGGATATAATGTTGCTGTATAGTATTTCCTAGTGTACTGCGTTCTAGAGGTTTTTTTATAAATAAACAAAACATATGAACTTGATGGCTACTTGCCATATGCACAACTAACCTATACACAATCTAATGGATACGAAGATAATGAATATGAAAATTATAAAGATTCACAGGTCACTAGACCTTACGGTGTGGCTAGTTGAAAGCATCCACAGTAAACAAGGATAATATTCACAGTAATACCGAAATTATAACAATGCGGTCCTAGGACCAGTACAGTACCTATTATTACCCTCGGATGGCCGTCTGAGGGTGTACAAAAACTGTGGAAACCGAGGACACCTTACCACCGTGGATGAGCTGAAATCCGAAAGGCACCGAATGAAGTAGGAATCGCCGTAGGTTTGCAGTTGCACACGTCTATCCCGATGGTCCACTCGTCCTGCGTGGGCCGGCTTCCACGCCAGTTATGCTCCTGATTCTTGATTTTCACCCCTTTTATGCTCCTCAAGAGGTCAGAACTAGGTGCCTCAGCCAATCAGCGGCCGAGCACTAGCCAATCGGCGTGCTGCAGAGGTGGTGACGTAATTATCACCTGTACAGAGCACTCTCTATTCTGTTAATATATATATATATATATATATATATATATATATACGTGATTAAGACATCAAGGCAATATTTTAAGTATAATTTAGCGGGGAGCTTCGACGATAACTCCGCCGTATCTGGACCGATTTTAAAACGGTAAAAGGTACTGTGATCCTTGTCCCACTCCAGTCCTGGTAGGTACCTGGAACGACGAGAACGGTGCACTTTAAAGAAATTACGGGTACACTATTGGTATGCACTCGCTCCCAATCTTGACACATGTTGTCAGGGAAGATCTGACATGCGCGCATGCACACAACACTTTCTAACGGACTTAGCCATTCTTAGCGAAAACCTCTCCTATAAGGCTTATATACGTGTACTATGCTAACCAGGGGTGCGCTCAGAGCGAATCCAGGACGGCCGTTCCGTACCCAGCTTAGCTGGGACGGCCGGTACCCATTCGGTCGACCCATGCTACAATATTAAGCCCACTAAGAAAAAGTTATCATGCTATTCTTTCATTTTGCTATAACTGCTACATTGTAAATAACCAAGATAATCGGTAGAAGCTGTATTATGACAAAGGAGACTACGATAAAATGAGAGGGTTGATGAATCTTGACTGGGACCAGCTTCTGTCATCACAGCAATGGAATATATTTGTTGAAAAACTACAGGATGCTGTCAGTGAATGTGTCCCCAGTAAAACCACAGGAAAAACACACACAAAGCAGCACCTGCTACTGGAACATGCTATCCGGGACAAAATCAGAGACAAACACAAGAAATGGAAACAGTACATTAGAAACAAAAGCCACCTAACTTACCAGGATTACTGCAAAATTAGGAACCAGGTCCGTAATATGACAAGAAAATCATTAAAGCAACATGAAAGATCCATCAACAGCCAAATAAAGACAAACCCAAAGCTCTTTTGGAATTATGCAAAAAGTAAAACAAAAACCAAAGTGGATGTAACTAATTTAGAGATTCCTGGGACAAATCGGTTAACAGACTCAGACGCTGATAAGGCCCAGGTGCTACTAAACTACTTCTCATCGGTCTTCACTGTGGAGCCAGATGGTGAAGTGCCACAGTTGCCAAGAAAAGAGTCTGACTCTACACTAGGCAATCTGATAATCACATCTGACATCGTGGAGAAAAATCTCAGATCACTTAACGTCTCCAAATCACCTGGACCGGATCTAATTCATGCACAGATTCTGAAGGAACTTAGTAACGTAAATGCAAGCCAGTGGCTAAAATATTTCAATCATCCCTAGATACAGTAACTCTCCTAGAGGTCTGGAGTACAGCCACAGTGACAGCTATTTTTAAGAAGGTGAGTAGGAAGAGTCCTGAAAATTATAGACAAGTTAGCCTCACCTGTATCATGTGCAAGCTTATGGAGAGTGTGATAAGTGATGCCATCTACAGTCACCTCAAGCCCAACTAATTATTTAGTGACAGACAGTATGGCTTCATTAGCGGAAGATCAACCATCCTCCAGCTACTCCATATGCTGGACCCTGGACAGCAAGGGAACGGTGGATGTTGTCCACATGGATTTTCAGAAAGCGTTCGACAAGGTCCCACACAGTCGCTTTATTAGCAAGCTTGAGAGTCACAGTGTCGAAGGAGTAGTGCTAAGGTGGGTATCCAAGTTTTTAGCCAACCGGAAGCAACAGGTCAGGATCAACAGCACAGTTTCTGACTGGGCTAGTGTCCCAAGTGGAATACCTTAGGAGAGCGTTCTAAGCCCACTGCTGTTTGTCGTATATATAAACGACTTACCAGAAGCTGTAACATCTGATGTGTACATGATCGCTGATGACACTAAACTATTCAGAGAAATCTCCGACCCAGAAGAAGCTAAAATGCTACAAACAGACCTGCAAGAATGGTCAGACACATGGCCGTTAAAATTCCACCCGGGTAAATGTAAAGTGATGACGGTCTCCAAAAAATGAAAGAGAGGAACATGAATACTTCATGAGAATGGGTACAGAAATTATGCCTTTAGAACATACCAATGAGGAAAAGGACATCGGGGTCATTATTGACCCATCCCTCTCATTTGACACGCATATAGCTAAAGAAGATAAACAAGGCAAACAGCACCATGGGAATTATAAGGAAAATATTTGTTTACTTAGAAGTAGAAAACATCCTCCCACTGTATAAAGGCCTAGTCCGTCCCCCACCTAGAGTATGCTAATGTTGTGGGGCATCCATACAAAAATATGCACATCGAAGCTGTTGGGAGAGTCCAACGGCGGGAAACGAAACTCATTCCTTCCCTAAAGAACATGCCATACCGTAAATGTCTTGAAACACTCAAGCTGCCAACAATGGTTTAACGATGGGCCAGGGGAGACTGTTACGTTGTTGTAGTACCCCTGTTTATCAGGGTAATGCTAAATGAGTTAGCTGCACCGTCACCGAGTTAGTAGTTATATGAATGCGTTGTACAATGTTCAACACGCTGTTAGTCTTTGATTAATCCATACACTAACTTCAAGAATCAACAGGAAACTATATACAATGTCATGAATGTACATTTCATCCGGAATTACTTGTCTCGACTGCGTAGGTTGGATATGGTAGTTCCGTGTTTAGAGTTCTGCTTGACGAATTTATGTAGGTAATTAAGATCTCTAGCTCTGAAGTGATGTACTCTATAGCAGAGCCAACGAGATGCAGATTCGATGGTTTCTAGTAGTGACCGCTTGGCAGCATTAGACAGCAGTGCACATTTGTTTGGGTCCAGCATTAGACTGAGCAGTGTATCATCATTGATGTTGATAGATACTATGCTTTCTATGAGCTTCCGGTAACAGACTGCGCTGGAGTGAGCATTTGTGCATCGGAATAGGAAGTATGCTACATCTTCTGGTTCTTTGTGGCAGATTGGGCATAGGTCAGACTCTCGTCCACCAGTAAATTTGCTTCTCGCACCTTAAAGAGTGTAGCTTCCCGTGAGAACTTTTGCTTTGATGCCAGCACGCTGGCCATCGTGAGTATTGGTGGATGTGGTCCAAATGCTGTGAGCTCTTCCAATCCCGCAGCTATCGATACTAAGGTGTTTTAGTGTGCTCTTTGTGTGGGCTTCTTCTTGTCCATACAGAGCTGACATTGGAACGTATTCTCGAGTTCCGTGTGCTCTTATCTACAGGATTCTCTATGAATTGCAGAGGGCTACCGAGATTGTATTTGTAGAATAATGTTATGATCATGGAGAACCAGCTTTTGTCAGTTGGGCGATTAACGATGAGTTGTCTGTAGGCTAATTTGGCAATTGTAGAGTCATTTTGACACGCTATAGCAGCGAATAAAGATAGTCGATGGGCATCAAGTTCTGCTTCGAAGGGTCTCGCTCCAAGAGGAAGGTACACAGCTGAGGTAGCACAGGCTTTGGGAAGATGCTGTATATGCTTCAGTGTGGTTCTCTGGAAAAGTTCTAGTGCTTCTAGTTCTTTTCGGTTGATCCAGGTTGATTCTAGGCCATGCATATAACACGGTAGGACATACGTCGTATATAGTTTGTATGCAACAGGAGGTGGTACCATCAGCATGTATTGCGTGCAACGACCGTTGCTAATTCTGTCATGTATGAGTCTTGAGCTCAGCTATTGACATTCCTAGTTATGCCAAGGTGAGTGAATTCCTCACTGACTGTCACTGTGCGTTTCCTTTTGTTCCATGTATCGTTAGGGATGTGGGAATTTGCTACTGATACTATTGTTTTGGTTGGGTAGAGATTATATCGTTCCATGTTGGCATAGCTCGCTACTGCTGACAAGTTGAGCTGTATGTCATTTAGGTGGTCAGTAAGGAGAATGAGGTCATCTGTGCAGGCAACTCTGTCTACGTCGATAGTGCTGATTTTCAGGCCTGAATTCATTTGACCAAGATTTAGCAGGAGATCATTGATGTATGCTTTGTAGTCATAAGCACTCGCGACCCCTCCTTGTCTCATGCATTGCAGAATATCAAAATGCTCACTGACCTGCCCATGGTGTTTAAATCTTGTTGTCAGATTTTGATATGATAGCTGTTTCAAATGGAGCCAAATGCCATTGAGCCCGTAGTTATGATATTTCCTGATCAGAGAGTCGTGGTTGACAACATCGAAGGCCATTTGAGCGTCAATTGTTGCAATGTACAGTAATGAGTGATTGCGATTTGCTTCTAGTAAAGATTCAGTTGTTATCACTGATGCCATAGTAGGTGAGACACCTTCTGTGAAGCCAAATTGGAGATCCTCCTGGTTCGTATCGATGAGGTTCTTTGAATGTGCTAATAGCATGCGTTCGACAATTTTCGATATGATCGGGGAGATTGTTATTCCATGATAGTTGTCCAGGTGCTGAGCTGGCTTGCCTTTCTTATGAATTGCAGTAAGGAGTCAGGGATGTGTCTTAGGTTTACAATTGCAGTTCAGATTTTGGCAAGGAGAGGCGCAACTGCATCTAATGCATACTTAAAATGCTCTGCAGAAATCCCGTACTCATCAGCTGCTTTTTGGTACTTGCGTTTAGAGATGTATTGTCTGATCTCTTTTACTGTAATTGGTATAATTGATTGATATGATGATTTCACTGTTTTGGTTAGAGACCGAACATCATTTTGTACTAAGTCTGTGTAATTCTGATCGTAAGAGTCTGTGTTTACTGGCTGAGCTAGTCTGGGAAAGTGTGACTGCATAGCTTTGAGAATGTCATCATCTTTGGATATATGCACATCGTCCACTATGAGCATTGACAGGTGCTGAACAGGTTGTCTGCGCTGGATTGCTACGAGGCGATAAAAAAGCTGAGAATCTGTGGATGATGCAGTAGATATCTGGTTGTACAGCTTTTCTCTGGATTCTGCTGCTGCTTTGTACTGGATGTGGCGTACATTCTTAGTAGCTGGCTTGCGTTCTACAGAGGTTCTATGTGAAGCACCATGTTTGCCAGCTTCCTTCCAGGGGTAGTGAGCTCTACGTGAGATCTTGATTGCTTCTACTACATCTTGAGTCATGATGCTCCCTTTTCTGGCTAGTTTTTTTTGTTTTTTGTGGGATATTTGCTTTGGCGGCAGACTTCATAGTGTTCATTAGGTGTTTAATGGCTGTGTCTATGTCAGCAGTACAATTGAGTGGGTAATCTTGGTCTAGCATTGACAAAACTTCTTCTGAATATGTGTAGTCGCACTTGGTCCAGCAAGTTCGGGATATGATGAGTGGTTTCTTCACTGCTGCTTTTACTAGGGTCACTCCTTGTACTATCACACTTACAGCTACATGGCTTGATGAGTTGGTCGGTGAACTATCCTTTCTGCTGGCACTTAAATCTGTTAGGAGTCTGTTATCTGAACTAAAGATGTAGTCGATCTGTGAACTGTAATGACCACACTTTGAGTAGGATGTACTTTGGTTGCCGGGCTCGCCTCCTTGTAAGAGTTTAAGTTCTTTGACAAAGGCCTTCAGATGGCGGCTAAATGAACCAGTTCGTCGATCAGTGAGTGATCCGCTGATGTCTCCGCCAACTATGACAGTATAGGTGGTGTGATACTGGTTATGTAACTCATTCAATTCATCCATGATTTCGCTGTGTTCGTGAAGTAAGTGTGATCCTCTGCAAGGGCAGTAAACCGATATGATGCATAGAGGAAGAGTGCAGTTCATCAAAATAACGCATACTCTGTCGCTTCCTGCCTCGTTTCTATCATATGATTTAGATCCTTCTTCCAGACATGATCGAGGTATATAAAATGCTGACTGGTCTCTCTGACGAAGAGCTAGATTGTATACTACCTCTGCAGGAAGACCAGAGAACTAGAGGCCACAGAAAAAGAATCTTCCAATTAGGGGCACGACTGGATGTCTGACAGAACTTTTTTTCAGTCAGAATTGGCAAACTCTGGAACAGTCTCCCAGAGTCCGTCATATCAGCATCAACACTCAACTCATTCAAGAACCGAATTGAGCAGGTTCTGGTCCTCGCAAGATGTCCTCTACGATTATGAGAGTCCATTTACCGGAAGTGATAGCACAACAATCCAGATTACCGATGAAGAGCTGAGCATAGAGGCATAGCCTGCGTTCAGAAATTTAGCTAAGTTACCTAAGTTAAAAATAGCAGCTATATTCGCCGTCTTCCAATTCTTTGGTGCCTTGCCTGTGATGAGTGCTGTATTAAAAGGTATTGCTAATGGCCTAGATATAACCGAATACGTTTCTTTTGAGATTCTCGGATATACTCCGTCGGGGCCTGCTGTCTTGTAGTTTTGATCGCTGACAGCTTCTTCTTCACATCTTCTTCTGCAATCTTACTATCAGTCAGGGCTGTGTCGCATTCTCGCTTCCTTTCTGGTCCGTCTTCGATTTGCGGCTCTCTGATCTCTGATGTGACAGACCACCGCGCCACAGAGGCCTAGTTCCTTCTGCCTTCCACAAAATTATTTGACAGCACAACGGCCTTGACCTTTCCTAACTAAACTTCCTTCGTTTGCTTCTTTTCCAAAATCTAAACAAAATATATTTTGCGCAAATTTGGATAAGCATTATTTGACATATTCCAAGTGTTTGTGTGTGCCAACATCTCGATCTGTAATATCGATAGTTCTCAGTTCTGTGAATTGTAATCTATCTATTTGCCTCTCCCTCTGGCTCTGAACTTTTCGCGCAGAGTGAAATGGATATCATAAAATCTTACAGCTGCCTATAGGCATATTTTTCTTTAGAGGTAAGAAGACGATTTCCCCTTTCATGTTATGTTATTGTTAGATTGATGTTTTCCAAAAAAATGTTCTAGGTACTGGTACCAGTTTTCGATTTTCGATCTCTGCATTGGTGGAATCATGAATGGCCCTCCAAAACCAAGAAGTGGTATGGACAGGAGAGGGTCAGTGAGGATGGTGGTGAGCCTGTCCCTCCCTCCCCCTTCACTCCATAGTTGGGGGTGTGTCACTGTGTGTAACTGTTCTTGTTAGCTTTAAAAAGTGCCACGTCAGTGTGATGCTCCCGTGGCACCCACAATTTACCATAATCTCTGCCTTTGGTTATTTCTGCCCGGCTATTTCCACCCAACTCTTGTGGTGATCTCCGGCCAACTTTCCTATGGCAGAGATGATCAAAATGTATGTGCAGATTACCCACAATTGGGCAATTATATGTGTACTTGGATCGTTACGGGAGAGCGTTGTCACAGTATTATGTAAAATACAACTCCAACACATGTCTGTAATACTGTACATTTGAGCGAAATCATTGGTCCTATTTTAATCTCGCATGAGACATAGGTAGGCCCTATCATTTTTTTGCCGATGGCAGCGACAGCCTGTAACAATGTTAAGTTTCTCTTTTATAGCACAGCTCAGAAATAACTTAAAAAGTTTCTAAAACAAAATAACACGTACATTGTACTGTTAAATAAAGTTATATATCATAAGCAAGATTATATAGAGATGGGCATGTAAGCTATATATATCTTTAAAATTTGAAAATTAAAATGCTGATTAGTAATCAAAACAGTAGGCTTTGTTAAATGCTGAGGTTTCGAAAAAGAGGCCCTTGTATAAACTTTGTCTTGATTATAAAGACGACGACGATTACTTCGTCACAAGGATGGGTTTATTTAGCTTAACCTGGGACAAATCATCCGCATTCTTTCTCTTGGCGGAGCATGTGATCATTCACTATAATTATTATCAAAACAGTTTGGGCCAATAAACGGTTTTTGCGTATGCAATCTTGTTTTGAAATGATATGTGCTCAGTGATCAAAGCGAGTGGTGAGATAAACGATCACTAATTAGTCTATATTAATCATTTTGACTAATCAATATTTACGCGGTAACCCTATCATGTCAATTCCAACCCAACCAGAAAAAATATGTGCAAGTTATATTTTGAAACTAATGTAACTGAGTGGTGTTGTTATCCACACCTTGTTTTTTAAAACTTGAATCGCTAAATTTATTTATGAAAAATTTTCTCATAGAAAATGTCCATGTGCCATTGTAAATTTATCACTTGAGTGACTGGATCAGTAATCAAGCTGGTCATTCACTGTACATGGTACATTTGCAAAAAATAGTCTCTACTTGCTCAGCAAATCGACATACCATACATCAAGACCATTGCAGAAGCTGTTTTGGCGAGCTTGAGAGGATGAGACAGCATTAACCCTTTAAGCCACACAGATAAAAAAAACTACAAATTATTTATGATGTAAGGAATATTCTATTTCTGTAGATTATTTTGAAACTAATTTGACTGGGTTGATGTTGCTGCCATATATGCCAGTCAAACTAGCTTCATAATATTCAACATCTTTCCTGTATACAGTACAGCTCAGAAATAACTTTAAATGTTTCCAAAATAAAACGTACTATTGCTGCCTGATGTCTTCTAATCCAATTATCTTTCAAAGTATTCAAAGAACTTTTCTTACACCGTGTTTAAGATTGTTCTAACTGAGATACATTCTGTTTGCCCTGTAGGTGGGGCTTAGAATACACCTTCCGTATCCTCTGCGTGTCGTAGGAGGCAACTAAAGGAGGTAAGGGTGAGGTAACCCTGACAGAAACCTCGAGTGCTGAAGACAGAGGTTCCAGGCCGCACGGCGCGCTCTAATAAACCATGGATCCACGCACTTAACGCTTATGATCATGTCGATAGTCACTTACAGGACTGGCGTTATGATCAGCGAACGAAAAGAAGAAGATACATTCTGTTATTTGTTTTGGAAACATTTTAACTTATTTATAAGTTGTAATGTAGTTACTCTTGCCCTCGTAAGAAGAACAGGGTTCGCACGGGTCATGGAAATCCTGGAAAGTCATGGAATTTGAAAATCTAAATTCCAGGCCTGGAAAAGTCATGGAAATTTGTCATTTTGATAAAAGTCATGGAAAAGTCATGATAATCTCCCTTAATAAAAATAAAATCTAATGACATACAAATGTAAAATGGGGAAGTAAAGCTCGGATATTACACATTTCCATTTCTTTATCGCGACGATCACGTGATTTCATTCATTATCAAAGTCATATGTCCAACCAACATAAAATGACCCAAAACAACGTAAGAAATAAAATGAGGTTAGATCGCTTCTTATGATGGAAGGCCAAATTAAACTGTTTTGTGATTGGAGGCATTCCACTGAACTATATCTGGACTCAGTGTTCGTACGCATGTATGGAAGTCTGGAAAAAGTATGTAAAATTAGGAAAACCTTTTCCAGGGCTGGAAAAAGTATGGAAATTCCAATTTTGGGCCAACTGGTATGGAAAATGTATGGAAAATTAAAATATCGGCAATCCTAATTTTTCCGACCGTAATCTTTTTGTTTACGAACAAAATCTTGCGTTTCTGCCAATCTTGCCAGAATCTAATTCGATTGGGTCCCGGTCTCGTCTTGCAATAGAAAACCGCCTATTACCGGGAACATCTCGCGGTTGTTGAGCAATACAGGTTGTTATTACACCACAAAAACATCCATTACCGTTCAATCACTACTTGCTAAATCAATTATTTGCATTTTGCTATCAGAATAAGATTTTTATGCCTGCATACACACCTCCCCATGCCTAATCCTATTCCTATGGACCCTCAACCAGACTACTGGTTGAGTCCCACCTCCAGCCTACCATCAGGTATAGACTGGCACCTCATAGTGACGCTTGTCGCTATGCGCGCTCACGCATGCGCATCAGAGCCCGAATAGGAAACAGATTCACGTTTCAATTATTCTGCATGCAGAATAGTTGTCTAAAAATATTTATATAAGTTTTTGTGTTTTGCGCTGTGGCAGCGATACCTTTTGACTTTATATCTCGGAACAATATTCCCAATATGAAGTCAATCCTCCCTAAGTTACGTCTAGGAGTATAATTGTGTTTATATGGTATCTTATAGACGAATTTATATATTACCGGTTTTCGCGAAGATCGTTTTTGCTTCGTGGTATCTTGATTGTTATGCCTATCCTAAATCATCATCATCATTGATAATGTCCAGTCCATATATAGAGCCTGTAACGAAGTTATTTCTAGTGCATTATAAGGATTATATTAAAATCCCTTGAAAGTTTCTGGTATGGGAATTTGAATTTTCCCGCCGTTAGAACTGAGTTGAGGGTGTCTCTTGTGTGAGAGTTTGAGTGGTATGCTCCATTGTTACGTTTTTTCGTTTGTAGGAGTTAGCGAAAAGGTCAGATAAGACTAAATGTTCGTCGGCAAAATGTGATCGTCATCACTCGATTCGCCGGGCACGTTTGTGCGAAGTGTCCTGTACTACTAATGCTATGTGTGTGATTTGTAAAGGGTGGCCGGTTTTCGGTAGCGAAGGCGTTCTTTAAAGATTGTCGGTCTAACAATCGCTGCCTCTGGTCGTCCTTCCCCTTCCTCCGTTGCTAGCAAGACAAGGGCATGTCCTTTGCTTCAACCTCTGTTCCGTTATCGGTAGCAACGGAGGGGGGAAATTCGGACGCCGTGATGGCGCTCTTTGCTATGTTGGAGTCGTTTGCCACCGTTTTGACGAAATCACTTGATGAAAGGATCTCTTCTGCAATAAAAGAGGAAAAGGAAGGAGAGCTCGTCAAGCTCCGAGGATAGCCCGAAGGCTAGCGGGCGTTCCCGCAAATGGGGGAAGCCGGTCCCCCTGTCCTCTAGACAGGTGATGGAATCGCCGAAAAAGCAGAAGACAAGAGCATCTAAGCTCTTGAAGGTGTGCTCGGAGGGTGCACCACAGAAAATCCACATGAGACTAGAAGGTGACGGGCATAACCTTCAAGCAGTGGTGGCGTCGGTTGAAGCTGGCGTCCATAAGGCTAGTACTTATGAAAATGCCAATGTAACGGTGGTTCCGGTGATTAAAGTAGTCTCGAAAACGCCCATTGTTGAGAGGTCGTTACCTAGTCTTGCTAATTCCGGCTACTTCCGTTTTACGATTCTCATTCTTTTTCCGGCCGGACTTCCGGTTTAGCGAGACATCCGGGTCGTCAAGATCCGGTTCCGGCTTCGGTAGCTTCCGTTTCCGGAAGGACTTCCGGTTTGGGGGTGGGGGGTGATCCGGGTCGGCAAGATCTGGTTACCACTTCTGTTTCGGTAACATCCGGTCTGTCTTCCGGTTATGTAGGACATCCGGGTCCTAGAGGTCTAGTGTCTACTTCCGTTTCCGGGTCTTTTAGCGCTTCCGGCCATTCCGGATATCCGGAGTCTGAGGACTCTTTTTATTTTCCGAATTCTGGTAGAGGCGTTTCCGGTTCCAGGGTGGACACTAGTCAGTTTACTTCCGCTTTCCGGTATTAGAAGTGTACTTCCGGGTCGGTCAGACCTGGATGTAATTCCGATTTCCGGTTCCGGTTTCATGAGAGCTTCTGGAAGAATGCTTTGCATTGTTCATCAATTTCCGGTTCCGTTTTTCAGTTCCCTCTTCCGGTTAGTCTGTACATCCGGATTGTAGGATCTTGATCAGTTCCGTTAGTCTACTTCCGGTTTTATCCCTTTTTTTTTTTTTCCACATCCGGATTTCGTACAGCCGGGGATAGGGTTTTACCCGGCATTACATGTTACATCCATTTCCGGGTTTTCAGCTTCCTCTTCCGGTAATTCTGTACATGTATCCGGGTTGTAGGATTTTGATCAGTTTCCGGTAGTATACTTCCGGGTTTATGCATTTCCGTTTCCCTTTTTTCCATATCCGCATTCCTAGAATCTAGTCATCTTCTTGCTTAGAATTAGTCTTATTTTAGTTTTGTTTAATATTGGGAATGTTAAATTGCTGAAAATAGTCATTCCAAGTCATTGCCAGTCTTGTAGTCTCTCTTGGAATGATAGTCTATTCAGACATTTATTCGTTTATCAGCGACAATTTCAGCGTAATTAGATACTGTCCTGACTGGTTACCGTATGGGATTTTATTGCAGATTATTTTCTATGCGCATTTCATAAGCCGATAAGTCAGGTGGTATTCTACGCATTATTTCGAGATAAGATTTTTGCTTTCATCCAACTTTAGATGGCCAGTTGTCTTCGGGCCATTCAGCGTTTTTTCTCGCTCCTTTTACCTCTTATGTCGGCAGGTTGACATATTTATTTAACCAAAGGGAGTTTATTTGTGGAGGGGATAACCCTGATTCTTAAGTAAATCGTAGTATAATTTCGTCAGGCGCTGAAAAGAATTAGATTCAGTAAAAGTTTTCATAGGATCATTATGAGTACAGGATTAATGTCTACAAGTACATTATTCGCTTAGAAAGGATAATCAATCGGATAAAGGGGCAGGAAGGAGGAATATGAGTCGGATTCTTCTGCGTTGACATAGCTTCGGTGAGTTCGTTTTGTTTTCATTTTTTCCAGATTTTGTTTGGTTTTTCTTTTATAGCGTAAATTTTGCTCTATTTTGACTGGGTTGCTGCGGGCCTTCGGACGGGGGTTCGGGGGGGGGGGGGGGCTCGGGATTTGCTGGGTATTTTGGGGGCAGTTTGGCTGAAGGTTGTTGGTGATGCCACCGGCAATTTTCGGTCGGATTATTCGGTGAGTCTTGGGTTTTGCTCGTTGAGGTTGTTGTCTGGGGGTTGGCGGCGGGCCGGTTGGAGTGGGGTTGGGGTTGCGCTGGAGGGGGGAAGAGCGGACGAGAATCTTTGGATTTAAGCATCCACCAACTATTTCGGTCAAAATGTTTTCTAAATCTTTGCAAGTCCAGAGATATTACAGTCGTGATATGTCGTCTGCAAAATTCAGTATTCAATCAGTTAATATCTAGTATCAGTGTTCAATCTTTCTTGGGGATTTCTAACACAATGGCATTTGTTAGTACAAAGATGAAATTATTGATGCTAAGATTATGAATATAAGAATCAATAAATTTATTAAAATCTTTTAAGTTTCTGCCTCGTGGCATTAATATCGAATTGTTTAGGATATCTAATTTATCAGCAAGCCCGAGCGGCTAGGCAACCGTTGATGTATTCAATACAATTTTTTATTAAATCTCCATTGTTATTCAATGTTTAAATTAGATAGTCTAATGTGGGCCATAGTTCTCTTATCAGGACCTTGTGACTTGTCATGTATGCTATTCATAGAATTGTGATGACGGTCATCACTAGTGACTTTCCCGTAGTTCATGTAGATCTCGGGCACAGTGTTTGGCTATATCTTGACTCTAAACACTCCCATAGACTTACTATGGGGTTTTGGGTTTGCCACAATCTCTGGTTAAATCTCTGTAAATAATATTATCTATAATTTTTGCAGAGTCTTTAGCATTATTAATAAGTTAGGCTATTCTGATATGACCCTGTTTGGTCTCCATTCAGAGTAAGCGGTATTATTAAAATATCCATAATAAACGTGAGTTACCTATTTAGTGAGGTATAAGCGTTATGATATAGGCCAGGATTTTTGGCATATGTAATCTGTGTGTTTTCTATGAGCACTCCTCTTTAGCATATAGTAAGTTTGACTCTTCTGTAGGGGGGGGGGGGGCCTTATTAAAAGGGGCTAGATATTCCTGGATCTAGAATCCTTCTATGTAGTCTCCTCTTCCAAAAAGGTTTTCTGTTCCTTATTATTAGAAGCTATTAGCTTTAGAGGGGTTGTTGTTTGTCTATGATTGTCAAGGAGTCTATAGAAGAGGCTATTCATTGGAAAGTATATCCAGGCTTCTGTGCATTAGTCGGATTGTCTGTTAGGCGTCTAAATCTCAATTCGTTCAGTCATGGCCATGGGGTTTTTCTTTCATTATTATAAGGAGGAATGAGGTTTAGTCTTATGGATTGTCCTCTAGTAGAGCTGTTCGCGGCCTCTCTGAATGCTCAGATCTTCTCTTACATGTCTCCTTTTCTGGACAGTCAACCCCTCGGGGGGGTTGGGGGGGGGGGTGGATGCTCTGTCTCAGTAGTGGACAGGAATGCTCGCCTATGCCTTCTCTCGAACGATTTTGATTCAGTTAGTTCTGAAGAGGGTCAAGGATCAGGTTTGCGAAATTCTTCTGATAGCTCCCTGTTGGATAAAGAGGATTTGGTTTTTAGACCTTCTAGATTTTCTGGTAGATTTCCCTCTTCTTCTTCCAGTATACCAGGATCTTCTATCTTAAGTAAGAGGTCTTTGTGTGCATCCAAATCCAATAAATTTTAGTCTGTGTGTCTGGAGAATCTCGAGTCTGAAGTCCTCGAGAATAAGGTTTCTTCTGATTTCAGGAAATGATTGACTCTGCCAGAAGGGATTCGACCCGTTGAGTTTACAAGGGTCGATTTTAAAACTTTAGGTGAATGATGTTCAGACCAAGGTTTCGTGCCCGATTCTGGTTCGATACCCAAATTATTAGATTTTTATCTTATCTGTTTGGGTATTTTCATCTGTCAGTTATTACGTTCAGGGAGTATAGATGTTCTCTGGTGTCATCCCTTCCTTGTCTTCTGTATGCCGATGTCAAGGATACTAAGACGTTTAAGAGCTTTATTAGAGGTCTAAGTAATATTCGTCCTCCGATTGCTAAGTCTTTTCCTTCCTGGAGTTGGGCTTTGGTTCTTCAAGTTCTGGCAGGTCGCCATTTTGAACCTATTTCTTCTACCAGTAGTAAGCTTGGTTTTGTTTTTAATTGTCAAAGCTGTTTTTTCTTGTTGCTACAGCCTCTGCTAGAAGGCATGCAAGAGATTCATGCTCTTTCTGCTGAAAAGGAGAGATTTATAGTTTAACTCGCACTAACCGCTATCCTGCTAATCCGATCATTTTAAAATCTTTTCGTCTGTCACCATCCGAAAAATTTTGGTGTCCTATTAGGGCATTAGGAACCTTCAAGCAGCGATCAGATGTTATAAGAATCGATCCATCTCATTTATGGTTTTCCTACGAGGAAAATTTATCTAAGCCGGTCTCAAATTCTTCGATTGTCAGATGGATTTTGAGAGAATACTTAGTCCTTGTTATGAGATAGCCTCACCGGATCAAATTAATCTCTCCCTTATTAAAGCCGATGAAGTTAGAGGTATGGCTACTTCTTTCGCTCTTTTTGAGGGATCGTCTTTAGATGAGATCATGCAGGTAGCAGGAGGGAAATGTGAATACACCTTACATCCTTTTAGCTCAAAGACCAGAGTGCAGGCTAATCATGGTGTGATTGAGCTAAATGCACTATTAGGTTACGTTATTAGCATTTGGATAAGATTGATTTAATTTTATCCTTGTTTGTTAACTAAAAAAGCCGAAGACTATTTACCAAGTACTTCCCACCATTTTCGTTAGGACTATGCGTCTGTGAGATAGGGGGAGAGTCTTCTTTTGGTTTTTAGTTATTTCTTTAAGTTCAACTTGTTGTTCGTATTTGCTAATCACGGTGTGATTGAGCTAAATGCTATATTAGGTTATGTTGTTAACATTTGGATAAGATTGATTTAATTTATCCTTGTTTGTTAACCAAAAAAGCCGAAGACTATTTACCAATCACTTTCCACCATTTTCGTTAAAAGACTGCGTCGGTGAGAAATGGTGAGTCTTCTTTTGGTTTTTAGTTATTTCTTTAAGTTCAACTTGTTCTTATTTGCTAATCACGTTGTGATTGAGCTAAATACACTAATATGTTATGTTAATAACATAGGGATAAGATTGGTTTGATTTTTATCCTGGTTTATTGATTCTCAAATCTCCTCCCACCTTATGTGGACAGGGGGCACTGACCAAATCTACGGGTTTAGCAAGTAGTGATTGAACGGTAATGGATGTTTTTGTGGTGTTATAACAACCCCCCACAGACCCCCCTTGCGGGTTGGTCTGTTGTTTTATTAACCACTATAAAAACATACTTACCGTTCAATCACTACGACCCAGCCTCAACCACCCCGCGTGGTAAGATTTGAGAATCAGACTTTAAATATTTTGCACTTAAATTTAGAAAAGTGAATCTGTTTCCTATTCGGGCTCTGATGCGCATGCGTGAGCGCGCATAGCGACAAGCGTCACTATGAGGTGAGTATAGACTGGTGCCAGTCTATACCTGATGGTAGGCTGGAGGTGGGACTCAACCAGTAGCCTGGTTGAGGGTCCATAGGAATAGGATTAGGCATGGGGAGGTGTGTATGCAGGCATAAAAATCTTATTCTGATAGCAAAATGTAAATAATTGATTTAGCAAGTAGTGATTGAACGGTAAGTATGTTTTTATAGTGGTTAATAAAACAACAGACCAACCCGCAAGGGGGGTCTGTGGGGGGTTCTGAACATGTTCAAGTACAACGCAATAAAAATGAGTGAATCGGCAGTCGTCTGTCAAATAGTACAGAGTGTTAGAAGCCAAAACAATGAAATAATTTGCGAGATTGCCGTTTTTTGTGATACAGTCAAGATGGGAAAGTGCAAATATGCCAGTGTTTGGGAAACTAATGATAAATATAAGGATTGGATGTTACTGGACAACACGTCAAACTCGCGTGCCAAATGTAGTGTTTGTAATAAGTCGTTTGGCATCGGTAATATGGGCGAAGCGGCTCTTGTTAGCCACATGCCGGGGGAAAAAACATGAGACACTGACAGAAGTTCGTCTAAAGCCAGCGCCGAAAGTTACAGATTTCTTTGGTTCATGGTAAGAATATTTTACATTTTCATATTGATAGTACCAGAATCATTTAGAAGCGTAGCAATTTTATATCGCCCAACGTTAGATGATCCCAACTTTGCCCTCGTATTGTGAGGCCTCTTGTGTTGGCTTGTCATCGAGTGAAAATAATGAATTCCTGTTGCTATGGTGATCATTTAGAAGCGTGGCAATTTTATATCGCCCAATGTTAGATGATCCCAACTTTGCGCTGAGTCACGGTAAAATATTATTGACTGTCCGACAGCTCTTTCGTATCGCGAGGCCTCTTATGTTGCCGCATTATCAAGTGAAAATAATGAGGATTCCTTTTGTTGCTATGGCGATATGATCAGCTATGGTAAATTTAAATTAGTGTATGTGTATATGTGCAGGGTTTAACTTGTTATCTAAAGGTGGGGGTGGGGGTGGCCCTCAACAAATAAATGTGGGTGTCTCAAGCTCAACTTTGCATGATAGCTGTTGAATATTTTGAAAATAATTTGACTGGAAACTATTGCTGCAACAGTTTCCAGTCAAATTATCTTCAAAATATTCAACAAAAAATGTGCTGCTGTAATGAAATTCATATCTGGTTTGCATCCTGAAGACAATATACGGTTCCCAGAGCCACTAATAGACAATATACTGTTCCCAATCTAGATTTTTGGTCTATATACCCTCAAAAAGTCCCTTTATAATGAGAAATCCTGTGTATGTGTGACACACTGATCCTTTAATAGAGTGTTTTGATAGGATAGCTGTTGAATATTTTTAAAATAATTTGACTTAATTTAAAGCAGCAACAGTTTCCAGTCAAATTATTTTCAAAATATTCAACAAAAATGTGCTGCTGTAATGAAATTCATATCTGCGTGTGTGCGTGCTGTGCTTTGGAATTCTTGTGACAATTATTTATATATGCAGGTTGTTATTGTCTTCGGGTCTTCCCCTACTGCGGTTGCTTCAGTTCCACAGGCAAAAGTGCGCACGCTGTGTTTTGATATTCTTGTTTTATAAAGTTTATATATGATGAACTTAGTAACTGTGCTTGTTTTTTGTCTGATTGAAAGTCCCAAAATGAGGTCTGGAAAATTTGAAATTGAGTCTGGAAAAGGTATGGAATTTAATTCTGCTGAAGGTGTATGAACCCTGTGGACTTGAAGGAGGCCTCCCAAATAAAAACAGGTTTTGTAACGCTGCAAATGCGAATATCCCAAATTAATAATAAATATGTACAGAAGATAATGTTTTTAAAACAGTTTGAGCAATAAATTCACTATTTCCTACTCAGCATATGTATTCGGCAGTATATTTATTGGCAAGATTTTTGTTCATTCGTGCGATTCCGTTCCCGGCCGAATTGGTTACATTATGATGATTAGATGGCGATGATATCTCGCACTCACTAGCGTATGGAGATTCCCCTGTATGTTGAACGTATTTCTTGATCAAAGATGGTTTTATGCATTCTATTACGGTTAAAGTATGAAATAAATTTGTTAATATTAATCAAAATAACCAGAAACTGAGCCGATAAGCGATTATTATTAATTTGAATCTAGCGGTAGTTACCAATTTTCATTCATCTGGAAAATATGTTTTGTAAAGTATCTGAATTACGACTGCATGTTATATACCTCATCATGCTTTTTTGGCTCAGATTTTCTCAGATTTTCCCCTGCGTGTTGTCTTTTAGTGCTCAACATATTCGTGAAATTAACCATTTTAGTGAATGGATTTAAATTTTTTCATGAACACCTTGTCCAAATAGAAGCCTAGGCTTTAAGTCTTAAATTTGTTCCAAAAATCTTTTTAAAATTTCAAAGAAAATGTCAAATTGTGAAGGCTATTTTAGAAAGATTTTCAACAATAGTCTTCTCTTGCTCTGCAAATGGACATCTCTCAAGACCACTACAAAATCCATCTTTGACTGATATGAGTGTTAAAGGGTTAATAGGCAATTTTTTGGGTCAAAATCAGATTTTTTTCTAAATGTACTAGAAATGGTCATATTGCTTCTTACCATTTTGACCGATTTCAACCAAGTAAGGCTGAAAGGATGCTACATGTATGACCATACGCTCTAGAACTTCCATTCAGAATTCTTATTCGTCAATTTTTTATGTGAAAACCTCAGATTTTATTAAAAATTTACCGGAAATTCTCACATGTTGACCCTTACCCTAGATAAAGTGAATTCCATAAGATTCACTATATGCTGTTTAACATTTTCAGTGCTGTAGCTTAACATTTTGAAGTGAATGCCATCAGGGCATGCTAAAAATTATAACAGAGTGCCCTCATTGAGGTCAAGCTGCCCGCATTCTTATATGTCATATAATAAATCGGTACACATTAGGCTTGCGCGATTTTTGTTTTGAAACATCACGATCAATTTGATTAAAAAATCTTGATTTTCGATTAAATCATAGGTCCAAATTCCCAAAAGTATAAACCGGGGTAACGTGACCAGTCACGAAAACTGGGACTTGCAATTTTTAGAATAAGTCGAAATAACTGATGCAAACATAGCACGAAATTAGAGCACACTTTCATGCGACAAATTCTTGCCATCCTGCGTCTATGCTTAATGTATACTTTATATCCATCATCGCGGGAGTGAAATTATTAATTGGGACCGCCTAAATATTGCGTATAGTTTAATAAACATCGTTTATTCATCAAAATTTGGCATAAAATCTCGTCGAGAAAAAATATAAATCGCGTGATGTATCAGCTTCCGCTTATAGCCTCCCTTTGTAGGACGAGTTTAGGTCATTACCTGAGTAATGTGAAGACGCTAATATTAGTACCCGGGGGGATACTGCGCAATCGACGTACATAGGACAGTAGCTTTGAGTAGCTACGAGAGTAACGGCATAAACTCGTCCTATAGTGCAGTTTATACAATGTAGTTGCTTTCAGAATGTATGATTTACATTTACGAGTAATCAACCATATGCATAGTTCAAAATACTTCTTTAATTAGACATGACAACCGAATCAGAAAGGAACAATTATTACACCGCCTGAAATTGCTAACTCTAGAATTAAAAAAGAATTATGTTCACTGATTATTGCCTCACACTCTGCAACTAAGTGTATACTTGGTATTTCATGACAGACTCAGGGTCTGCAGTGACAGAAAGAAAATTATATGACGATTCGACGGAGTAACTAGCTGATTTTCTCAATGACAAAGGTGTTACCTCGCTATTGTTAGCTTGTTTATCGTAGTGCTTTGTGTTGTGATTAGTAATTATTCGACACATGCATGGCACGTCGGGATATAAACACAGGCGTGAATCGATTATAATTGTACTCATGTACTGATAAAATGCGACGGAAAAGTACACACTTCAGATTTTAAACAAACATGAAATTTTTGACGATTTTCTGATTTTTCCTCAATTACATCGTAAAAATTGTGATTTTAAAAATAAATCGAACTTCACGACTAAATTGAAAAATCGCGCAAGCCTACATACTTAACATTATTGTAAAATAATAATCATTACATAAACCTGCTATTTATAAGCATTCAAAGTGACCATGATTATGGAATTGCATTTGTATTACACAATGATATGAGATAAAAATCAACAAACTATGGATTTATAAAGATTCAAGACACAGATAATTTTCCTAACCACAAAAAATTGGCATGCTCATGATGGCATCTGACTTGATAATAAGTGACCATTATCCAATTTTTTCAGTACGCATGTGTAGGCCATGTAAAACTCAAAGTAAACCTCAGCTCATTAAATACAGAAGTACGAAAAACTTTGATGAAACCAAGTTCCTTCAAAATCTTTTAGAATATGACTGGAGTTTTATTTATCACTTAAATAATCCAAATCAGGCACTTGATCAATGGCATGAAAAATTCACTAGCATTGTAAACAAACATGCTCCTGTCATTGAACGA
This sequence comes from Chaetoderma sp. LZ-2023a, assembly GCA_034401795.1. Classification (NCBI taxonomy): domain Eukaryota; kingdom Metazoa; phylum Mollusca; class Caudofoveata; order Chaetodermatida; family Chaetodermatidae; genus Chaetoderma; species Chaetoderma sp. LZ-2023a. The sequence continues at coordinate 134,342,672 of CM067371.1, read as the reverse complement.
CGAGTCAAACGGTATTGCCAGCCAGGATGGATGAACAGTGAGATTTTAAATACAATAAACGAGAGATTATCAGAAAAAAATAGGAAATATGTTAAATTTTAAGACCTTAAAACATACGGTCATGTCTTTGATTGAAATTTCCAAGCGAAACCATTTTGCCGTCAAATTAGACGAAGGCAAACATAATCCTGCAAATATATGGAAGTGTAAATCCTAAAACAAATACGTTACCCTTGATATTATATGATTATAGTGGGAATGTAGTACAAGATCCACAAAGGCAATCTGAACTGTTTAATGAATACTTTAGTACTGTAGCATCCAGACTGACACAATCCATGGCAAAGCAAACAGCTGGAACTTTTGAGAAACTGTCAGATCATGTTGAGAGTAGAGTTCCAAAAGATGTAGAATTTCGAATTCCATACATATCTGTAGATTATGTTTACAACGAGATTATTAATTTAAAAACAAACAAGTTGGCAGGATATGATGGATTAAATGCATACTTTCTAAGAACTGCAGCCTCAATCATCGCACCCTCAATAACAAGTATAATAAACCAAAGCATAGCTAGGGGTAAATTCCCAAAAATGTGGAAATGTGCTAAAGTAAAACTACTAAATAAATCTGATTCCAAAAATAATATCAGCAACTATAGACCCATTTCTATATTACCTACTACCTCTAAGGTTATTGAACGACATATACATGATCATATTTATAAGTTTATAACTAAGCATGATTTATTAATAGAATCACAATCTGGCTTCAGACCCAAGCATTCTTGCGAAACAGCATTGCTAAAACTAGTAGAACGATGGAGGTCTTCATTAGACAATGGAGATCTTGTTGGCTCAGTAATGATTGCCTTTAAGAAGGCATTTGATCTTGTCAATCATGATATTTTACTGAGAAAACTAAGAATATACAAATTTGGAGAAGATGCGTTAAACTGGTTTTGTTCATATTTAAAGGACAGACAACAATACGTTTCAATTTCTGGAAAGGTTTCTAACCATTTGCCAATTGATATCGGAGTACCGCAGGGCTCTGTATTAGGACCGCTCCTGTTCATTTTATACACCAATGATCTCCCTACATTTGTATGTGTGTCAATAACCTTATGGATATGTATGCAGATGATACGACTATGCATACTGCTAGCTCCAATAGCTCTGAAATACGAAAAAACTTAACTAACGGTATGCAGTCTGTAGAAAACTGGTGCGTAGATAATAAAATGTTGCTGAATACAGATAAAACTAAATTGATGATGTTGGGAAGTAGGTATAAATTAAAACATATAAACACACATGATGTTATAATACCTACAAGCAATGGAAACCTAAACGTTGTTAAATCTGACAAACTTTTAGGCTTAAATATAGATAATGCACTTACATGGAATGAACATATAGGCAAATTGTGTAAAAAGATTTCTTCGTTGATCTATATGCTAAAGAAAAATAAGAATTATCTTAGCACAGAACAAAGAAATCTGTTTTATAAATCTTATATTCTTTCACACATAGATTACTGCATTCTTGTATTTTGTCAATCTTCACCTACACTGTTGGATAGGCTAGAAAAGTTACAAAAGCTAGCTGCTAGAGTAATATTAGATATGCCTTATAGAACACCATCAGCGCCATTATATAAAACACTAAATTGGACAACTTTAACTAAAAGAATGATGATTAAAACAGGCATTATGACATACAAGGCGAGAAATGGGCTTGCTCCCAGCTACATAAAAGACATGTTCATTTCAATCGAGGATGCACACACTAGGAATTTGTGCTCAAAGATATTTAATCATCTACAAGTTCCCAAGATTAAAACAGATTATGGAAAGAAAAGCTTTACACATGCAGCCCCACAACTGTGGAATTCTCTACCCTCAACTGTTACACAGTCTACCACTTTAATGTCTTTCAAGTCCAATCTTCAGGAATATATAAATCAAATGTAATGATAAAGTAATAAACTCAGAGCCGTTACACTCTGAATTCCAAGGGCATAGGTATAAAGCCAGCTAAGTATATCATTTGTACACAGGATATAATACATGTATGTAAACTTTTGACTAATAACTGACTATTTCTACTTGTAATATGTTGTATATATTTGTACATAGTATGATTTGTGTGTAAGTATACTTGCAATGTTTTTCTCTGTCAGTTTGTCTGTGTGCGTGCATGTGTATGCATGTGTGTGCATTGTTTCTGAGGGCCTCGGGAAGATCAGATTTTACTGACGTTGTTTACCCTCATTAAATAAAGATTATTATTATTCTTATTATTATTGAGATCTGCTTGTCCTCAGTGATTTTCAAATGCATTTGCATCAGGGCACTCGCTAAGTTACAGTACTGATTTTGAAACAAATTTGACTCTGACCTCGCTATTAATTCTTGGAGGTCATGGAATTTTTAAATTTTAGTCATGGAATTTCAAATACTAAAAGGTGTACAAACCCTGATACAACATTGGGCCAATGTTGGGGCTGGGCGGCATTGACATTTGGGTGACGATAACGATATCACAGGAAAATACTGCGATAATGTGTAATACCGAGGTATTCTGGTGGCTTATGCCCCGAGAATATGATGATGATGATGAACTTAATGCTTACCAGGGGAAAGTGAAAAATATGGCGGGCAAGTCAGTCTCGTATATCGGGCAACCTGTTATTTTTGGGCAATTTCTATCTGTCAATGGCCAGTAGATCGCATTATCAGCTCCGGTACAGCTGTCCGGTAACATAAACATTCCATTCTTACAGAACGGCGCGATCCCAGTTACTCATTTCAACAATAAAAATTATGTCACGAATTAGTCTAGAGGGGGTGGGGGTGGGGTCTGCTAATTCCCCAGTAATGAGAAATGTCTCGTGCGACTGCGCAGTCGTACTTAATAATAATCGATAATGCGCAGTCGCAGTTTCTGATTGGCTCGCGGGACATCCGATTTCTTAGCAGTTTCAAAACGGCGAAACTCTGTATTAGAAGCCCACCCCTAACTCAGCAGATTATATAGGAAAATTTGTAAGAATAGCGTGTATAATAATAACAATCGTGTCACAGGGTGTGTCTACTTCAGACCGATCTCTGCCATGATACATTTCCGGCCCCTCTAGAAATCAATGCAGGCCTCGGATTTGTAAATCTCGACCACCTATTAGATTAATACTAATAGTAGGCCACGTATGTTCAAGATATAATAAAGTTTATTCCACACTTTTGTAGTCAAAATGTGCTTAAAACAGTCTTGGCGTGATTAAATACCTTCCGTATAAATATATTTTACGTTCAAATTTATGTACCAAACAAGTACGGGAGAAAATGCGCATCAATTTTGTAACGCCGATTAACATTAAATGATCCAAATTGAATTATTACGAACGACAATATAGCCGGCTTCTTAAGTTGGCGAGCCAGCAGCTCTTTTGGGATCGGAGGCGGTGTGTTCTCACGAGATATTATATGCTAACGGGAGTTTATCAAACGGGAGTTTATCAAACGGGTACCCGTTATTCAGATCAGTATAATACTCAGTTCCTATCGCGCAATGATAATATATAGAAGTTCCGAGTCCCCGATTCCAGAATATTTATATCCGAGTACTCGCTCTGAAATAAACTCTTTAACTGGAGGCGAATCACGTGATTCACTTCAAAGTCCTCTGCCTAACCTATCAATGTATCATATCTACAGCACCAACCTACCTTTCAGAACTGCTAAAAACGTACACGCCAAGCAGGCCACTTAGATCTGCAAATCTAAACCTGCTTAAAATTCCGAAAGTTAAATCAAAAACCTATGGTCACAGAACATTTGCTTTTGTTGCTTCTACAGAATGGAATGATCTTCCAGCTAGTCTTAAATCTTCATCCACTCTAGCTATATTTAAATCAAATCTTAAAACGTTTTTGTTCCGTCAGGCATATCCAACTGTATGATCATTTTATTTTATTATTGTAAGCGCTTAGAGCACGCAATATTTGCGTGGAATTATAGCGCACTATAAATATCCTATTATTATTATATTATTATTTGTATTTTTTTCGCAACGCCATTTTATATCAAATTGTGGATTAATTTTGATGTAATAAACGACCTTTATTAACGGATACGCAATATTTAGGTGCTCAAATCAAATAATTTCACTTCCCTGGTGATTTTTTGAGGTATACATTAAACGTAGGCATAGGCGGTGAGAATTTTTATGGGAGAAAATGAGTTGAATTTCCGTGTTATCAGTTTTAGAAGTTTTTTGTGAACACCGTTAGCGCATAACTATTTAGATAATGAATGACGCGGGATAAGCGTGTGTGCTTACAACAACAATCACTCTTTATTCATCTAAAACTAATCATGAGTCAATACAAACAAATCAGTTATTTATTTAGTTTATTTAATCATTCACACATTCGGCTGATAGCTGGATGTTTGTTTCCATGATTGGTAACGCGTGCAGTTTCACAAGCGTAAAAGTGTCTTGACAAAAATTTCAACATGGCGATTATGCGATTATTTCACATGTGTGAATGCCCCACTTCTCACCTCCAAAAACAGGAGCGTGAGCAGTATCATGTGATTTATATATACTTTCGTGATGCCATTTAGTGCAGGCCTGGAAATAACTTTTTCAACAGTGTCCAACACTTTGTCAGGCACCAGCTACTTTGTACCGGATATCCAGAATTTGCTGCCTGTCAACACTATTCTTTTTCAGTGTTCTGTACTTGACCTTATCAGAAACTTGTCAAAAAGCAACCAAACATGTGTTATAATTTTGTCTGTTGATCTCCGCCTTTGGTAGGGAATATGTAAGCCGACTTTACATATGAAAAACAATTATCTTGGAGGATGAAAATCTTTGATTATTTCGGTTTGTGATCATCCACGGGCATGTTTTAAAAATTAAACGCGAATAATTGTGCACGCCTTAAGCTATCTCTGTTGCTTTGTCAGTAATTTTTGTAACTAATGTGTGAATCATGAATATTGAACCTTACCATATAAATGAAAACAAGCCATTTATTTACTGCTTGTTATCGTCATGGTTGCGAGTAATTGTGCGGTAGCGGCAATTGTGTTGGAAACCTGAATGAAGCCTTTTGAAATGTTTTTTGTGAGTATGAACATAACCGAATGCCGCAGTTTTAGACTTTTAGATTCCGACCACAGTTTGGTCATTTCAGCCTAGGAGGTGATACGACACGGGAAAATTGCCCTAGGATCTTCTGCGACTGAATATCGCCGGGTAGAATGTTTCTGTCAATGTCACGTCATACTTATAAGCGGACAGTGTCCAAAACCTGTCTTAAACCTGTCCATAAAAGGCTTAAAACATGTCTAAAACTGTCCAAAACTGTTAATGTAACATATGTTTTCTTAAATGATATATGCTTATTTAACATGGCAGTACAATTTAAAATATGGGTATATAAGAAATCAAACTCCTTGCACTACATGTAAATATTAAAGAAGTAAACCAATAATTGAGGGAGTCAGTCCAGGACTTGGTAAATTTGCAAAAAAAATAGTCTCTTATCCTGCAAATAGAGATTTTTAGGTGAAAATTTTAATTTTATTGATCATTAAATGCAGCCATTAGTGTTAATTATGTACCTGTATTATGCACTACGAATAACATGTAATTCAGTCTGCCTAAGGTAGCAACAAGTTCCACTGTTACAGTGAAATTATTTTCAAAATCTTAAGCAGATTTTATAGACATGAAATTGTCAAACGCAGATTACTCATCTGTCAAAACTAAATCCACTGATCCACTCCTCATTTGCATTACTTAACATTTTGTGTCACAGACTAGTCCTACCAGATATGACAGATTTCTAAATACTTACAATTTAATTAATTTTAGTGAACATTTAAAAACACATTTGGCTGAAATGTATACCTAAGGCAGGAACAACTCTCAGTCAAATTATTTATGATACCGTATTTCGCTTAATTGTAGCCTATGCTATAATAGAAGCCCACCCCCTAACTTTGACATATGAGCTCCAATGATTTCTTAGCAGTTTCAAAATGGCAAAACTGTATTAGAAGTCCACCCCCTAACTCAGCAGATTGTATATGAAAATTTTTTTAGGAGCAAATTTGTAAGAATAGCGTGTATAATAATAACAATCGTGTCACAGGGTGTGTCTACTTCAGACCTATCTCTGCCCTGATACATTTCCGGCTCCTTTAGAAGTCAATACAGGCCTCAGATTTGTAAATCTCGACCACCTATTAGATTAATATTAATAGTGGGCCACGAATGTTCAAGATATAATAAAGTTTATTCCACACTTTTGTAGTCAAAATGCACGTAAAACAGTCTTGGTGTGATTAAATACCTTCCTTATAAATATATTTTAAGACCAAATTTATGTACCAAACAACACGCACGGGAGAAAATGTGCATCAATTTTGTAACGCCGATCACCATTTAATGATCCAAATTGAATTATTACGAACGACAATATAGCCAGCTTCTTAAGTTGGCGAGTCAGTGGCTCTTTTGGGATGGGAGGCGGTGTGTTCTCACGAGATATTATACGCTAACGGGAGTTTATCAAACGGGAGTTTATCAAACAGGTACCCGTTATTCAGATCAGTATAATACTCAGTTCCTATCGCGCAATGGTACTATATAGAAATTCCCGAGTTCCAAGTCCCCGATTCTAGAATATTTATATCCGAGTACTCGCTCTAAAATAAACTCTTCAATTGTGGATTAATTTTGATGTACTGAACGACCTTTATTAAAGGATACGCAATATTTAGGCGCTCAAATCAAATAATTTCACTTCCCCGGTGATGTTTTGATGTATACATTAAACATAGGTGTAGGCGGTGGGAATTTTTATGGGAGAAAGTGTGTTGAGTTTCCGTGGTAGCAGTTTTAGAAAACCTTTTTGGGAAAACTCTCTAATATAAGCCCACCCCCTTTCTCAGAGGTGTTGGGTTGGAAATCGAACACCTCTTGTCCCAATAGAATTCTAGGCTTCAATTAAGCGAAATACGGTATCTTCAAAACAGATTTCCTGTGTGGCTGCGTTAAATTGAAAGTACTATGATTCAGAAATGAAATGGTTAACCACAGGTCATTACATGCATGTTATGCTTTAAAATCTTATCCCCATCTAATTACAGACCTGTAGGCTGTGTAAGTGACATCATTGATTTGTAAGGAAACTCACAGTATGATTGATGTTTATCAGTGATGGTTCGTGCTACAAATAGATCTAATTATGTAATAGCCTCTCTCTACACACAGATGTATGGATAGGTGATACATCCTGTAGTTAATCTCATGCTCATTATTTTGTCTAAAAGTCATTTCTTTTCAATGTTGCAGCAGTCTACATGCATGGTGTATACCATATTATAAATAAATAACAAAGCAATAATCAAGATCCTGTTTTAGAATACAGACTTTTTGATGGAATGTGATGCTGTCTCTGCTTTGAAAATAATGTGACCGATTTGCATCTTAAGACAGCAAGTGATTTTCTATCAAATTTGCACATGTAATGATTGACTTATTGGCATCAGTCATGTCAGTGTAATAAGAGTTAAAGAGTCTAAAATAGATAGCTTTCAACATTGCACTGTACATCCATGTGTCCATATATTACACATGTTGTTGTACATATGTACATGTAGTTTTCAAAGAAATTATCTATACCGAGATTGGTTTTAAACAGTTTTGGACATTCTAAGATGTCCAAAACAGATAGCTATGAACATTACAATGTACATAGATGTGTACTTACACATGACATATATTACACATATTCTATTAGACAATTGTTGTAGATATATAAAAGGAAATAATTTAGACTAAGATTTTAGGTTTTAGACAGGTTTGAACATTTCAAGGTGTCCAAAACCTATTTTGGACGTGGTTTACACCATTCGTGTCCAAAACTTGCGTACATTGCATACATGTGAGACTGAATTAAATACAGGTGACACTGCATACCGGTGAGACTGAATTAAAAAATTCAAAATGTTGTTTAACGTCAAAACGAGGAACAACTTAACCGTTAAAACTTTTAAAATGTGTGATTGTTATTTATGAAGACGATAGAGAGTTAGTATTTAAACAGAGGAAAGATATGTCCAGATTGCATGGCAGCAATTCATTCAGAAGCCTCAGAACAGGGCTTCTCATAAAGATCCTTTTGAGAGTATACCCCCCAAAATCTAGCTTGGGTCCCCCAAAAGTAGTGCCATTGGACGCCTGAAAATCGTAGATGATTGTGTTATATTAAGTAGTTTTCTAGGTTTTTGCACAAAAATACCTACATAATCTTTGATGAGACCACGCTAATTCATAGTTGTGAGTCCCTGGTACCCTCTAACTTTAGTATGGATGAGAAATACTGCTTGAGAACACCAGATTTCTGTTTGGGACCGTCAGATTTCAGGGGTGTTACCCGACTACCCGCAGATTTCAGGGTTTGGCGTCCCGGGGACCTCCAAAATTTAGATGCTGTGAGAAACCCTCCCTCAGAAGAGGGATTAGTGGACAGATTCTGGAAGACATAATAGGTTTCACGATTATGCAATTATGTCATGGCGGTCATCCATCCGTCATCTGTGGTCCGTCCATCAAATCACGTCTCCTTAACAGTTTGATCGATTTCAGGCAAATTTGGCTGGAAAGTTCCTATGGTGGTAGGCTTCAGAACATCTATTCAGAATTTTTATTGGTAAGATTTTGGTGTAAAAATCTTATATTTTATGGAATATGTACCAGAAATTCTTAAAACGCATCGCGTCATTAGACGGTTGACAGATTTCAACCAAATTTGGCTAGAATGACCATGTGGGCATAGGCGCCAGAAACTGTATTCAGAATCTTTATTGGTAAATCTTATGGATGAAAATCTTAGATTTTATGAAAAATTTGATGGAAATTGTCAAAACGCAACTCCTCCTTAGCCACTTAACATATTTCAACCAAATTTGGTTAGAAAACCATATTGGCTGTAGGTTCCAGAGCTTCTATTCAGAATTTTGATTGGATAATTTTTTGGGTGAAAATCTTGGAGTTTATGAAAAATTACCCGAAAATTGTCAAAATGCATCTTCCATAACCGGTTCATAGATTTCAACCAAATTTGGCTCGGATGATTCTATCGTCATATGCTCCAAAGTTCTATTCGGAAGTTTGATTGGTCAATATTTTGAGCGAAAATGTTAAACTGTCTAAAAAATATAATTTTTTCTGTGAATACCATAGATTTTATGAAAGATTTACTGGAATTTTCAAAGCACATCACCTCTTTACCCTCTAATCGGATTTGAAACAAATTTAGCTAGAATAATTATATGGCTCTAGGATCCAGAAATTATATCTAGGCTTTTGATTGGTAAATTTTTATGGTCAAAATCTTGATGACCAAATTTGGCTGGAAGATATTTTCCTCATGTTAGGCTCCGGTACTTCTATTCAAATTGTCAAAATACATCTATTCCTTAACTGTTTGGTGGGTTTCAACCAAATTTGCGTCTAGAAGGACCCTATTTTGCTATGCTCCAAAATTTTGATTTGTCGTTGTTTAACTTTAAGGTGAAAATCTTAGGATTTTGGGAAATCTTTCGGAAATTCATTCAAATGCTACTTACCTTTAATCAATGGCACTATTTTAACCAAACTGCCATTCAGAATTTCAATTGGTCAATTTTTCTGGTGGCTATCTTTGATTTTCATAACTTCCAGGAATCCTATACATGTACATGTAGATGCTATTAACTACAGTTATTACAACAAACCTTATTTGTGCGATATTTTATGTTTAGCGAAAGCATTTAGTTTGAAAAACATTGATATTCTGGCCAAATTATTCTTACTTCTGGGGCAAAAATGGCACATGGTTGAGTGGTTCCCTCCCCCCCTCCCCCGAAAAACTGTTTGAAATAGTGTAGTCGAGTTTTGTTTTCTTTTATCAAAAGAAGCCACAAAAACAAATAATATATAGGTCTGTATAATTCAGCGTTTAGTATTTACAGCTAGTTTTCACATTCACAGGAAACTAGTCCTACTACATTTAAAAACAACTATCTTGGAGTTTGAAAATCTTCTATTCTTTGATTATTTCGTTCTGTAATCGTCCACGATCATATTTTCTTAATAATCGTGACTAATCGAATAATTATGCAAGTCCTATAATGATGGTGTGAGCTGCATTCATAAAGCTAGTGAGATTGCTAAAAACCATTTGTGCTTTTAAAATATGTAGCACGAGAAAAGGAGTTCTGTTGACTGACTAGATCACAGCTTATTCCATCAATGGATCTTTCTAATTTATACATCCGTCATATGATGTCATAATCAACTACGTGACGTGTAGGGTGATGTCATAATCAATGACATCATGAATTATGGAGATAAGTACATCACAAATGCTTAATTGAAGACGGACTAAGCGTTGTTGTAGGAATTGCACGTTTTTACTGTTTAATAAACATGCTGTTGAATATTTTGAAACTAATCTGACTGGGCACTGTTGCTGCCATAGTCAGCAACAGCACCCAGTCAAATTACTTTCAAAATATTCAACAGCTTACCTGTATAGTTTTCTGGAAATGATAGTCAGGGAGTTCATGGATCGATCGATCCCAACACAGGCGAAGTGTGGGTGGAGCTTAGCTAGAGATGGGCGGGGCATGGCAATACCTGGAAAGATCATCCATTGTATCACACCTGGAGAGAATCTACTGGAGTAATTTTATGACCCTGTCTGATGCGTTGCAGATCACACACAATGAGATGCTAATAAGTAGTAATGATCACAATTATGGCAAAGGACATAACAGGCTCATAGCCACACATTTCCAGGAGTGCCTACGTTTTCACAAGTTCTCGCTTAATATACCAATCATTATGATAATTAAATATTCAAGAGATTTCCTCTTACATTGTAAATAATTTATTTCTTGGTGCAAAGGAATTTTTAACCTCTCAAATTATTTTCAAAATATTGAACAGAATATTTCTTATGGCATGAAGAATGTGTTGTTTCTAGTCTGGGTTAAACATTCCAGGGTCAGGACGGCCATTGCAGAGGTCTGGAGAAATATACATTTACAGGCCAAGAAATGATGATTTTTATGATGAATGTACCACAGCCTGCCCGAGCCAGTCATGGGAGTGATAAATTTATATAATAGTCTTCGCTTCGCCTGCAAGTGGACTTTCACTAAGCCATAGTTACAATCTTCTTGACAAATCTAGGTTGTTAGTGGGTTAACCCTTTTAATGGTCAAATTCGGTCGTGAAGATCAAAACGTCTGCTCAATGAATGTCCATTTGTAGGCCAAGAGAGAACATTTGTCTGAACTATAATGTTTCACACATATCATAGCAAGGTACTCACTGACATGACAGGGACTGAACTGTATGTACATGTAGTAGTGAGCATGTACAAATACATAGCGCATGCACATACGTACACATGTATCAGGGAACATAGTGACGCAGTATAGGCCTGAGTATCATTCTGAAACCAGGATTGTTGTTCTGTATAATTCTTCTGTTGTATATAATAATGAGTATGAATACAGTAAACACCTGTCTAATGTGACAACCTTAGTGGAGCGCATATGGTAGAGGGATCCAATCTGTGACAACCTTAGTGGAGCGCATATGGTAGAGGGATCCAATCTGTCAGTTCAAGCTGAAGCGTCATTAGAAGATTAAGAAATTTTAAAGCAAATTAATTACTCATGTTTTTAATTTGTATCAAGTAAGTGTCCGCCATATTGTTTTGCAGTGGCCATTTTCCTTTCCCCACACCTGACCAACCTAATAAAAGAGCACGTCAAATCTAAATCTGTCCCCATTCACTTTTTGATGCCCGTGTGTAAGATGTCCAGCGAGTATCCCAATGTCAAAGTTTCTTCAAATAAAATATAGAGAAATCAATTTATAAAATTTACAATTACGTTCTTTCCCATCCAAAATAGATATCCATTCAAATATGAATATAATTCTCCGAGCAGCTATTCCACCATGCACGACATTTTGAAAAGGCCAACATCACTGATGTTAATGATCTCCATCTAGATCAATTCAATTAGTTTATTTGCATATCCGTGCTAACCAAACAGTAGAGTGAATTTGGGCACCAAGTTTTTTCTGGAGACTGGCATTTCTAATATAATAAGAGAATGTAGGGTAATGTGTAAGCATTTTCATATAATATGCACAATTTTTTAAGGGAGCCTTATAGTAACCATCTCATCTGTCCGTCCACAATATCGTAATCAACATATCATACAGAACCGCTTGAGATATTTTAATGAACCTTGGTATATGCCTCAGTTATGATGCGCAGATGTGCCTTTTGAAGAATTCACCTGTATAGGTCTAAGATTTTGAGTGAAAATGGGGGTTTTTAATGCAAAAACTCGTGATTTTTGTCAATTTTCTCGTGGGCACCATATTATACAGACTCGCTTAAAATAATTTAATGAAACTCGACCGATGGCTACTTTATGATGGGATTGATGTGACATCTGAAGGATTCACCTTTATAGGTTCAAGATTTTGGGTGAAAATCAGGTTTTTAATGCAAAAACTCAGTTTAGATTTTGTAAAGATGGTGACGACGGAATTCAGCGATGTTCAACGCACGAACGATAGTTTACTATATAGTTGACTAATGACTATCTGCCGGTCAAACACACCAAAAAATGTTGCACTCGACTGACAAATACTCGGCTATTGGTCACTGTATGCACAACTTTTTACGATGTAATTATAAATAAACAGAAAAGTTGTGGACAATCTAAACATAATACAATAGTTTGAAACCTCACATTTTAGCAGTACAGGAGTAATCGATTCATGCCTCTGTTCATTGTATTTATATTCCGCTGTGCCATACACATGTCGAATAATTACTAATCACAAAACAAAGCACTACGATACACAAGCTAACAATAGCGAGGTAACCCATTTGTCATTGAAAAAACCAGCTAGTTACTCCATTGACTCGACATATATATCATAGATGTGTTTGGTTGACAGATAGACAACTAAAGTAAACTACAGAAAGCACGTTGAACGTCGCTATGTTCCGTCATCGCCATCTTTGCCGACTCTACCGGCAAGTAAACTTTTTAATAATTTTACCCATGCATGTATGAACACCAGGCCGACGGTCGCTGTTACATTATCATTGACAATTCACCTTTCCAGAGTACCCACCCATCATATGACGTCATAATGAACTGCGTAGTGTGTACAATGACATCATAATGAAGGACGTCATGAATGACGTCGATAAGTACGTCACGAACGCATATTTGATGACCGTCTATGGGCTGTTGTACAAATTGTTTGCTTTTGCTATTTAATGAATATTCTGTTGAATATTTTGAAACTAATTTGACTGGGCTTAAACGGTTATGGCTGTCTAATTAGTTACAAAATATACAACAGCTTCCCTGTATAGTTTTCAGGAAATTGATAGCTAGGGAATTCGGGATCGATCAATCCAAACACGGCGAGGTGTGGGTGGAGCTTAGCTAGTGATGGGCGGGGCATGGCTAAAAATGGAATGATCCATTCCTAGTCCCAGTTTTCATGACTTGTCACGTTGCTCTGTTTTATACTTTTGGGAATTTGGCCCTATTTAATCGAAAATCACGATTCTTTTTAGAAAATCGATTGCGATGTTTCAATGCAAAATTCGTGCACGCTTAACGCACGCACGCACACACCTTTGCCACTGCCCTGGCCACCGCTGCCACCATTGCTGCCGCATGTTGGCCAAGGCCGCCAACCACATCATAACCGTGAACAGTAACAGTTATGACCTGTGGTGGTGCAGCAGCTGTTCTAAATAAGAATCATAACCACCATTATTACAACAACAATTTCAACCATCACCGCAGCCACAAGAACACCTACAATAGCAAACACCATCACTACTACAAACAGCACTGCAGCAACAAGAACACCTACAATAGCAAACACCATCACTACTGCAATCAGCACTGCAGCAACAAGAACACCTACAATAGCAAACACCATCACTACTACAATCAGCACTGCAGCAACAAGAACACCTACAATAGCAAACACCAGCACTACTACAATCATCACTGCAGCAACAAGAACACCTACAATAGCAAACACCATCTCTACTACAATCATCACTGCAGCAACAAGAACACCTACAATAGCAACCACCAGCACTACTACAATCATCACTGCAGCAACAAGAACACCTACAATAGCAAACACCATCACTACTAGAATCAGCACTGCAGCAACAAGAACACCTACAATAGCAAACACCATCACTACTACAATCATCACTGCAGCAACAAGAACCCCTACAATAGCAAACACCATCACTAATGCAATCATCACTGCAGCAACAAGAACCCCTACAATAGCAAACACCATCACTAATACAATCATCACTGCAGCAACAAGAACCCCTACAATAGAAAACACCATCACTACTACAATCATCACTACAGCAACAAGAACACCTACAATAGCAAACACTATCACTAATACAATCATCACTGCAGCAACAAGAACCCCTACAATAGAAAACACCATCACTACTGCAATCGGCACTGCAGCAACAAGAACACCTACAATAGCAAACACCATCACTAATACAATCATCACTACAGCAACAAGAACCCCTACAATAGCAAACACTATCACTAATACAATCATCACTGCAGCAACAAGAACCCCTACAATAGCAAACACCATCACTAATGCAATCATCACTGCAGCAACAAGAACCCCTACAATAGCAAACACCATCACTAATACAATCATCACTGCAGCAACAAGAACCCCTACAATAGAAAACACCATCACTACTGCAATCGGCACCGCAGCAACAAGAACACCTACAATAGCAAACACCATCACTACTACAATCATCACTACAGCAACAAGAACCCCTACAATAGCAAACACTATCACTAATACAATCATCACTGCAGCAACAAGAACCCCTACAATAGAAAACACCATCACTACTGCAATCGGCACTGCAGCAACAAGAACACCTACAATAGCAAACACCAGCACTACTACAATCATCACTGCAGCAACAAGAACACCTACAATAGCAAACACCATCACTACTACAATCAGCACTGCAGCAACAAGAACACCTACAATAGCAAACACCATCACTACTACAATCATCACTGGAGCAACAAGAACACCTACAATAGCAAACACCAGCACTACCGCAATCAGCACTGCAGCAACAAGAACCCCTACAATAGCAAACACCATCACTACTGCAATCAGCACTGCAGCAACAAGAACACATACAATAGCAAACACCATCACTACTACAATCAGCACTGCAGCAACAAGAACACCTACAATAGCAAACACCATCACTACTACAATCGGCACTACAGCAACAAGAACACCTACAATAGCAAACACCATCACTACTACAATCAGCACTGCAGCAACAAGAACACCTACAATAGCAAACACCATCACTACTACAATCATCACTGCAGCAACAAGAACCCCTACAATAGCAAACACCAGCACTACTACAATCAGCACTGCAGCAACAAGAACACCTACAATAGCAAACACCAGCACTACTACAATCATCACTGCAGCAACAAGAACACCTACAATAGCAAACACCATCTCTACTACAATCATCACTGCAGCAACAAGAACCCCTACAATAGCAAACACTATCACTAATACAATCATCACTGCAGCAACAAGAACCCCTACAATAGCAAACACCATCACTAATGCAATCATCACTGCAGCAACAAGAACCCCTACAATAGCAAACACCATCACTAATACAATCATCACTGCAGCAACAAGAACCCCTACAATAGAAAACACCATCACTACTGCAATCGGCACCGCAGCAACAAGAACACCTACAATAGCAAACACCATCACTACTACAATCATCACTACAGCAACAAGAACCCCTACAATAGCAAACACTATCACTAATACAATCATCTCTGCAGCAACAAGAACCCCTACAATAGAAAACACCATCACTACTGCAATCGGCACTGCAGCAACAAGAACACCTACAATAGCAAACACCAGCACTACTACAATCATCACTGCAGCAACAAGAACACCTACAATAGCAAACACCATCACTACTACAATCAGCACTGCAGCAACAAGAACACCTACAATAGCAAACACCATCACTACTACAATCATCACTGGAGCAACAAGAACACCTACAATAGCAAACACCAGCACTACCGCAATCAGCACTGCAGCAACAAGAACCCCTACAATAGCAAACACCATCACTACTGCAATCAGCACTGCAGCAACAAGAACACATACAATAGCAAACACCATCACTACTACAATCAGCACTGCAGCAACAAGAACACCTACAATAGCAAACACCATCACTACTACAATCGGCACTACAGCAACAAGAACACCTACAATAGCAAACACCATCACTACTACAATCAGCACTGCAGCAACAAGAACACCTACAATAGCAAACACCATCACTACTACAATCATCACTGCAGCAACAAGAACCCCTACAATAGCAAACACCAGCACTACTACAATCAGCACTGCAGCAACAAGAACACCTACAATAGCAAACACCAGCACTACTACAATCATCACTGCAGCAACAAGAACACCTACAATAGCAAACACCATCTCTACTACAATCATCACTGCAGCAACAAGAACACCTACAATAGCAAACACCAGCACTACTACAATCATCACTGCAGCAACAAGAACCCCTACAATAGCAAACACCAGCACTACTACAATCATCACTGCAGCAACAAGAACAACTAGAATAGCAAATGCCATCACTACTACAATCATCACTGCAGCAACAAGAACACCTACAATAGCAAACACCATCACTACTGCAATCAGCACTGTAGCAACAAGAACACCTACAATACCAAACACCATCACTACTACAATCAGCACTGCAGCAACAAGAACACCTACAATAGCAAACACCAGCACTACTACAATCATCACTGCAGCAACAAGAACAACTAGAATAGCAAATGCCATCACTACGGCAATCAGCACTGCAGCAACAAGAACACCTACAATAGCAAACACCATCACTACTGCAATCAGCACTGTAGCAACAAGAACACCTACAATACCAAACACCATCACTACTACAATCAGCACTGCAGCAACAAGAACACCTACAATAGCAAACACCATCACTACTACAATCAGCACTGCAGCAACAAGAACACCTACAGTAGCAAACACCAGCACTACCGCAATCAGCACTGCAGCAACAAGAACCCCTACAATAGCAAACACCATCACTACTGCAATCAGCACTGCAGCAACAAGAACACATACAATAGCAAACACCATCACTACTACAATCAGCACTGCAACAACGAGAACACCTACAATAGCAAACACCATCACTAATGCAATCATCACTGCAGCAACAAGAACCCCTACAATAGCAAACACCATCACTAATACAATCATCACTGCAGCAACAAGAACCCCTACAATAGAAAACACCATCACTACTACAATCATCACTACAGCAACAAGAACACCTACAATAGCAAACACTATCACTAATACAATCATCACTGCAGCAACAAGAACCCCTACAATAGAAAACACCATCACTACTGCAATCGGCACTGCAGCAACAAGAACACCTACAATAGCAAACACCATCACTAATACAATCATCACTACAGCAACAAGAACCCCTACAATAGCAAACACTATCACTAATACAATCATCACTGCAGCAACAAGAACCCCTACAATAGCAAACACCATCACTAATGCAATCATCACTGCAGCAACAAGAACCCCTACAATAGCAAACACCATCACTAATACAATCATCACTGCAGCAACAAGAACCCCTACAATAGAAAACACCATCACTACTGCAATCGGCACCGCAGCAACAAGAACACCTACAATAGCAAACACCATCACTACTACAATCATCACTACAGCAACAAGAACCCCTACAATAGCAAACACTATCACTAATACAATCATCACTGCAGCAACAAGAACCCCTACAATAGAAAACACCATCACTACTGCAATCGGCACTGCAGCAACAAGAACACCTACAATAGCAAACACCAGCACTACTACAATCATCACTGCAGCAACAAGAACACCTACAATAGCAAACACCATCACTACTACAATCAGCACTGCAGCAACAAGAACACCTACAATAGCAAACACCATCACTACTACAATCATCACTGGAGCAACAAGAACACCTACAATAGCAAACACCAGCACTACCGCAATCAGCACTGCAGCAACAAGAACCCCTACAATAGCAAACACCATCACTACTGCAATCAGCACTGCAGCAACAAGAACACATACAATAGCAAACACCATCACTACTACAATCAGCACTGCAGCAACAAGAACACCTACAATAGCAAACACCATCACTACTACAATCGGCACTACAGCAACAAGAACACCTACAATAGCAAACACCATCACTACTACAATCAGCACTGCAGCAACAAGAACACCTACAATAGCAAACACCATCACTACTACAATCATCACTGCAGCAACAAGAACCCCTACAATAGCAAACACCAGCACTACTACAATCAGCACTGCAGCAACAAGAACACCTACAATAGCAAACACCAGCACTACTACAATCATCACTGCAGCAACAAGAACACCTACAATAGCAAACACCATCTCTACTACAATCATCACTGCAGCAACAAGAACCCCTACAATAGCAAACACTATCACTAATACAATCATCACTGCAGCAACAAGAACCCCTACAATAGCAAACACCATCACTAATGCAATCATCACTGCAGCAACAAGAACCCCTACAATAGCAAACACCATCACTAATACAATCATCACTGCAGCAACAAGAACCCCTACAATAGAAAACACCATCACTACTGCAATCGGCACCGCAGCAACAAGAACACCTACAATAGCAAACACCATCACTACTACAATCATCACTACAGCAACAAGAACCCCTACAATAGCAAACACTATCACTAATACAATCATCACTGCAGCAACAAGAACCCCTACAATAGAAAACACCATCACTACTGCAATCGGCACTGCAGCAACAAGAACACCTACAATAGCAAACACCAGCACTACTACAATCATCACTGCAGCAACAAGAACACCTACAATAGCAAACACCATCACTACTACAATCAGCACTGCAGCAACAAGAACACCTACAATAGCAAACACCATCACTACTACAATCATCACTGGAGCAACAAGAACACCTACAATAGCAAACACCAGCACTACCGCAATCAGCACTGCAGCAACAAGAACCCCTACAATAGCAAACACCATCACTACTGCAATCAGCACTGCAGCAACAAGAACACATACAATAGCAAACACCATCACTACTACAATCAGCACTGCAGCAACAAGAACACCTACAATAGCAAACACCATCACTACTACAATCGGCACTACAGCAACAAGAACACCTACAATAGCAAACACCATCACTACTACAATCAGCACTGCAGCAACAAGAACACCTACAATAGCAAACACCATCACTACTACAATCATCACTGCAGCAACAAGAACCCCTACAATAGCAAACACCAGCACTACTACAATCAGCACTGCAGCAACAAGAACACCTACAATAGCAAACACCAGCACTACTACAATCATCACTGCAGCAACAAGAACACCTACAATAGCAAACACCATCTCTACTACAATCATCACTGCAGCAACAAGAACACCTACAATAGCAAACACCAGCACTACTACAATCATCACTGCAGCAACAAGAACCCCTACAATAGCAAACACCAGCACTACTACAATCATCACTGCAGCAACAAGAACAACTAGAATAGCAAATGCCATCACTACTACAATCATCACTGCAGCAACAAGAACACCTACAATAGCAAACACCATCACTACTGCAATCAGCACTGTAGCAACAAGAACACCTACAATACCAAACACCATCACTACTACAATCAGCACTGCAGCAACAAGAACACCTACAATAGCAAACACCAGCACTACTACAATCATCACTGCAGCAACAAGAACAACTAGAATAGCAAATGCCATCACTACGGCAATCAGCACTGCAGCAACAAGAACACCTACAATAGCAAACACCATCACTACTGCAATCAGCACTGTAGCAACAAGAACACCTACAATACCAAACACCATCACTACTACAATCAGCACTGCAGCAACAAGAACACCTACAATAGCAAACACCATCACTACTACAATCAGCACTGCAGCAACAAGAACACCTACAGTAGCAAACACCATCACTACTGCAATCAGCACTGCAGCAACAAGAACCCCTACAATAGCAAACACCATCACTACTGCAATCAGCACTGCAGCAACAAGAACACATACAATAGCAAACACCATCACTACTACAATCAGCACTGCAACAACGAGAACACCTACAATAGCAAACACCATCACTACTACAATCGGCACTACAGCAACAAGAACACCTACAATAGCAAACACCATCTCTACTACAATCAGCACTGCAGCAACAAGAACACCTACAATAGCAAACACCATCACTACTGCAATCGGCACTGCAACAACAAGAACACCTACAATAGCAAACACCATCACTACTGCAATCGGCACTGCAGCAACAAGAACACCTACAATAGCAAACACCATCACTACTACAATCAGCACTGCAACAACAAGAACACCTACAATAGCAAACACCATCACTACTACAATCAGCACTGCAGCAACAAGAACAACTAAATTGTGCCATCGCAAATCCTCCAAACTGTTCGCAGCATTTGACACACACAATTGCCACCCTTGCCCCACCCCACGTTGCCACCCTGGCTACTCATCTCATAATAAGATGATCTGGATAACCCACATAGCAAATTTGGTTAAATTTCACTAAACGATTTTGGAGAGATATCATAAAGAATGAGATGTTTATAAGAACGCTGTTGACCCCACCCCTGGCCCTAATATAAATGTTGTCATTTAGTCTGCAATCATATGGGTAACTCAAATAGCAAATTATTACGAATTATGGCAAATGGTTCTGAGGAACTGGCAAGCGATAATATTAGAGGTTATTAGCTGCTGGTAGCAGCTCAATAAACTGCAGCTGCCATTGCCTCAAATTTTTTTCAAATTTTTGTGGCTCATGGTCAAAGTATTGAGATTCTAGTGTACGGTGACACCCTGTCATGTGCTAAAATCTGAGCCAAATCGGACCACTAGTTTCCAAGATATCCACAGATCGAGAGTATGATCTGATCGAGATCGGGGTTCTTATATCCGGATCATGGCCAAAGTCTGGAAATCCTATTACACAGTAATTTCTTTTGTTGTGGTAAAGTTTGAGAGAAATCAGATCAGTAGTTTTTTAGATACAGGTGCGGACGCACAGACATACCTGATCGCAATACCCTCTTCCCCTTACGCAGGCATTTACCTGACTCGAAATCCTGTGTCCTAAGCCTGTAAAATACACACAGGACCCACAAAAAATAGAAAGCGCATCCAGATGCAAAGACACCTACCCCCAATAGATTTAGTACAACAAACAGGCATAACAAATATCTGTCACTAAATATACAATTGAAACTCTTTTGTGGTCCACCCCCACCCACTTCCGCATAACCATTATTATTGACAAGTATAAGAACTGAAAACAAATAAATAAATGCTTAAGCTTACTCAGCTTTGTGGGAGAATAATTGTTTATTGAGATTTGATTGGTTAATTTCGGTCACATGGTGAATGATTGGAATGCATAGCAGAATAATGGGAATACTGTTTCTGGGCATGCTGGGTAGGCAATCGACAAGCTGTGCCAATGTAGACAGCCAAATAGTGTTTTTTCCCCAGAAATAATGTTGGTTGGTTTTTAGATAAACAGCACATAATATTATCCTTTTACATTGTAGCATTTTATCAACATTTAAAGAATTGGCTCTCTGCTTTTATCTCAGTGCCAATGTCCCAGATATCCCGAAAATAGGTTATTGTGCAACAGTTCTGGCACACTCGGGACTGCCATTATTGATCTTGGGACCCTTAAAATAAGGTGTTTTGAGTTCCGGGGACTCACAAATGTACAGACTGAGGTAAATCCCTGCCTTACGGGGGTGAAGATAATGACATAGCATCCTCACATAAATCAACAAGTCTACCACGAAATTGTACGAATTGTAATTTCTTTGATGAAATTTCAGTTTACTAAAAATTCTCTTGAATATTTGGAAACTAATTTGATTAGGATCTGTTGCTGCCATAGTTTTAAATCAATGAATATGAGTTTTGCAATCATAGATGGTGGTTCTTTAGCCATTGACATACCTGTGTCGCAATTTCAAGCCAATGATAAAGGAAAGCGGTGGAATATTTTGACACTGATTCGAGTGGAACCTGTAGGTAGCGACAACTCCCAGTCAAATTAGTGTCAAAATATTCAAGAGAAATTCCTTGCATCGGAAAGAATTTGTTGTTTTTACTGTATGAGGCTTAAACGGTTAAGGCAGGCGGTCTCTCACAGAAGTTTAATTGTACGTGCATTAGAGCAACACATTATACATGTACTGGCCCATTTAACCCTTTCATCCACAAATTTGACAATCTCATTTTCAAGTCAACCATACAAGAAAAAGTCTGAAAATTTTAACATTAATTTGACTGGAAGCCTTTGCTGCCTAAACAAAGCATCGGCTTCCAGTCCATTTATTTTCAAAATATTCAACAGAATGAGCTTTACATATATATCATAAAGAATATACTTTTTCCAGGATTTGTTGGTGAACATGTTAATTACCTGTTCACGTAATTTATGTTACATAGCATATAGTAATGTATAAGCTCACACCAGGTGAGAACTCATCTGTCATATGTGTTTTCATATACATGTATTGTATTGACAGCTCTTGAGTAACGTTTTAACCGTCGAATTTGTTCAAGAAAATTTCAGATTTCTCATAAAAAATGTCGATTTGCAGACCAAGAAAAGACGTTTTTTTGAAAATTTATCACTAGAATGACTGGCTTAGTTGTCGAAGCGGTCATTCTGGTGGTAAATTTTTTTAAATAGTCTTCTTCGTCTGCAAATGGACATTTATCAAGACAATTGCAGAAGGCTTTTTTGGCTGATGTAAGTGTTAAAGGGTTAAATTGGCTGAATTGTTTTATTTCATTCCATTTTAATTCTAAATTACTAAATTATAATTTAACATCGCAGAAATTGTATCACCTTTTTGACACATTTTGCTAGGCGCTTAGAAGCAGACTGGTTCCTGACTCATCTCCAAAGTTGAGTCTGTGTATCAGTCTAGATAGCACATACATGTATATGACTCATGTGATAAATAGGACAATGATGTGTTTGTTTTTACTTCCTCTCACACTCTTTCATTTAAAACTCTTGCATTGAAATCCTACATTTATGTAGTAAAGACAATAGTCTGAATGGATAGAAGGCCAATATAATTGTTTAGGTCAGTCACTCTGAAGTAGATCATTGGTCGCATTGTCAGCTGCCTAAAGGAAGGTGAACATAAGAATTTGACATTGTTATGAAGCGTGCATCCCGTTGTGTAGACTTGTTCTGTTCCCAATAATTCGGCGTTGTTGCATGCAGCTCTCTGTGCAGACTTAGAACTCCCAAAGTATAGCCATCCATAGTCACCAGAATTCTCTCCGGAGAAAATAATAATTTGTTTAAAAGATCTGATTCCCAAGCATGACTTTAGAAAGTTTGTATTTATGTCCCCTAAACATATGATCATGTCGATAGTCACTTACAGGATTGGCGGTATGATCAGCGAACGAAAAGAAGAAAGAAGAAGATGTCCCCTAAACTTTGTGGGTGTGCTATATGTACCTTGTTCTTGGAGTATGTTTTCACGATCTCGCCTCAAAAACTGACTTAAAATTAAGTGATTTCCCGAGTATAGCTACTCAGGATTACAGATTTGATGTGTGCGACCACCTGGTGACAAGAACACTGACTTGGGATTTAGTTCTCATTGAAGTCTGTTCATATTCATCACTGGCAAATATCTGTCATTAACTCTTACCACTCTGATGTCAATATTCAATCTTTGATTGTGTCAATATCAAAGAAACTGGTGTACATTTTTCAACAATTTTGATGGAAGATGTTGCTGCCTATGACAGCACCATCTCCCACCAAATTTGTTGAAAAATGAACACTAGTTCATCTTTTAATTTAATTTGAAAATTTAAAATTTTTGACACCAGAGTGTTAAGTGTTAAATCAGTTTTCAGTGTATTACTTTAACCCTTTACTGATTAGATTTGGTAAAAAAGAAAAAATCAAAATATTTTGCTTATTGAATGTCCATTTGCAGGCCTAGAGAGTACTATTTTTGAAAATTTACCATTAGAATAACTGGCACGGTTATTGAGCCAGGCATTGTAGTGGTAAATTTTCAAAAATAGTACTCTTTTGGCCTGCAAATTGACATTCCTCAAGATCACTCAAGTGGCCGGTTTTGGCCAGACTTGGCCTCTTGTCTTATAATGTTTTTCTGGTCAAGCCAATCAAATGCAGTTTATGCAGTACACCTCTGAAGTGTCCATATCCAGGCCAAGAGGACTATTTTTCAAAATTTACCACTGGAATTACTGGCTCAGTTATAAATCAATCCAGACATGCCAGACAGTCCAGTGTTAATTTTTCAGAAATGTCCATTGTAGTCTCTTGGCCTGGATGTTGATGACCGGAATAACTAGTAAACAAAAGTACTTTTTATGGACCATTAACAGATTACCATGGCTGACGGTCAAGCCAACCGGAAATGAGGTTTTCAGTGGTATATATTAGAAATAGCGATTCTTTCAGGTCAAAAGAAGACTGCTTCTGAAAATTTACCGCTTGAATATTCACTAAGCGGGAATTTTGATTTCTTGAGCTGTAAAGGACTAAACATGTTAAAGTCAATATAAGCTACATGTATCACTTGTTATCTCTTGACAGTTGTAAGCAAATTGTGCTGTATCCATGCCGGGAGAACGGTAGTGTTGGTGGACTGGTACCGCCGTCGCTGCTGGTCGATGCAGTATGTGTGCCGCTTTGGCGATCTTCAGATGTCAGCCCAGCTCACATCCATTCCAGGTATGGTGTGCTCAAACGTTACTGAATTATGTTGTACTTGTACGTAAGCGTAAGCCTTTCTTGAGCCAGGTTAATTTGGAGATGAAGTGGTGAGTGGGAGAGGAGAATGAGGATGTAACGTAGTATATAACTGAGTTTTAAACACAGTGATAGGAAAATATTTGTGAAAATAAGAGAATTGGACATGTAAATCAAACTCCTTTCTTAATGAATGTTCCTTTGTAGGTGACGAAAGTACGATTTTTGCAAGCCTGAAAATAAGGTGCCTTTTTGTCAGGTACAGATTTAAACAGTCCCAGTAGTTGCAGTGTGCAACAAAAGAGTGTGCATATAGGTGTTGATAAAGCCATAAAATATTCATCTACGTAAGGTGTATCGCGATCATTATGACACATGTTTAGTTGTTTTTGACATGTTTCTAATAAGTTCAACTAAAGAAGGCCTGGAAATAACTTTTTCAACAGTGTCCAACACTTTGTCAGGCACCAGCCACTTGGTACGGGACATTCAGAATTTGCTGCCTGTCAACACTATTCTACTTCACAGCCTGTTTTTGTATGTTTAGTATTGTGTTTACCACTGGAATGAATGACTGGAGCAGCTATATATAGTATTTCTTGGATAAATTTTCAAAAGATTTGCCTCTTGCAAATGGACATTCCTCAAGATGACTAGAAGCTGCTTCTGTCTGACCCGACCATTAAATCGTTGATTTTACAAATATTGCTACTGAAAGGTTTTACTATTAACCATCTAACTGCTAATTTTTCGCAGATGACCTATTCCAGGTGTTATATCTCTGGACCTGCTAAATATTTGAAAACAATTTGACTGAAACTGTTGGTGGCTAAGCCACCAACAGCTTTCAGTCAAATTGTTTTCAAAATATTCAGTACACCAAGGGTTTTTGCTCATCGAAATTATTGTCTGGTGGCATGCAGCAGCAAGGCAGCTAAGACAGCATTCCCATTCAGCATCAACTTTAAGTAACTTAACTCTTTCCTTCGACCATTAACTTCTACATGTACAAAATTGTGAGTTTTGTATTCTAACGCACTGACCGATGCATTCCTAACAAATGAAATGATCTTAGAATGTTCAGCCACGTAGCATGCCTAGTGTCATGAGAGTGAGTTACCTGTAAGCTCGCTGTTATATTGAGATACCGGGTTTTAACAGATGAAAGAAAAGGTGAATGAATATATAAAGATTACAAACATTTCTTATTTGCAGGAACGTCATATCCCGCTGGTTGAAGCGGTTAAGATAGGGCGGTCAGTAGCCCGGGCACGCCCTGCCACTAACAATGGCATCTTTGATTGCAAGGTGCTGTCCCGTAATCATGCCATACTTTCGTATGACGGCGGCAAGGTAAGATACATAATGGCATTTAAAGAATCTGATGAATAATTGTGAGTTTAGGTTACATGTAGGAGTTGTGTGTGAGTGGGGGCCATTCATAGTGCTCTTTGGTCTATCAGTGCAGTTTGTTATCGGCATACTTACTTGCCTGACTCTTGCTTCAGCTTAGTTTTTGTCGAGGCTTTCAGGAAGCAGAGGATGGCTTGACATGGCGATCCAAACGGCGTGAGGTGTCCAGCGTGCAGCAATAGTTAGGTACATGTAAATGTTGATGTTTTTCAACGTGTTCAATGGACATTTAATTCATCAAGGGCTTATCTGATATTACTAAAAATGTATGGATTTGTAGTATATCCTCATTGCACCCAATCTCCATCATATACGCACCCCCACACACGCATGCACGCGCGCACACACACACACCCCACCCCACCCCCTCATATGAGAATTTTGAAGGCGAGTAATCACATGTTTTTTAGAATTTAAATTTAAACGAGTAGGTCAAGAATTATCAGTGGTACTGCCCCCCCCCCCTATTTTCTGTCATTCTTACTAAGCAATAAAAGGCTACTCCTTATTAACCGCTTGGCCGATTTAAACCAACTCAACTGGAAGGAACCTAGGCTTCAGAATTGTTATGCAGAATTTTTACTGATTAATTCTTTTTTGGTGGCCATCTTGGATTTTCCGAAAAATGGGGGGGGGGGGATCGTTAAAAAATTACTCATTAACAACCTGGGTAATTTTAATTGCCAACTTTTTGCAGCCGTCTTATTTTCTGAAAATCCTCTGAAACCATTTAAAAATTGTATCCCACATTAATCAATGGTCCAATTTTTGGTGGCCATCTTTGATTTTATTTGGAATTATCGATCATATCTATTTAAATGCAAATGGTTCAAATGCTAACTGTCAAGTTGAGCGTCACAGGCCATTGCGCCTCTTGTTACATATATATTATCTAGTTTGACTCACCTTTACTGTAAGTTGTTGTTGCCACATCAGGTCCTTCTCTCCGGAGGCTGTTGCTACACGGCAGCAACACGCACGCACAGCATTTTTGTATTAGTATATCACAATTGCGATGTTGAAATCATACTTGATTATAAATCATCTATTTAGGCTTTAAGCATGTGCATTCTAGCAAATAACATTTTGGTTCATGTAATTATTAGTGCATTACACTTTGGATTACAGTTAGCAAGTGTGTTATGTTACGGCCTGATTTCCACCTGTCTAATACGGCCTCTGTGTTTATAGAGATTTGAGTATAAAAGTCTGCACAGTATTGATGGATTTAATGCAGACACATTTTGAGCAAGGTTTGCTGGCAATCAATGCATCAATATCTTGTAAGATGTTTCTTAAGACGTTATTTTTGAGACATGGAGCTAAGATTTATCCCGAGCTCATGTATATGGTTAAATATCCGGTATTGTATTTCACGATAGAAGTACGAGACTGAATCATGCTTTACACGCACTCCTGTTTTTTCGTGTTTGAGGTCAGCCTGGAATGGAGTTTGATGTACAAGAACCGAGTGAACCCTGAGGTTTTCCCATTATAAATGAATAGAAGTTTAGTCAAGTTACAAGTTATGCCTGGTCTTTCGAGTTGATGAGTAGGTCAAAGCAAAATTTGTTATTGCTAACTATCAGAAAGCCATCTTTAACACTCTACCAACTGATGTTCCTAAGATGAGTCATTATTGTCCATGTAATATTGTCATGAGGCCCAGTCTTTAGCAGTCGACTTCAGTCTTCGACCACAGTCTTAATCAGCTGTAAGCAGAGATAAGGTCTTTAATATGGATGGGCACTGATTCCAACTACCCTGTGGCAGAGTTACAGAAAACACTGGACATATCATCACTGCCAGCAATGCCTCCATCAATATTGAAACCAACTTATTCAAATGAAAAATCAGAGAGGTCATTTAAATAATTTTCAAATCACCAACCAAACTATGAACAGAGACGAGGGCTATCTATCATATAGGAGTGGTCACCACATCGGTGCTGTCACATGACTATAAGAACTCAACAGATTGACATAGCGAGCAACCGCCTGCCATAAACCGGCTTAAAAAAGTGTGCCCATTATAGTTGTTATATAGGCAGCTTAGCCAAAATGTCAACTCTAACAGAAATACTGATGAGACCGGGCAGAATATTGGCAAGTATTAATGGTGAAAGGTCATTCAAGTCTCTCCAAAGTAAGTGGATAGGTGAAGAAACATGACAGGCATTGACCAATCAAAATTAAGCTACCCGTATATTCTTAGCTCAAACTGGCCTGAAAGGCCAAGTGAGCTTATGCCATGGTGAACATCCATCGTCTGTCAGTCCATTGTCCATCCATCAAGTTTTTATTTTTGAAACAACTTCAAGAGCCAATGGCCGATTTGAATTATATTTGGCAGGAAGCATTCATAGGGCATAGAAATCCAAGGTTATTCAAATGAAGCTGATCTGGTAATTTGGCAGGCGACATGATCTTTGATTTTGGCCGATCTTTAGAAACAACTAAAAATCTGTTCTCAGAAACTGTTTGTGGGATCGATTCAAAACTCTTGAAATTTCATTTAGGGAATGACTAACAGCTGAACCAAGTTTCTTCAAGGGAACTTAATTGAGCTTCGATGGCCTAATTTTCGTGAAAATTACTTCTCCAGAACCGCTGAATAGATCTGGTTGAAATTTGGTGGATATAATTAGGCCTTAAGGACCATTAAAGTTTCTTCAAGCAAGACTGATTCATCAAAACCGTCGTGGCCACCATGGGACCAATCAAAATGTAGCGTGTTTGGCAGCCATAGCAAATTTTTTTGATGGATTTTGAAGCCGAAATTTGTTTTATATAGGTGTTTGGGTAGGCTGATTTCAAATTTGCCTCTTTCGAAGCTGTCGGATAAATAGTTTGGCAGCTATCTTGGATCTTTTTTCCGCCTAAAACTTGGTAGTTGATTGATTTTTAGCCTCCGGTAGCAGCTCAATAAACCATCATTTCCCTTAGTTAGTTTTAAGTTGGTCAGTCAGTCACAAATGCTTATTCCGTGCTGTCGTTTCGAAGATGTGTGATAAATTTGGGGTCAAAAGGCCAAACGTCTAGACAACTAGATTAAAAGATGAATATTTTGAAAACTACTCAGACAGGAGTTCTTAAAATAACTGGCTCTACTGGAGAGATCTTGACCGGACTTGGGTCGAAGGTTGTCCATTGTGTCCTGAAGATTTAATTTTGAATCAGAAGCTCAAATATCAAGGTCACAGTGGCAATTAAAATTACTCCCAAACACGAACAACGCAGTTATTGTATACATTCCTGCGGGTTTACATACGAAGAGCAGTTGCTTGTCAGGTTAGACAGGTGTCAGGCAGGTAGCAGCTCAATAAGCTGTGATGTTCCTGTGCTAGTTAGTTCAATCGTCAGTCAATCACAAAAGCTTATTCTGGGCTGTATATATATATTTATATATATATATATATATATATATATATATATATGCATTGTAGGCTGAGGCAATAGTGTGACCTTACAATGACCGTCTTTTCTGATTAAGTGTTTGGAGTTTGATAGTTCCAATCTGATTTGCCGATCAGGGCCCATGTTCCCGAAGCTCTCGTTATGATAGCGATATCGTTACACCATACTAAAGCAATGGTTGTAACGATATCGCTAGCTAACAAAATCTTCGGGAACATGGACCCAGGTCAGTGGAAATTATCATAAATTCTTCTACATGTATCTGATCAAAGGTTGTGAATTTGGACCCAAATTACTTAATTTCTGACATACATTGTAATTCATGAATCCATTTCCTCACTCAATCATATGATTTCATGATCAACTACGCAACGCATATGCTGACATCATAATAATGATGTTATGAATGATTCAATTAATCCCGTCTTTAACACTTAATAGTTCTAACACGTTGTACGAATTGTATGTCTGCTATTTAATAAATCTGCTAGCAACAGCACCCAGTCAAATTAGTTTCAAAATATTCAACCGCTTACATGTATAGTTTTCTGGAAAGTAATAGTCACGGAGTTCAGAGATCGATTGATCCCAACACGGACTTGGTGTGGGTGGAGCTTAGATTGAGATGGGAAAAAAATGGAAAGGTCCATTACTCGTTTCCTGTGTTATTTTCACATTTGGAACTTAATTAGATTTTGGTCACTTAACGAAGTGTGCCTCTGTGCCTCGTTTAAATTTTCTTCTCATTTTCCTCTTTAAAACTATTATTATTGTCATAAGAAAATGTGCTTTAAAAGCGAGAATTAGATTTCAATAGAAAATGTGAAAAATAAAAGTTTTTAATTTAAAATATTTTACTAATTTTCATTTACTCTCACTGTTAATATTTTGGTTAATATCATGAACTTTGACATGCCATAACATTCATGATATGAAATCATCGCGTAAATCGATAACCATGTGGATTCAGATTACACGTTGCATGTTTTCAGAATAGATGAAACTGGTGTCTAATACAGTTATGCGAAGCTGGATATCAACTATGAATCAAGGTCTTGTTTAACCAACACTAGTCATGCTGGTGTGTCTTGCATTAATTGTATGATGGTGTATAAATGATATGTGCACTATCAATGATCATCAACAAAATATTGTTTATGCGATGATGTCATACTCAGTGAGCCTTAAAGGAAATTGAAGAAAATAACTTTGTCAAAATTTCCCTGTTTGTGAATTCGAAAATATGCCCCGCCCCCCCCTGGAAGACTGGGCTGATATAGCGATCAGCATGTCCGTCTGTCCATCCATGTGTCCCAGTCTTGTCAACCAACTCCTCTTGTAGTTTAGTTATAATTCTTTTGAAACGTGGTAAAAAATTATTCGTTAAAGGGTTATCCCCCTTTAAATATCTTAAAGCCGATACATAAACTGCATTGCCAATCATTTCCTGTCAACGCAACTCCTCTTACAGTTTAGCTCCGATTCATTTGAAACTTGGTAGGTGTTATCATTACCACGTGAAGGTGTGCATGTTCTATCCTTATACCTGTACATCCATCCGTCTGTCCAAAATGTATGTATGTCCATCTGTCGGTCCATTGTTCCATCTCAGAAATCATTTCTTGTCACTGCAAATCCTCATAGAGGTCTCATTGGATTAACTTTAAATTTCGTCCACATTATCAGTATCATATGCAGATGTGCATGTGCTTTTTTCGCAGCGAAAAAATCACTCATTACAGAGTTATCACCCTTTAAATATCTTAAAGCTGATAGATAACCTGCAGTACCAATAATTTCTTGTCAACACAACTCTTACAATTTAGCTGTGATTCTTTTGAAACTTGTTAAGCGTTCTCATTACCACTTGAAGATGTGCATACATGTACTATCCATATGCAGGATATTCCTGTACATCCATGCATCTGTATAGAATGTATGTATGCCAGTCTCGGTTCGTCCAATCATTTCTTGTCACCGCAACTCATGCAGTTTAATTATCCCCACGTTTTAAAAAAAACATCAGGGATATTGTAATGGCCTCTGTCCTGTCTGTCTGTCTGTCTGTCCGTCACGCTATCTCCTCCTAAACCATTGAGTGGAATTAAATCAAATTTGGTAGGTGGGTTGCCAATATGATTCTGCTTTTCAGGATGATATTTAGATTTGGCTCCGCCCCCAGTGGGTGGGGGGGGGGAGGGGTGTGGGGGTGTGGTATGGGTCAAAAGGTCAAATCGGTAACGCAACTCCACTAAAATCGTTAGATGGAACTAAACCAAATTTGATATCCGAGTTACCCATATGATTACTGAGTGCAAGAAACCATTTAGATTTGGCTCCAGCCCCAGGGGGCAGGAGAGGGGTCAAAAGGTCAAATTTTAACCTGCGGAAATTGATTGTAATGCATCTCCTCCGAAACCATTGGACGGAATTCAGCCAAATTTGGTATGTGAGATACCCATATGATTGCTAAGTGCAAAAGCACATTTACATTTGGCTCCACTCCCGGGGGTGGGTTGTCAGGTGTGTCAAAAGTTCAAAGCGGTGAACGTGGGGATTTGCGATGACGTGTCATCGACCAATCAATCTAGTTGCAATTGTTTTGAGATTTCAAATTCCCCTAATAGTGAGATTTTTGGGGCCCCAGGGAGTTATGCATCCTTCTGATGGCTCTTGTTTTATGAAAATTATGGAAATGCATTTTTTGGTGTGCTTTGACCCCTTTCTGGTTGTGTTCCCCCTTAAATTTACATTTGTTCATAGCTGACACACACGCACGCATGCACGCACGCACGCACGCACGCACGCACACACACTTCAACCCAAAAGACTAAATATGGTAAATCATTTACAATATAAGAAATATTAGGTTGAATATTTTGAAACTAGTTTAATTTGGAAGATGTTGCTGAATTAACATGTTCATGTCAAAGTAGTTTCAAAATATTGACCCGTTGCCTCCTGTATGTTTGCCGTGGAATTGAGGTACTGGAACTCTAGGCTTCAAAGGGTTAATCATTATTATCAGAAGCGTGCACGTTTATCTTAAACCTGTCAGCTCATGCTGCTTAGACTCTTACTAGATAACAACCAATCAGACATTCGCATGGCCCGTAATTGTAAATGAGTCGATGAATTCATAACCCTTTAATGAATAAATTTGTCTTAAAAAATTAAAGTATTTACTTATTAAATGTTCATTTGCAGGTCAAGAGAAGACTATTTTTGAAAATTTACCACTGGAATGGCTGGCTCGGTTATCGAGCCAGTCATTCCAGTTGTAAATTTAAAAAAAATACTCTTCTCTTGGCCTGCAAATGGACATTCCTCAGGACCACTAATAGGCCGGTTTTGGCTGGCTTCGTCATGAAAGGTTTAAAGCCGTATTTGACCCTTTGAACCTAAAAGGCCAAAACACCAAATTCCTTGAAGATTTTATAAATATTCTGTTGAGCATTTTGAAACTAATTTGACTGAGAGCTGTTGCTGCCTATAACAGGTTCCTGTCAAATTAGTTTCGAAATACAGTACAGCTTACCTGTACGATGGATTTAAAATTGCGATTCTAGGAACACAGGATTCAAAGGGTTATGGCAAGCATGGTCATACAGCAAGGATATAAAGTATGACTGCTTAGCTCCTTCACCTATGAATTCAGCATCTCATTTTCAAGGCTACAATACTGGAAAACTGTTGAATTTTTTGTTTCCAGTCAAATTAATTTCTAAATATTCAATGAAATAGGTTTTATATCGTAGAACGTTTACTCTTCCGGCCTTTGTCTGTGAAAGGGTTACCGTATTTTATTATTTGTCATGGGTTTATAATTATATGTCATAATGTGTGTGGAACTGTCTTAGTGTACATTATCTAAAGTTGAGTATTTTGGAGAAGCAATGACTTTAGCCAAATTATTTTCAAACATTGTGCAGGTGTCATTTTTAGCTGTATTTAACCCTTGAAATTCAATTTTCTTAATTTCAATCAACTATTCAGGAAAGTTGTTGAATATTTTGAAACTAATTTGAATGGAACTGCTGTAGACCGCAACAGCTCCCTGTCAAATTGGTCTCAAAATATTCAATAGACTAATCCATACAGCATAAAGAAGTTGTGATTTTTAGTGTTGATCCTTTTGCTTCCTTTTGGAAGGTAGTCATGGTAGTGGGTGTGTTTGTATTTGGTGCATGATATCTGCAGAAAAACAAGGCTGAAGAGAGCGTACAAATTCTAACACATGGACATCAGCTGCACCTTATTATTCCTCAATGCATATCAACAGACAAGCAGCTGTTTAGAGTATCCCACTCATACATTCATACATTGGCACTATTCATTCTCAAAATACTCTGTGATGTATGGCAATGTTCCACTTCCAGATTCTCTCCCCACCCCATCCCTATATTGAGTCATTCATATGCTTAATTATAAACTCCACTGTATCTCGGTATGTGTATTGTGCTTACGTGTGGTCTTCACGCATACGCACGCATGCACGCTTTGCCCAATTAAAATAATAATATATAATAATAATAATAATAATAATAATAATAATCTCTGTGTAGTTATGATGCAGTTGTACACACTTGAGTCATTCCGTGTCATATGGATCAAGCGTCCCACCAGTCTTTAATTTTTTTCAAATCTTGTTAACTACGTGTATTCTAATTTAGGAATACATCTCAAATTTCAAGGTTCAATGCCATGTATTTAATGAGACACAAGCATTTAATGTCTAAATGTCAACACTTATCATGAGATAATTTTTGTGTGGTTCTGAAGCATCTGAAAATATTTTTTTATTCATGATTGACGCGCAGCCTTTAGTTATTGTTACTCGTCTGCCTATATTTTTAGTCCCCTACCGATAAAACTGGTGTGTGTGCATGCGTGCGTGAGTGTGTGCTATAGGTTTGCTTCCGGTCGTCTGTCTGTCACAGTTGATTTTCCACACTCTTTTCGCACTCCTTCAAGATATTCAAGTGAAAATTGCTACATTGCTTTATTATAAGAAGTTACAGAGAAAGTTCAA
The DNA here is from genome assembly GCA_034401795.1 of Chaetoderma sp. LZ-2023a. Lineage (NCBI taxonomy): Eukaryota > Metazoa > Mollusca > Caudofoveata > Chaetodermatida > Chaetodermatidae > Chaetoderma > Chaetoderma sp. LZ-2023a. The sequence continues at coordinate 134,307,566 of CM067371.1, read as the reverse complement.
GTTTCTGGAATTTTCATCAATGTTTGATGGAGTTTATGTAATATGCCCCCTTTCGACATATGAAATTACGAAAAATATTAGTTTTTCACCTTTTTTTCACACTCCAAGATATTCAACTGAAAATTGGTACATTCCTTTATTATAAGGAGTTACAGATCACGGTCGAATTTCAGGCCTTTCTGTCAATTTTGATAGAGTTATGCCCCCTTTCGACATAGGAATTACACACAAATTCGTAAAAATATCAACTTTGTTCATTGTCCTTCAACATGTTCAATTAAAATGTGGTATATTGCTTTATAATAGTCCCCTATTGGAAAAACCAGGTGAGAAAAACTTCCAAGTTTGCACTCCATCTGGCCATCTGTCTGTCTGCTTGTGCATCCATCTGTCTGTCAGGTTTTTTGCTCTCCTTCAACCTATTCAGCTGAATATTGGTACATTCCTTTATTATGAGAAGTTACAAATCAAGTTCGAGATTCAGGGGTTTCAGTCAATTTTTAATCCACTTTTGTCCTCTTTCAACTTAGCAAATACTGGTACAAAAAAAAGAAGTTCGGCGGCTTGTGTTAGGCAGTTCAGAATAAGACACTTGAGGATCTTGTCCATCTCTGATACAGAATGCTTGTTCAGAAATACAGTACTGTACCTTCCGTGATTACTACAATTTACCTTTTAGCTCGACCATGCTTTCCTGCCGACCATGATATCATGGTCAACCATGGTAGGGCATGGTTGACCATGATTTTTCAAGTCAATTAACCGTGGTCCCGGTGACCACATAACCATGGTCAGGTGAGCATGTTATCGTGGTCGTACATGGTCATTGCAGTGTTATCCCTATTGACAAAAAAAACCATTGTCGGATCTGACAACATTTTCAGTCCCGTCCATGACCATGATATATCATGGTCGACCATGGTCATTTAAAAATTTCAGTGTTATCCCTATTCGCATGATTGACAATCAAATCATTGTCAGTTTGTGGTCAGATCTGACACAATGTGTTAACAATTTTCAAAGTCCCTCCTTGACCATGATATATCATGGTCGACCATGGTCACTGCAAAATCTCAATGTAATCTCTAATGAAAATGAAATCATGGTGGAGTGATGGTCAGATATGTGACAATTTTTCTAATTCCCTACTTGACCATGGTAGACCATGATTTCTGGAGAATTTCAATGTTATTTGTATTGACAGTGATATCATGGTCAGTTTATGGTTAGGTATCTCAGCAGTATTTTTAACAATTGTCAAATCGTTTATTGTTCATGATATATCGTGGGCGACCAGGGTCAGTGGATAATTTTAATGTTATTCCTATTAACAGTGATGTCGTTGTCAGTTATGTTGCTTAATAAGTTAATATCTAAAAAAAATTCTACTGAAGAACAATTCTTGAACTTAAGGTCTTAAAATATCCCAAAACTGCTCTTGAATATTTTCTGGAACAACTGAAGAACAGTTCCTAAACTTTAAAGTTCTTAAAACGCCCTTTTTAAAACTGTTTTTGAACATTTTCAGGAACAATTATTTGACGACGGTCAACCATGTTTTGACCATGCTCCAGGCCTGGGGTCAGTTACATTTAAGTTGTAATAAATCTATTAGAAAAGTTTGAATTGTAACTGAATTGTAACTGAAAAGTAACTGAAATTTCAGTTACTTTTGCAATGTAACTGGTTACATTTCAGTTACTGTAACTGAAAAAATTCTTCAGTTACAAGTTACTTCAGTTACATGAAAAATGTATGTGACTAAGTTACAGTCAGTTACACGTTACAGTTACCCCAGCCCTGCCATGCTCTGTGTAATTTAATAAGGGAGGCAACTCTTTCACTGAAAACCAGTGTGCATTTAAATTTATTATTCTATTGAACATAAATTATGTGTGTATGATTACTGTATTCTGCGGCTGTAGTAGTAGAAACATACTACAGCTGCAGTCAGTCCTTCTTCGCTTTTGCCCACGGTGTCTTGTCCTCAGCCGAAATCCTTAGCTTCCTCAGGTCCATTCTTGACTCAAGTTTACATAGTCCTGCTTTCTTGAGGTCACCTTGTAGCACGCTTAGCAGATTTATGCAATGACGACCTCTCCTGGCTTGGTATTTGCAGGCTCCGAGTAGGGCGAATTCCAAGGATCTCTGTGCTGGTGTCTCTTCTGGCATCCTTAGCACATGGCCAAACATGGACCATCTTTGCTGGGCGACCTTTACAGACAGCGGCGACGTATTACACATCTTGTATAGTGCATCGTTGGAAATTATTCTGTCTGGCCATCGATGTCCAGTGATGGTGCGTATGTGTTTGCGGTGGCAGGCATTGAGTTTGTCTAGAGCTGCCTTTGGAGCTGCCCAGCTGTTACAGTTATACAGCATCAAGGATATCCAGGTTGCATTGTATAAACGTAGCCTCTTTATCATGGGCATCTTTGATCTACGAATCCACAGCTTCCAGAAGGACTGGAAAGCCTATGTTCCCCATGACGCAGCGTGCAGAAATGTCATCAGTACTGCAAAGCAATGAGCCCAGGATTTTCCTTTTCCTCCATTGTTCGCTGCCACGAAGTGGGTCGTCATTTTCTATAGTTTCATGCTTTGTGTACATATATGTGGGTGAACTCTGTTTTGGATTCATTCATAAAGAGATTCTCAATTTTTAGTTTGCTTACAGCTATTGGGAGAAGTTCGTCTAGGGGTTTCTTTTCCTCATCTATGAAGTGGGTGCTTTGGTCTTGTGGAACTTTACCGCACAGATTTCAATGTGGCAGTAAGGTAGCAGGTGAAACGCCCCGGAGATAGACCATCTCACTGTGGGGAGGCGATTGATGTCTCAAACTCTACAGACGTCACTGACATGACTCATACTCTCAGCTTGGTGTCTGCAAGCAGTAGTCTCACTAGTCGTAGCTCATCTTCATTACAACTGGCCTGGCGTAGTACATCTAGGATCTTTGAGCATTTAATTGTGTCGAAGGGTCATGACATGTCAATGCCCATTTTGTTGAAGTCCCAGTGGTTGGACATGACTACCGACACAAGCCTGTGTTGAACCCATACAATGTCTGCACAGCTGCGTCCACGTTTGAAGCCACTTTGACATGATCCGGTGAAGTAATCGATCTTGTCTCGGATGCGGCATGGAGTAACATTGGATAGGATTTTCCGTATGCTGTTGAGGAGCATAGTGGGCCGCAGATTGGCTGGGGGCCCAGGTGGCTTCTTGGGCTTGAGTGGTGCGATAAGAGTGCCTTTGGCCTACAGTGTCGATGGGAAGGTGGTGCATTAAAGCTGAATTGATTAGGTGCGTGATCGGTTTTGAGATAATGTCACTTGCATATTTGAATAGTTCATTACTCGTGCCATCAGATCCAGATGCACATCCATTTTTCGGGGCTTTAGGTGCCTTCTCAACTTCTGCTGTTTTAATTGGTGTTAGTAATGGCCTGGGGTCTCCTGAGAACGGGTGCAAGGGCTCAACATCATTGTCAGTGAACTGTTCCTTGAACCATTCTGGGATCGCCTCAGCTTTTCCCTGGTCAGTCCCGATAAAGTGTCCTTCAGAGTTGTGTACAGTGAGTGGTGGTGTGTAGTCAGTAACTCTCAGGGCTCGGGTTGGGTTGCCCAAAATATTTTGTGACAGTCATCCGTGGCAGTGATTTCATTTGCTAGGAAGTCTGCTTGTTGAATAGCAAGATCTTTTAAGCGTTCGCTAATGTGGCGCAGAATAATATTGCGCTCCCGGCGGAGTTTAGTGCGGTCTTCACTTTGGCCACTTTGATAGATGTACAGCCGTAATGCTTTCTGCTCTGCTTACAGTTTTACTACTAGAGGGTCGTCAGTATACCTAGTTTGGTTGTTTTTAAGAACACCTATGGTGCTGGTAGCGGATGGTTCCATAGATTTCAGTATTTTGGTTAGGGCTTCGTTTGGATAGGAGCTGACATCGATGTTAGCTATCTGCTCCCCGAAGGCTTTTTTGTATGACATTTGAGTGTCAGTGTTGCTCATGAGCTTGGATAGGACTCTACCCTCTTGTCTGGTATGGTTTTCATATATTAGGTAGAGATCGTTCATCTGAAGGAGTGTAATGACTAGCTTATGGTCAGAATTGAGGTCTGTGCCTCCATATGAACGAGCATTCCGGAGTAAGGGTTTTGCTTCTGTCTTGCATAGTATGAAGTCAATTTGGTTGGAGACAGCTGTTGTAGCCTTAGAACCTTTTGGGGGTTTGCGATCAGTAATGTGTCCGGTCCATGTTGCTCGGTGACGGCATGGGTGTTTGAAAGCCATATTTGTGACAAATAGGCCATTGGAACTAAGGAATGCCACCAGTGCATCTCCATTGCTGTTGCGTGTGCCCTCTCTCTCCATAGGATCGCATGCATAAGCCAAGTCCTGAACTTTTGTCCGCAATTCCGAGTTTACCCAGCTTGGAGTTGAAATCACGAACAGTTGGTATCTAGCTGGGATTTGAAAAATGGCGGAGCTCAGTTCTGCATAGAAGGAATCTAATATTGCTGGATTCTCTGGCTTTTTCGGCAGTTGGGCCGTATGCGTTGACAATTCGACACTTTGGGGGGGGGGGGTTGTTTTCGCGTAGGTCTAGCCAGGTCGATGAATGCATCGCGATCACTGATGTATCCAAAACTAATGACATGATCCAAGACCCTTGGTCCAATTACAAAGCCTAAGCCGTGGTATGTGGCCTGTTTTTGCTCCATGAGCACTAGCTTATGGCCTGTCTTTAGTTGCTGCTCTGAGTGTTTAGCTACTTTAGTCTCTTGAATGCAAGCAATATCGATGTTATAGTGTTCACAGTCTGCACCTAAGGTTTGCCTCTTTGATGTTGCACTCAGACCACGTACATTCCACGTAGCTTTGGTAAGCTCCTGGGAAGATTACGTCATCCGAAGATGTCGGGCAGTTTCTTGTTTGAAGAAGGGTAGACATAATCAGTTGCCTCTGTATGCGGATGTCAGCCCGCAATCCTTGATGACTTAGTTTCCCAACAAAGTTGGTACTTATGGAGGAGACCCGCGTGAAGATGTCATCTTTCCCCTACATTTATGTAATCATCATTAATTATGACATTTTAATAGTAAATGCCATATACATAGAAACATACCTGTAAAATACACATTGAATTCTTGTATACACTTTATTTCAAACAATGCCAATGTAGTTAATCATTCCACAATTTTCATAGACTTGTATATCTAGAAACTTTGATCAATATTTTATATCTTCATGACTATTGCCATAGCTCATGACAATGCTTACAATGTTGTAATCGCTTCTCGGCCTTTTGGCTAAGACCAAAGTAGTACAATTTTGTAGGCTGTGCAGGCTAGCCCAGTACACTTTTTTTTTAGAAAAGTGGAGCTGGATTGTGACCAATGTTCAAATATGCATGATAAATGGAACCAACCTTCAGACCATGGTCTGACCATGCAGGTTAAATGGCACCACAGTCAGCTCATGTGTGACCAGGGTCTGACTGTTCTGTTTGACCATGGTCAAACCATGGTCTGTTTGTCGCCGACCATCAAACATGATTCTATCATAGTCAGGAGGAATTTCTTGCTCATGGTCGACAATGGTCTGACTTGTGCCATTTAACCTGCATGGTCAAACAATGGTCATTGACCATGGTCAGACCATGATTAGGAAAACATTGTGACTTCAGTAAAATGAGCTATTGCGATAGCCTCTGCATCGGCCAGTTTACATTTAACTCTTCTTAGAGATTTATATCTCCTGTTTGGTTAAGCATGCATATTTCCCATAAGCTCGGACACATGCCTCCCTATAATGGGAGAACATGACATAATGACTTTATGGCTTTGATAATATTCCGATCTTAGTTTATCATAGGAATTCATTAATGTGTGGTCTCTAATAGTAACTCTGTCAAGTCAGCTGAACATTTGTCTTTGCCTCTGAGCACTGTTTTGGTAGGAATTCTGTTGCGATGATATGAATGCGGAAAAGGTGTACTGTCATTTTCATGTTCTCTGGCGTATGTTCTCGCAATGTAACCTCATCCCTGTAGAGGAAAGCCGGTATTGTATTTTGTATATCTATTTATGGTCTGTCTGTATGTATCTTGTGTCCATCTGACTGTACATGTACATATATCATGCAAATCCATTGCTCCAGTTTTAATACAAAGGTGTGTATAATCAGATTTTCCATTTTTGAACCTAAGATTCGTGACAAAAACCAGATCAGAAAAACTTAGAACGGTTGATCAAGGGTCAGTAATAAGAGCAAGGTCTGCAGCATTAACCCGTTAACACTCAGATCAGACAAAAAAGCTTCTACAGTACTAGTGGTCTTGAGAAATGACCTTTTACAGACCAAGAGAATACTTCATTTACCACTGGAATGGCTTGAAGCTAGATAACTGAGCCAGTCATTCCAGTGGTAAATTTTCAAAAATAGTCTTGATCTGCAAATGGACAGTTTCTATGCGAAAATAAAAATTTTCTGTAACACATTCGAGGGTTAAAGGGTTAATGATTAACCCTTTAACTCTCACAGACCAGAATCAACAAAGTTTTTAGTATGTACCGAATATATTCTGTTGAATATTTTGAAACCAGTTTGGCTGGAAACTGTTGCTGCCAAATTCAAATTGCAAAATATTCAACAAATTTCTTGTATAGTTTAACCATGAAATTGAGATACTGGAATTTCAATGGTGAAAGCGTGAAGCTTACAGTCTGTTATGTGTACTAGACTACTGGCTACCCAAGGTATCACAACAGTAACCATTTAGGTACATGTATACTTCTGGATGGGAACTTGAGATGGAAATTGCTCGAGTTTCCAATGATCTGCTATTAGGGTGACTCAGGCCTGGGAGGCCTGATGTAGTAGGGTGAGACGTACACACGAAGCATGACAGTGGTTAATTGGTTACACAAATTATACGGCTCATTAGGAATTTACAATATTTTGCCTGATTACTAAATATGCATTACATTCCTGTTATTTCACCCTTTAACCCGTGAATTTGTTTTACATAATTTCAATTTTCTCTTAGAAAATGTCCATTTGCAGACCAAGAGAAGACTATTTTTGAAAATTTACCACTGGAATGACTGGCTCGGTTATCGAGCCAGTCATCCCAGCGGTAAATTTTCAAAGATAGTCTTCTTTTGGTCTGCAAATGGACATTTGTCAATACCACTCCAAAAGCCATTTTTGACTGATATGAATGTTAAAGGGTTAATAGCTGGTGTCAGGTTCATAAGTGTGTCACATACATATAAATAGTTTACATGTTTTTATAGATGTCTAGGTTTTTGGCAATAACATACTTGTATTAACCTTTACAACTCTGATGTCGAAATTTTAAAATTTAATATGTTTCAATGAGTTTGGTGGAGGTATTCATCTTTCAACAAATTTGGCGGAAGTACAGCAAGATCGTCCACTAGGATTTTTTTAAACTGTACACCAGTTTCTTTGCTATTGACAGAGTAAAAGCTAGAATATTGACATCACAATGGTCAGGGTTAATAAAGGTTTTGTTACGGGTAATTGCTGCAGATTTACACCGTCCAACCATACAGACAAGACATGACACCGTACATGTGATTGTAAGAAATATAATAGGTTTTTTTAAACTCATTTGAGTCATAGTATATTTCAAAATATCTGGGCGCTTACATAGATGTATGTGTGTTTTGAACTGGAGACACTACTAGTGGTTTCGGGAATAGATTCAAGTGTGAATTGTTGTTGATACTGCAGTGTATAGTTGGCCGTGAATTGGCTATGTCCTATATAACTGTATAATAGCAGGGCTTGAAATTAATCACAACAACTATGGCAATTGTTTTAGTTGTATATCATCTTACCTTTCACCTTATTACCTCTCAATAGACCTTTCCCACATTAGTGTATTTTAGGAAAATACCTTCCCAGAATGCATTATGCGTACAACTTCTAGCTGGTACTCGTGATAGCCGACGTGCAAACAGCATTACTTTACTATGGGAATCAGATACAACGCACTTTAAGTAGTTTAAATTATGTTCATAATATTAGTGAAATCATATATCATTGGAAAGCTAAGCCAATTTTCTATACATTTCTGTATTAGTTGTTATGGTTTCGTAAAATTTAATACGGTTGATTGCTATTTTAAAATATCCCCTATTGTCCACTTGATTTAATGGATCTAAGTCGAATGGTGTATTTTGTATACGCAAATAACTCAGTGAAAACATTACAAAAATAAAAAATAATAATGCATTAATGTTTTGACAATTGAATGCACTTTCCAGTGATATATGATTTAAATAATATAATGATTGTAGTTTATCAAAGGAACGGTTTTAATTGGGGTGTATTTTAGTGCAATAGTAACTCAATGCGGGTCAACTGCTTATTGGCAACTTTACCAGCCAAGAGTTTTGCTCTGAGCGTCGATTTTGCGGAAACCTGGCATAATGACGTCAATGTGAGAAAGATGTATTTTGCGAGATGCAACACCTGGTGTAAGCGCCCTCCTGTGTTCTCATGTGCATCATACACAAGGCTTATTAGGTATCCAAAGTATGTGCACAGCATCACCTTTTTGTAGACAGTACCATTGAACATCTTCCAGCTGTAGAGTTACTGTAAGGGATTATGGTGGCTCAGGATCATGATTGTCTAGTAAAATAGAAGGTTGCCTTCATGGCGTAAAATTCCTGAGGAGTGATGATATGCATTGATGCCTTCATCGAGGCATTGTTTTAAATATTGCCCCCAAAATCATCATTTCCTTGTTGCTTTTACTGTCATCTTCATTCCCTGATTTATTGGTCTCTCAAGGGAGTGATCTTAGTACTCAGCCACAGAACACTGCAAGATTATTCAAACTTCAAACTGTGAGAGGTGATGGTCATTGTGAGAGGTGGGGGTGGTGGTTGAGTGGCTTCAGGTTTAGATGGATATTAGATGCTCTGAGAAGTAATTATCTCCTGCATTCAGAGAATTACATCATTTTTCCTTGTGAAAACTATATTATCACAGTGTACATTACTTAGGCTGGTATGCTTGTATCTGAACCGTTCTACATTACCATATCCCTTATTCCGCATTGTAGATCTTTATTTTATGACAATAGATCTTTGCTAAGACAAACAACATACACATGTATTTTAGAAATGATTAATGTTGAAGACTTGAAGTCTATCCGTGTTCTTCTCTAGGATAACTTGATTTTCACCATTTAATGGTCAAGATTGGTCAGGAAAAGCAAAACTGTCAAGTGGTCAGTGGTCAATAAAATTAAAAATAGTCTTCACCATTAGGCCGTTAACACTTAAGTCGGCCAAAACCCGCTTCTGCAGATCAAAGGAAGATTATTTTTGAAAATTTACGACATGAATGTCTGGCTCGATAAAGGAGCCAGTTATTCCAGCTCTAAATTTTCGAAAATAATCTCTTGGTCACCAAATGAGCATTTTCTATGAAGAAATATACATTTTCAGTTTATCCATCCATCATACGATGTCATAATCTATTACGTGATGTGTAGGATGATGTCATAATCAATGACGTAAATAAGTACGTCACGAACACAATTGAAGACAGACTAAGCGTTGAAATTGTCTTAACAGATTTGAGGATTAAATGGTTAAATATTTTATGTTACTCATGTTCTGTCTATTATCAGTACTCTGGTAATTATCCAGCCGCTTAATACCCCATAAGCTCCCAAGATACACTGCCCCAATTTGCTTCCTCTATAGAACCTCTAACTGGTATCTTTCATTCAAACATCCACCCTAACTTGTTGCTAGGCTCCTGTGCATCACGCTTTACCATGGTAACGGATGACGTAAGACATTAATTAACTACAAGTCAGATGCTGCACATCTCTGTCAGAACTATTTATAATATTGCATATATGTTTACACAGACATGAATTAAATCTTGATTGTTCACCTAGTGGTTGAGACTAGTGGTTGAGACTAGTGGTTGAGACTAGTGGTTGAGACTAGTGGTTGAGACTAGTGGTTGAGACTAGTGGTTGAGACTAGTGGTTGAGACTAGTGGTTGAGACTAGTGGTTGAGACTAGTGGTTGAGACTAGTGGTTGAGACTAGTGGTTGAGACTAGTGGTTGAGACTAGTGGTTGAGACTAGTGGTTGAGACTAGTGGTTGAGACTAGTGGTTGAGACTAGTGGTTGAGACTAGTGGTTGAGACTAGTGGTTGAGACTAGTGGTTGAGACTAGTGGTTGAGAACTTCACCCTTTCACCCATGAATTGCCTATATCTCATTTTTAAGGAAAACTGTTGAGTATTTTGAAATTAATTTGACCGGAAGCCGTTTCTGCCTTAGGCAGCAACGTCGTCCAGTCAAATTAATTTTAGAATATTCGACAGAATACGTTTTATATCGTAAAGAATTTACTGATTTGTTGGTGAAAGGATTAATACCAACTGGCATATATTCATTATAAAACTGCTTAATGACGCGGACAGTATTATTACAGCAATTGCTCTCAAGTGAATGCACAGTTATTACTGTCCTCTCTATTAAACTGACATACATATCACATGACTACTGCTGTGTTCTTAAGTTAAGTAGCTTATTTCAGTGCCCTTACGGGAAAAGCAGTATTACAATTCCCCCCCCCCCCACCCCGAAAAAAATAAAAATAAAAACAAACCATCTTAAGTGAACATAATCAGCTACCCCCCACCCCCTTGATATAATAACGATAATCAGCATGGTGGGTTTGAGTGAGGAATTATTATATGAGATTCCACTCACTGATTGAGTGCAGTCAAACCTGTGCGCAGTGGACACCTGCTTTGGGGGTGGGAGCGCCTGATGGTGATAGTTTTTGAAGGCTGGTGGTCGTATGGTCACATATATCTTAAACATTAACCAACATATTAGACAACATTAAACATCTTTATACTCCAAAACTATTTTATATGGCAGCCACCTTATGCTGAGCGACCATCTGTTTTAGTGGTCATTTTGGAATGGTTTTTAACCTTTTAAGCCTTGAATTTGTGCAAGAAAATCTAAAAAAAATTTCAAAGAAAATGTCAATTTGCAGACCAAGTGAAGACAATTTTTTAATGTTTATCACTGGAATGGCTGGCTCGGATATCGAGCTAGTCATTCCGGTGGTAAATTTTCAAAAATAGTCTTCTCTTGATCTGCAAATGGACATTACTGAGAACAGAAGGCATTTTTGGTCAGCTTGAGTGTTAGTCCTTTAACACGCATTATCAGGCATAAACAGCTTTAGCAGTGCTCTTGAGAATTGTCCATTTGCAGACAAAGAAGACTTTTTGAAAATTTATCACCGGAGTGACTGGAGCCAGTCATTTCAGTGATATTTAAAAAAATAGTCTTCTCTTCGTCTGCAAATGGATATTTTCTATGGGAAAATTAAATTATTTTCTTTAACAAATTTGAGGATAACCCTTTAGTGACCAAATTTGTCCAAAAAACGTAAGTATTTACTTATTGAATGTCCATTTGCAGACCAAGACTAATTTAGAAAATTTACCACTGGAGTGACTGGCTCGATTATCGAGCCAGTCATTCCAGTGGTAAATTTTAGAAAATAGTTTTCTCTTCGGCTGCAAATTGACATTCGCCAAGACCGCTACAGAGGCCGGCTTTGGCCGGTTTCGTCGTGAAAGGGTTAACCATTGCCACTCTGATGTCAATATTCTATCTTTTACTGTGGCAATAGCAAAGAAACTGGTGTACATTTTTCAACAATTTTGATGGGCGATGTTGGTGTCTACGACCGCACCATCTCCCACCAAATTTGTTGAAAAATGAACACCAGTTCATCTTTTAATTTAATTTGAAAATTTAAAATTTTGACATCAGCGTGGTAAGGGTTAAAGAGTTAAATGATTAAGGTGTCCTTTATAGACAGGTTTTATTGTACTGCTTTAACACCAGCCTCTTGTGATTAATTTGGAACAGGACTGACTGAACATTCAGTTAGCTTTGTTTCAAAATAACCAGTAAAGTACATGTATCGTATTAAAGGCTGTCTACCAAAGCCAGATTTCTTAATCTGATTCAGTTAGATATGTTTATTTATGTATACATGTTTAGTCGCCTCCGAGAATAGATTTTGACAATTCCATGCTCCCTGTTGTGATTTATAAATAAGTGCTAGAATCTGTCCAAGATCTAGCATTTGTTATTAAGCACACGCTGCGAATGTACATGTGTACTGCAGGTGGTTGGGAAGAAAAATGAGGATAATACTTAAAACCAGTTAACGCCAATATACCATAGATATATATATGTGCGTTTTGTGTAGATTTTTATTGCTATGCGGCTTATGATTTGAACTAAGAAAATCTATGACCTATGAATGAATTGATGGAAAGTTAATGAGTAAAGAAACATTTATTTCATTATTGGCATGTTGTTAGGTTATATAGACATGTTAGACGTATTGGCTAACGCAATGCATTCATCCGAGGTGAGTTTTATTATGTGGTAGATTTGTGCCAAGTGATGAAATTTGCATTAGAGAGCCACGTTTAACCCTTTAATGGTCATATCGACCAAAACCGGCCTCTTATGGTCTACGGAATGTCCCTTTACAGGCCAAGAGAATACAATTTTTGAAAATTTACCACTGGAATGACTGGCTCGATAACCGAGCCAGTCATTCCAGTGATAAATCTTCAAAAATTGTATTCTCTTGGTCTGTAAATAGACATTCAATAGGCAGATATCTAAGTTTCATTGACCAAATTTTATGATTAAAGGGTTAAGAGTCTGAAACCACCTAAAAATGGCAGCTGATGGCTGATGTCTGCTTAATACAAGTGAGTCAGAAATACCTGATGGACTGGAGTCCGAGACCATCTATCTTAAAGATCTGTTTAGGATGCCTATTCTTTGACCAACTTGTGATGAAATTTACGTTAGAGAGCCACCTTTAATACATCACCAGTGGTTGCTAATAAATGGTGGAAATGCTGAATGAATGAATGGCCAAATACCATGTGTCTTAGATACCTTTTGGATGCTGGTTCTTGCCTTTGACGACCTGGCTGACAAGAACAGAACCATCAATGTTTTGCCATTAAACTTTTAATGGTGAAGCCAGCCAAAACCGCGCATACAGTGGTCTTGAGGAAGCTTCATTTTTAGACTATTTTTGAAAATTTACCACTAGAGTTACTGGCTCGATAACTGAGCCTGCAGTCATTCCAGTGGTCAATTTTCAAGAATACTGTCCTCTTCGCCTGGAAATATGTAGTCACTAAGAAATTTTTTTAAATTTTCTTGACAAATCTTGACCATTAAAGTGTTATTGATTAACCCTTTCACGAGGAAGTCGGCCAAAACCGGCCTCTGTAGTGGTCCTGGGGAATGTCCATTTGCAGACCGAGATAAGACTATTTTTGAAACTTTACCAATGGAATGACTAGCTCGATAACCGAGCCAGTTATTCCAGTGGTAAATTTTCAGAATAGGCTTCTCTTGGCCTGCAAATAAATGTACATTCAATAAATAAATATTTTAATTTTTAAAACAAATTTGCTCATTAAATGGTTAATGGTCTGTGCGCGCTATTATAAACCCTGGTTTGACACTCTGCACTTCATCTCCTCCTGAATGATAATCATTATCTACATTATCTACGCACTGTGTTTTACTTTGATTGACAAAAGGGCGGGGTGCACTGCTACAAAAGGTAAAGAGGGCATCTGGGGCATTTTTGCTGTAAAATTAGGGCATTTGTTATCAAAATTGAATAAATTTAGTTTTATGGCAGGGCACTGCAAAATTAGGGCAGGATGGAGTAAAATACTGTACATGTACTTAGACGCAAAAGTTGTTGCTTTTCAGAGCTTCAAGTCTTCAATGCCTTACAACACTGATTAAATTGTCGTACAGCATCACTTAGAAATGAGAATAGTTGCCTAAATTTTAAGCACTTGATACTGTGGTGGTGGAAAATAATATGATTCAGGCCATAATCTGGTCATCTGAGGATTTGCTTACTCGCTTTGCCGGGGATTTAAGACTCCTTGAAAAGAAGACAAGAAATTCTTGATAAATACTCTGAGCGACTGCAACTTTTTATTAATTATAAATTCAGTTCGGTGCCAGTTTTCAGTTAATACATCGACATACTTAAGTGTAGGTATATAATCAAACCACATTACATTTAATAAATTCTTATTAAATAAATTCATATCGCGAATAACCGTCTTTGAGACTGCATATTAAAAAAAATTTAATGAAACTAACATAAACTATCCTTTATTAATTTGAATACTTAATTCATCCAAATATATTATATAAAAGTAAATGATGGATGCAAACACACACCAAAATGATTCAGTGATATCCAAGGGAGACAACTCCGATGCTAGACAAATTTTAGTTCTATGCAGGGGAGATAATTTGATCTGGAAAGAATTAGAAATATAAATCAAATGCTGTTTGTTTTCAATTCAATTTATCCAAACTAGGTAAATCTTAAACACATGTTTTCAATGTTAAGTCTAAATAAAGAAGAAATGATTATAGGGGAATTATCAACATTTTTTTCTTCAATTAACCTGATTGTCTGTAAAATGTGAAATCCATCTATAATGTATTTCACTTCTAAAATATCATGTGTGCATCCATCCATACAAAAGGGGAGACTACTGTAGCCATGATTAATTTTTAAGGAGCTAATAACATCAACTGCTTGCTGAGATATAATTATTTGAAAGTCAACCAATTGTGCATAATTCATAAAGGTATTTTGGATGCTGTTGATGATGGAAGCCATGTCATTTTCATAGTGTGTATTATTAGCTCACCTGGGCCAAGTGAGCCTATGCCATGGCGGCCATCCATCATCCATCTGTCCGCCGGCCATCCATCCATCCATCCATCAAATCGCATCTCATTTATGGTTTGATCGATTTCAACCAAATTTGGCTGGAAGGATCCTATGGTGGTAGGCTCCAGGGCCCGGTTTCACAAAACTTCTTAAGTTTTATAACTTAAGCAAAGCAAATTTGCTGAGCTGAGCAAAAAATCTTACGGTGTTTCTCGAAACGCGTTAAACTCAAAACCTGATTTGCTTAGCTTAGCAAACTCTTAAGCAAGGAATCGCAAGAGAAAGGACAGGGAGTCTGGTACAAGTCTGTATTTTGATGCAAATCCATGTTTTACCACAGCTCTGATAAACAGGTGCTTTCAGTTAGGGGAAGCTTTTTCTGTATGATTTATCTTGGTCATCACCAGCCATTACCTAGTTGGTGTTTATTATCATTGAGCCATTCCGAACATTACGATCAATGCATCGTACTAACATATGCCCTCTCACATAGCTACGCCATTTGAGGCCGTACTTGCAGACCTGGGGTTTCTCGCTATGTGAACTTGCATTGCGCTAGTGGGTTGAAGGTAGCCAATCGAATTTCTGCCTACTTCACGCGATAGGTGAGATTTCGTCTTCTGATCTAATTTACAATCACAAAAACAACGGCGATTGCGACGCTGTTGAACTGGAAAGCAATAGTTTTGCTCTAGACAAGTTATCTGAGGAACCGAAAATGTGTAGATTGGTTTTTGGTAACAAAAACGGCTAATTTGATTTACGCACATGTGTAAATTTGTCTACTTCCTGATTTCTTATCGAGCAATCTCATTGGCGCAAGTTGACTGACCCCAGCTCATTAATATGTATGAGGCTTCGTGAACTTAGCACGGTACTTGATACGGGAATGTAGTAGGAGGGCGAGGATCATGCAATAGGACGATGCAATCAATGCCGATATAACACACAATTGCAATTAAACATTATAATTCTCGTCCATGTTTCAGCAAACTGTTTATCATAAATATATTTATTTTTTTTCACGCAGTTTTGGATCACTATTTAAAAAATAGTTCCTGTTAATTATATATTTATGGAATATTTTTAATCAAATAGGTTAGATTTAGATGATGCACATTTGTGCTTTTATGCAAATATAAAAAAGATTTAGTTTGAGTTTTACCTTTCACAATAACGTCAATTCCGATCCCTTTGTGTAGTTCCGGATCAAGTCATTTATAAAATAATATATTCGAAACCAGTCTTATTGAATTGTCAAGTTATCAGAAGGCAAAAAACAGGAATATGATAAATATCATTGACATACAAACATGTGCTGTCTATAGAAGCATTTTCGGCATAGCCTACCCCTGTCAGAGATGATCTTGTTTTCGTGTAGACCATGATGGGTAGTTAATCGCGACAGATGATTTATTATGAATTAAATGCTGGAAATCTGACAAAATTGAGACACACATTTTTATGTTTCTTGGTCCTCAATAAACTGAAGTTACTGAAAAACATAACAAAATATTTAATCTACTATGCCTAATTCCGAAGAATCTGATTGATGACTAGGGCTGTGTTCTCACTCGAGACTTAACCGGCGTATGGCGTTATTCCCGATTAACTCTCCAGTGAGAACATGGCCTAAGATATAATGATCCGAAACTCCCGATGATCCGGAACTGCCGTACCCACTGTATCTACCAATTCTTGCCTTTAAATATGAGACACGGTTAGCTAATTAATTCACTAAATTGTCAGAAAGCTAAAGCACATTTGTTCAGACTAGTATTGTAATGTAAAGTAAGCGCCAATTCGCACCTCATCTAATACAAATATATCATTACTATATTATTATCACCACGTTTTTCGAAGAAAATTGGGGTTTATGTCATGCAACACAATGTAGTTTATCTTGTGGTCAGAAACATATTTCTATAGCAGCAGCTTTATAGAAACAATTTTTGGGGTGAGGGTGGTGAATCAGGGATGTTGCAGAGTACCAGTCGCGGGGTTGGGTGGGGTTGTGTGTGGGTCAGACAGCGGGGTGGAGTGAGTTGGGGACCACCCCCCCCCCCACCCCCTCCTCCAGGCTTGAAAATGAGTAATGTCTATATGCTCTCAGAGAGTATCGCCTGCATTTCCGGAGGTAAATATTATCTTCAGCAGACTATGAATATACATTATTAATATCTTATTGGCTGGCAACGAAGAAAAATACGAGGCCCAAATGGCCTGTGACCCTCACCTGGACCATTAGTATTTGAAACATTTGCATTTAAATATGCATGATTATTTACATTAAACAAGATGGTCACCTGAAAAACGGACCAATCAATGGAAGTTCTGGAGCCTACCACCATAGATAGGGTCATTCCAAACAAATTTGGTTGAAATATGTCAAGCAGCTATGGAGGAGTAGTACATTGACCATTTCCAGGAAAATATTTCACAAAATCTGAGAACCCCCAAAAATTGACCAATCAAAATTCTGAAAAAATAACCATTTAGAGGGTACCAGAATTGCTCCTTCTCGCCAAATTTGGTTCAAATCAGTCAACACGATTTGATGGACGACAGACGGACGGCAAGATGGACGACAGATGGCCGCCATGGCATAAGCTCACTTGGCCTTTCAGGCTAGGTGAGCTAAAAAGAGACGGACATAAACGTAGGTATATGTCCATTTAAGCCTAATATGTGGGTGGCGTCTGCATTATTATCTTCACATGTTTTGGGGGGAAAATGGTTTGAAGAGAAACCTTCCAGGGATATTAAAATCGCCTCCACCCGTCCGTCTGCCCATATGTCAGTCTGCCCTTCTGACGATCTCCTCGACAACGATTTGCGGGAATTCAACAAAATTTGTTATGGGTTACCCATATCATTAATGATTGCGTGGCGAGAACTACTATATATAGTTCACATAGTTCTAATTCCTTTAGAATTTATTTGTTTTTATACGAATCAAAATGTTCAAATTTAATTGATTAATTCATGAAATGATTACTAATTTGAAATTGTTTCGCAAAATCATGTTCTCACTAGAGACTTAACCGGTGTAGCGCATTACTGAGGTATGGCGTTATTCCCGATTAACTCTCCAGTGAGAACACGGCCTAACCACACGGTTAGCATTACCCTGATAAACAGGGGTACTACAACAGTAACAGTGGCATCGACTATGCATTCAAATTATTATTATTATTATTATTATTATTTTAGCCTATTGTATTATTTGTTTATTTCACATCGGGAAAATGCAACAAGAACTTGCTCGGGTTATGAGTGTCTGTGTGTGACGTTTCACTATTATGATGTCATAATTGGCTGGCCATTAATGCTAAAGTAGCAATGATTACGATGTTAATAATGCCTTATTAGATAGCTTTGTTGGGCTTTTTTAAAAGCTGAAAGGAGGACAGTTAATGGCATAAACGATACTGGGATGGTATTTTATGCGCATAATACATGTCAGGTGGATTCTGCCGATCCCTGAATATTCTTTCAGGGCGAATCATGCCTTCTATCGAATGTTGTTTCTCACGGCAGCCATATTTATCTGAATAGTTTTGAACTTAAGACTACTCTATACCAGTATTAAGAAAATTACGTTTTTGTCTTAAATATCATGTAGTTTTGAGCTTAAGATTTTTCGAGAAATGCATTTGTAGTGATTTAAGAAAATAACTACGGGCTAAGCAAATTACTAGAGTTAAGAAGTTGCGTGAAACCAGGCCCAGATCTTCTATTCAGAATTCTGATTGGTCAACTTCTTTGGGCGCCATCTTAGATTTTCTGGAAATTATTTAAAACGCTACTCTGATATCAATGGGCCGACTTCTATGCTGGTAGCCTTCAACACTTCAATATTTCCGGTGGCCATCGTGGATGTTCCGAAAATTTCTGGAAATCTGTTAAAAGCCTACTCATTAACCATTGGACCAATTTCAAGAAAACTTGTTTAGGAAGACCCTATAGTGGTATGCTTCAGAACTTGTATATACAGAATTTCGATTTGGTGTTTTTCCGACAGCCATCTTGTTTATATAGGCTCATATTTGTAAGTTGACTGCTCATAAAGCAAAATGAATATCTAATCTGTAAGAAGTACACTGAAGCATAGAATAGATAAGTAGCATGATAAAAGAAAGCCAATATATGCTGTCATGCACCTACCTAATTTACCAATCTTAAAAATATGACTATTTAAGACAATAGGAAGATAACACCTGCCCATTTACGGGACGAGAAAAGGAAGGTTTAATCCACAAATATTACAGTTGCCAGCATTATGTAAAGCAATATTTTACTAAAACGTTGCAAAATTATTAATGGCAGATGAGGAATTTCAAAGTTATTCATTTATGTAATAAAATGTACAATCTACGGCCAAGATAAAGAATAGTTTCGTTTCCTGTAAACCTCCCGGGTGAAATTTTTCTGTGTTTTCACCCGGCCAGGAATAAAATTATTTTTTATTTCTAACCAGCATAAATGTTAAAACATGCATACATTTGTCAAACTATACAAATTACAATGTTTTAATGCCATTTGTATGCAATGTGAATCCATTTTGTCAATTGTGACATGAAAAACATGACAAATTTGGCAATTACAGCCATATTTAATGGATATCTAATCAAATATCTGGAAAACAAATATTTATGACCTCCTTAAAATACAATTTTTGAAGAAAAAAATTAATTTCCTCCCTCCCTACTGAAATCTTTTTTCTAGATGGCCTAATGCATAATCCATCTATATTTGTAAAACACTGCCCTGAATAATAAATAATATTAGATGTGTGCATGAGAGAATTTAGTGAAAGACTTCTAAATACTATTAAGATATGGTTATTTCAGATAATAGGGAAAATATGTTGGCAGCGTTTGTGTCATAAACTGAACAATGTTTAGTAATAACCACAGAGTCTAAAGGGTCTAACCATAGGGGCTAGCTGCTTAACAAAATACATATACCTAAAAAAATCTTTAAGCAACGGACCTTTCCATTTTTAGCTATGCTCCGCCCATCACTAGCTAAGCTCCACCCACACCTCGCCGTGTTTGGATTGATCGATCCCCAATGCCCTAGCTATCAATTTCCTGAAAACTATACAGGGAAGCTGTTGAATATTTTGTAACTAATTAGACTGGATGCTGTTGCTGCCATAGGCAGCAACAGCGCCCAGGCAAATTAGTTTCAAAATATTCAACAGAATATTTATTAAATAGTAAAAGCAAACAATTTGTACAACAGCCCCATAGACCGTCATCAAATATGCATTCGTGACATACTTATCGACGTCATTCATTATGATGTCATTGTACACACCACGCAGTTCATTATGACGTCATATGATGGGTGGGTACTCTGGAAAGGTGAATTGCCAATATTCTTTTACACATATGCAAAATTTAAAGTATACATGTACTTTGATCATTTCTATTTGGTTTTCTAAAAAAATTAAACTTTGAAGTCATAATTACTATCTATTTACAATCCATCTTAAAATCAAAATATATCATTGATTTATATGTATGTACAATAAACAATATCTGTGTCTTTGTACGTAAATGTATCATACCCATACCAGATGCAAGTACACTAGTCAACATGCCACAAATAAATTTATTAACTATTTCATTCTAAGTGAAAGTGATGGACTTGACATTCCAGTTGAAAACCACAAACTGTACCTTACGATTGAATGTCACAAACTAGCAATTACTGTTGATGGTCAAATATGGGCCCATCCACAGGACATTGGAATTGAAACTGAGATTTAGTTGGACATATACTGCAGGTGTCAGAGATACCGTTGAAAACCACACACAGGAGGAGATGATAGTTGAAAACCACACACAGGAGGAGATGATAGTTGAAAACCACACACAGGAGGAGATGATAGTTGAAAACCACACACAGGAGGAGATGATAGTTGAAAACCACACACAGGAGATGATAGTTGAAAACCACACACAGGAGATGATAGTTGAAAATGGCACAGGCATGTCCAACAACTACAAACAGAACATTGCAATACTGAACATCACAGACTCGGGGTAGAAGGTAAAAACCCAACGGTTACATTGAAATTTAAACATGCTGACAGAATTTAACTACAGATGTGGCATTGGAATTGCAAACCCTAGACAGGATATAATGCAGTTGAAAACCACAGATTTAGCATTGCAGTTTAAAGTCATAGACAGGACATGGATGTCGCCATACATGTATATATCTGACGTTCTGCTCAACCCTTGAACATCAATTTGAGTAAGAGTTGTTGCTTCATAAGACAGCAATAACTTTCAGTCAAATTTAACCCATCCCTGCTTGAGTGTCTGTTTTCTTTATAGATTTCTCATTTTGATTTTGCAGTTTTATTTGCAAGACACCAAGAGCAGTAATGGAACGTTCATTAATAATCAGAGGCTTAGTAAGGGTGCGGATGACAGCCCAGCCTCGGAAATATTCTCAGGGGATCTTATTCAGTTTGGTGTCGATGTCATGGAAAACAATAGACGCGGAGAGAAAGGTTTGTATTAAATTCAAACAGTTTAATGATGATATATGCACTGTGCAGTGTACTCACGCAGCCATGTGTGCATGCATGCATACATGTGCACCAGCTTGGAACGTTAGTGGTCATTGGTTAAAAAATTAAAGCTCTCGTGTTCCATTAAATATAGACACTTGCACGAGATATGAGATGCCTGTTCAATTTACCCAACATGCAATGCTACCGAGCATGCAATGCGCTGACTCCATAATCGGTGTAGTTATTGGACGCCATATTCGTTTAGTCTATTGTCTGCACAAGCCAGGATTTCTCAAACAAAACCAACCTGCTTGCACGTGCAAATATTCATTTGTCATCCAGCTCTGGACATGTAAACATGTACGTAGGGCATACTATTCACGGCAGTACATTTGACAATGCATTACAATACTGTTCAGTGCAACTGTGTCAATTTCCAGAAGAAAATTAGAGAAAACTTATATTGAAATGCAGGCCGTCGAATGTACTGCCGGGTAGCATTGGACGCCTGGTAGCATTCTATGCTGGGTAAATTGAACAGGCATCTCATATCTCGTGCAAGAGTGTCCATATTTAATGGAACACGAGAGCAGCTAAGCTCATAGCAGTTGCAATTTAATCATGTTCCCTATCGCTATGATACAACAGAATAACTGTTAAATCACGATACAGCACCTAATGGGTTACGCTAAGTTTTAGGCACATAACTGTCTTGGGTGATTTATCCCTTTCATGATCAAATTTGTTCAAGAAAATTCTAATTTTCTCTTAGAAAATGTCCATTTGCAGGCCAAGTGAAGACTATTTTTGAAAATTGACCACTTGAATGACTGGCTCGATTATCGAGCCAATCATTCAAGCGGTCAATTTTCAAAGATGATCTCTTGGCCTGCAAATGGACATTTTCCCAGGACCACTGCAGAGGCCATTTTTGGCCGGCTTGCCCATTAAAGGGTTAACCAATTTGACAAAAGATTTATTACTCAACTTATGCTAAAAAAACAATTGACATTTAATTTTAAACATGTGTATTGCACGTAGAGCGAAATGGTTATTACTTATTAGAGATTAATTTGCAAATGGCTATTTCTCAAAACTAAACCACTGCACTATCCATCTCTGGCTTGTGAGTCGGTTTGAAGACAGTCTTAAATATTTAATGTTACAGAAAGCAATGAAAAACAATAAAACATGAAGCATAAAATTACAAATCGATTGTTATCCAACTAATTAACCGATGATCTATTTACTGCAAGAGGCATACCTGTGCAGAATGCAGTAAATCACTACATCTTCACTATAGCTTTATAAACCATACAGTTAACCCTTTAATGGTCAAATTTGGTCAAGAAAATTTTAATATCTACATATTGAATGTTCATTTACAGGCCAAGAGAGTACAATTTTTGAAAATTTATCACTGGAATGACTGGCTCGAATATCGAGCCAGTCATTTCAGTGGAAAATTTTCAAAAATTGTATTCTTTTGCCCTATAAATGGACATTCCATATGACCATAACAGAGGCCAGTTTTGGCCAGTATGACCATTACAGGGTTGAAGAAGTGTATTATTTTTATCTATGACCGCGGTTCAAAGGCTGCTTCATTGTTAGATATGATATGAACATATTTGATAAGAAGACCTTATCTAACCATGTGTGTGTGTGCTTTAATTTACCATGCATGATCATTCCCTGGTCTTTCACAACAGGGAACTCGAGCTATACATGCTTATTACCTGAGCACTATGAATTAATATTCTTAAGTGTGTTTGAATATGTAAAATTGTGCATCAGGAAGTAATTAAAGTTGATAAAATTTTGTGAATTCATGCATAGATTTGAACCCAATCCACGGACACACACCCGTTAAGGTAAGTTCAGCAATGCTGTGGACGAAATCTTGAATTGCATGTCTTGAAATTAATTTGACTGAAAGAGGGTGCCGCTCAAGGCAGCAACAGCTTCCAGTCAAATTAGTTTCAACATATTTAACAGTTTAACTCTATGCATGCTTAGCAATTGAGATGGTGGGATTTTAGGAATGAAAGTGTGACTGTATACATGTAGAGAATACTAATTCAAACTAGAGTAGACTGTACGTACATATACGTGGATAGAATGCAAAGCTAACGTATTGGTGTGGTAAATACATGCAAAGTTGTCTATTTCTAAATTACTGTCCATTTATTGTGATATCTGCATTGAATTGGTGTTGCTACAGGATGTTGTTATCATACATCGACACCCTTTACAATAAGCTGTAGAGTTACATCAATAGCCAGTTATTGACCGGTATATATTTATATTTCAGTGACCCATGGATGTATAATCTGCACAGTTTCACTCTTCCATCCAGATGGGCAGGAGGCAAAACATGCGTAAGTATTCTCTTCCATCCAAATGGCGGGAGGCAAAACATGCGTAAGTATTTTCTCATCCAGATGCACAGGAGGCAGAGTCTTGTGTAAGTGTTCTCTTCCATCCAGATGGGCAGGAGGCAGAGTCTTGTGTAAGTATTCACTTCCATCCAAATGGACATGAGGCAGAGTCTTGTGTAAGTATTCACTTCCATCTAGATAGGCAGAAGGCAAAGTCTTGTGTAAGTATTCTCTTCCATCCAGATGGGCAGGAGGCAGTCTTGCATAAGTATTCTCTTCCATCCAGATGAGCATGAGGCAAGGTCTTGCGTAAGTATTCTCTTCCATCCAGATGAGCAGGAGGCAAAGTCTTGTGAAAGTATTCTCTTCCATCCAGATGGGTATGAGGCAAAGTCTGCTTTCTCTTCCATCCAGATGGGCCAGAGGCAAAGTCTGCATAAGTATTCTTTTCCATCCAGATGGGCCAGAGGCAAAGTCTGCTTAAGTATTCTCTTCCATCCAGATGGGCCAGAGGCAAAGTCTGTATAAGTATTCTCTTCCATCCAGATGGGCCAGAGGCAAAGTCAGCTTAAGTATTCTCTTCCATCCAGATGGGCCAGAGGCAAAGTCTGCTTAAGTATTCTCTTCCATCCAGATGGGCCAGAGGCAAAGTGCTTAAGTATTCTCTTCCATCCAGATGGGCCAGAGGCAAAGTCACATTAAGTATTCTCTTCCATCCAGATGGGCCAGAGGCAAAGTGCTTAAGTATTCTCTTCCATCCAGATGGGCCAGAGGCAAAGTCACATTAAGTATTCTCTTCCATCCAGATGGGCCAGAGGCAAAGTCAGCTTAAGTATTCTCTTCCATCCAGATAAACAAGACGTAAAGGATATATGCATGTATTCTCTTACATCGAGCGATGAACTGTAGGAAGTAAAGCCTATATGTATCCTCTTACATAGCTTGCAATCATAGGTACAGCTAAATTAATGGCCCCTTCTTTCCATGTTTTGAGCCGCAAATATTTAAACATTGTCTTTTACAATATTGATTAGCCATTTAATAGTCAAGCTGGCCAAAAACGGCCTCTGTAGAGATCTTGAGCCATGTCCATTTGCAGACCAAGAGAAGAATATTTTTAACAGTTTACAACTGGAATGGGTGGCACGATAAACCGCACCAGTCATTCCAGTCATAAATTTAAAAAAAAGCTTAGCCTGCAAATAGACATTAACAAAGCCAAATTTAGGTTTGCTTGAAGATTAAATGATTAAGAAGAACAAATGTGCTAGTGACCAGGTTGCATAGAACCCTCTTTGATGGAGATCAATTAGTGAGTGCTACCAAGAATTAACACTAACACTCAAATTGGTTGAAGAAAAATTGAAATTTCCCATCGACAATGTCCATTCGCAGACCAAGAGAAGACTATTTTTGAAAATTTATCACCGAGCCAGTCATTCCAGTGGTAAATTTTCAAGAATAGTCTTCTATTCGTCTGCGAATGGACATTTTCTATGAGAAAATTCAAATTTTCTTGAACAAGTCTGAGAGTGAAGGTGTTAATACTGTAACGTGTGCCTGCAATTGCTGTGTATATTAAAACAACTCAGAGGGCACATAGGTGCAAAACATGAGACTTGATTTCTTTATCAGCGGTAAAGATTATCTTCAGTCAAAGCTATCTTAATGTCTAGCTCTATATATACATGTATGTTGTCCAGCCCTACATGGTGTGCAAATCTATGTAAGCGAATCCACCATACAGAGTATCGACCCGTGCAATGTGTTCCCTTTTACACCTTGCCTAGAATGTGTTTTAAAATCGGTGTTTAATTTCACTTATTGTAACTCTCTTTGCAGTGAAAACTTGTCCTCTATTGGTTCGAGTATTCAGTGTCAGGAGCTCTACCAGCTAGCTCAATATCTACAGGTTCGTATTTAAACATTTAATTCTCAAACATCGTTCAGGAATATTACAATTTTTTCAGAGAAAATGTTCACTCGCAGACCAAGGGATTCTATTTTTGAATTGATCAGTGTAATGACTAGATCGGACCAGTCATTTCAGTGGTAAATTTTCAAAAATAGATCCTCTTGGTCTGCAAATGGAAGTTTCTCAAGACTACTGCAGACGCTGTTTTTGACCGGCTTGAGTGTTGAAGGGTTAATATGCATAAATTATACAATTAACACTCAACATACACAATTTCATGCTAACTTCTACCTTACAGGTAAACTAATGAATATTTTGAAATTAATTTCACTGGAAACTTGCTGCGCATGGCAGCAACAACTTCCTGTCAACTTAGTTTCAAAACAATTAGCAGAACACTTTTTACAGCCGGTATAAATAAATTATTGTATTGTATTGTTTAAAAAGAAATTGAACTCAATGTCTCAAAAACGACCCCCACCTAGGTGGTACTATGCAGGTCAACAACTTGCTAACATAGCATATTCCAGACTCCGAAACAATTGTAGTGGCTTAAACAGACACCTCCATAACGACCTCTTGTTAGACTCACCTAGGTGTTCATGTGGGCACCCGGATGAAACAATTGAGCACTATAGCTTCCACTGCCCGCTATACAATAATCAAAGAAGAACATTTTATACTTATTTAGGCCTAAACAATATTCCCATTAACTCACTGACCGCTAAAGTTTTGCTATATGGCAATGAAAATCTCAATACAGACACGAATATTATAGTATACACACTATTTTGCCAATACATTGCTGATACTGGCCGTTTTAATTGATATTCATTCTCCCATAGTCGTCCACCCAAAATTGTACCTTTGCCCACCACATGCTACCCATCACCACGCGGTGCGATCAAGAATGTGTGAAAATCAGCCCGAATTCTACTCTACTCTACTTTCTTTTACTAGCTTGTCCTTTTTTCTTCATTATTCTAATATCTACACTTCTACTTCTATTATTCTGTCTTTATTACTAATTTATTAACAATGATATTAGTTAAACGTACTATTCAATTATTTAGTATATCATGATCTTATGTACCCGCCACTTGATTAATTAAATTACTGTATATCATTACAATAAGATGTATCTTACTGTGCTCCCACTTTAACCGAAAAATAAAATTGTTTAAACTAAATTATTGTATCTGATTTATACGACTGAATGGGTTAATAACCCTTTCATGCTGAATCCTGCCAAAATCAGCCTCTGTAGCGGTCTTGAAGAAGCGCCATTTTTGTATGCCAAGAGAAGACTTGACAATATATCCCTGGAATGACTGGCTCGATAGTCGAGCCAGTCATTCCAGTGATAAATTTTCAAAAATATTCTTATCTTGGCCTGCCAACTGACATTCAATGGGTAAATATTTAGATTTTCTTGGCTAAATTGAGCTATTAAAGTGTTAGTTTAGTGTACTTGTTACAAGATCAAAGTGGGCTAGTTAGTATTTTCTCCTTGAGTCAGTATCATGATTATCTCATTAGCTGATAATTAAGATCTCGATCAACACTTCACTGATTACCTCTTATATGGCGTGATGTTGATGATGTTTGCAGCACCACCTGGTATAGCTCATCAAGCACG
This sequence comes from Chaetoderma sp. LZ-2023a, assembly GCA_034401795.1. NCBI lineage: Eukaryota > Metazoa > Mollusca > Caudofoveata > Chaetodermatida > Chaetodermatidae > Chaetoderma > Chaetoderma sp. LZ-2023a. The sequence continues at coordinate 134,280,241 of CM067371.1, read as the reverse complement.
TACAGTTTACACACAGTTATTCGTCAGACCATCACTGTACAAATATTGTGTAAATAATAGTCTATCTTATTGACCACCACTGCTTAACCCGGATCAGCATTCATCAGCATCAGCGAAGAGGTATTGCTAATTGTTTAGCATCTCATCCTGAGTCATGTTATTCTGGTTATAGGTAAATAAGTAACTGTTAATTCAGTCCTGTTTGAGATCTTTTGATGGTTTGGGTGCATTAACTGATTAAACATTTACGCACAATAAAGTGGCATATATATACTAGTTATGTGCATGGTTTTATGTCAATAATGGCTACCTGGTTACTGTGGATATTATGCTCTATTGGATAAGCTGTGTTATATTGTGTTCAGATTTTGTAAGATCACTTATTATTATAAAAAACTTTTTGTCGCTAAATAAATAATGTGAAGGATGTGTAGACAGCCATTCTTGATATAAATTTAAGCACATAGCTAGTACATGTATGTAACAGTAGTTTCTCTTTCTGTATTAGTTTGTGAATTGTGATTTTAAATTGGTCTAATGTGAGCGTGCTGAAATTTAATTTGCAAATAGTGTTGCTGTAGGATATTGCTATCAGCAAAAACATTTTCAATATAAATGCCAGAATTGTTACACCTGTATATATGATATCGTATAACTTAATCCTTTAGTGGTGTATATTGATCATGAAAGTAAAAAGTTTGGCTTATAGAATGTTCACTTGCAGGACATGAAAAAACTAATTTTCAAAAATTTATCACTGAAAAAGTCTATTTTACTAACTGGACAAATCATTGAGCCAGCCATTTCAGCAGTAAATTTTCAAAACTAGCTATTCTTAGTCTTCATATGGACATCCTTCAAGGTCACTATAGAAGCCATATTTGGGTGACTACCATTGAAGTATGTTCAGTAGAAAAAATTTACAAACAAGCCTGTCTCAAATGACCACCTTAAATGAAGCACCAATAAGTGATCACTAAATGACAGGTGGTTTCTTAACCCTTTAATGGTCAAGCCGACCAAAGCCGCTGTCTTGAGCAATGTCCATTTGCAGGCCAGAGGAAAACTATTTTTGAAAACTTATCACTGAAAAAAAATTCATGACTGGCTCATTAATTCGAGGTAAATGCAAAAATATTCTGATCCATTGCAGAGGCTGGATCCGGTCAGCTTGGCCATTAAAGAGTTTAACAATCACAATTGCTTCTCCCCAAATAACATAATTCACCTTTCCAGAGTACCCACCCATCATATGATGTCATAATGAACTGCGTGATGTGTACAATGACATCAGAATGAATGATGTCATGAATGCCGTCGATAAGTACGTCACGAATGCATATTTGAAGATGGTCTATGCGTTGTACAAATTGTTTGCTTTTACTATTCAATAAATATTTTGTTGAGTATTTTGAAACTAATTTGACTGTGTGCTACGGCAGCAACAGCACCCAGTCAAATTAGTTACAAAATATTCAACAGCTTCTCTGTATAGTTTTCAGGAAATTGATAGCTAGGGTATTAGGGGATCGATCAATCCCAACACGGCGCGGTATGGGTGGAGCTTAGCTAGAGATGGGCGGCACATAGCTAAAACCGGAAAGGTCCATTGCTTGACTATTTCATAATGTGACCCCGTAATGTTGATATTCTTTCTCCAGGAAGCGTTGCATCGTGAGCAGATGTTGGAGCAGAAATTGAAATCCTTACAGAAGCTGATCGAGGATACTCAGTTGTCCTCTGAGAGTGGATGGCAGGTGAGTAACAGAGAATGCTTCTTTTTATCTACATACAACCAACATTCCAGCCTGGCATACCTGGGCTTGGCCCGATGTATGTGTATAATTAGATAGTCTGGTTGGAGTTCATCTTCCAAACTCTATGACAGTACTCCTCATTAAACAAGTATGCTGATCCCTATTAAGCTTACCGTATTTATCTAATTTAACCGCCAGGCGGTTAGCGGTCGTGTAAGGGGCCAGGTTAATTAAATGCTATCAACGAAAAATAAGTTATTTTAACGGGTATCAACGATGTGGATCGGATTGAATGTATAATACTCAGTTATCATTGCGTAATGATTATATATCTATAGTTCATTCCGACTTCCCGAGTACAGTATATTATGTCTGTAAAATGCAGGCGATTCTACCGAGTATTAACCAACTTCCGCTATAGGACGAGTACGGCATCACTCTCGTAGCTACTCGAAGCTACCCTTCTATATATGTGGATTCTGCAAGTACCTACCCGGGTACTAATATTAACGTCTTCACACTACTCGAGTAACGAGATAAACTCGTCCTCTAGCGGAAGCTAATACATCACATGATTTATTTATATTTTCTCTCGTCAACATTTGATGTCAAAATTAGGATTAATTTGATGAATTAAACAATGTTTAATAATAGTAGAGGACATAGTATTTTTCAAGGAAAAAAATTTGATAAAGCAGGATTTTTGTATAGAGCTTCTCTACAGCATTAGTAACAGCATTAAAACTCCCCGAGGTTTCCTCCTTGAAATCCAGAAATCAATTAAACATGTTAATTAAATTATTTATTTTTAAAAATTCAACAAAAAACCTCAAAAAGTTCTAATGTGTCAGAAATGGGTCAAGTATGGTATCTATCGAAAGGAATTAATGGACAGACCTAAAAAAAATAACAACTAGGATAAAAAATTACCTCATAGCTTACTAATTAGCTAATTAATTAATATTATTCATGGCATAAAATGGCATAAGATAGGGTTCCTCTCAAATGTATATTGAGTAAGGTATCTACCGATAGGAAATTATAGACAGAGCTAGTAAATTGCATTATAAATTTATCCCCAATAGCTAATTATCTAATTGGATAATTAGCAAATTAATATTTCCAAATAATACCAATTAGTCAACAGAGTTCACTATATATCCAGTTAACAAACTGCAAAATTGTGGACGTTTATTATGTTGTTACTAACGTGCTAATGAAGCCATATAGACATCTATCCTGTTTTAATATGTTTCTTTCCTTAGTTTGTACATGGTTCTTATAATTTAAGATTGCTATTCATGAAACTTTAGATATGGTAAATGGGTTGGGGTAATTTGATAAATGTCTTTCTAAAGTAAAGTGAGATGTCAGAATCTACCATAACCAAATGGGCCATGCTCTACCAAAGTGCAGACTAATGTGCGATGCCATTGAAAAATTGGCGGGAATTCATGCTACCTCATCTGAGCAGCACAAAGACCTCAATAAAGAGAATATTGCCAGAGATATGAGAGATATCGAAAGATGTGATGTCTGGTTCACAACACACCCTTCATTCCATGCACGGGAAGGAGGTATGTTGCTGTCTATTGCGACCGGCAAAGTTGCTGAAAGTGGCATTAATTGGAAATCAGAAAATGGAGGACATACTGTTGTTAAAAAACGTGGCTGGACAAAATTTTGCTGACCTGAAGTTGCAATGATCGTGTAAAGACTTTGGCAACGGCAAAAAAATTCGTGACAGTTCGTGGTAAAGTGGTAAACATTAATCCTGACATTCTTATTAGTCGCATATGCCGTGTCCTTGATGGCAGCTCCGAATTGGACAAATTCCTCTGCTTTGAACTGTCAAATTTCACGCCGTTTCTTTTCACTGAAATATTAATGAGAAAATCAACTAAAAGTGTTTTAGGCACTCTGTTGAAATCACAAGCTGGCATAATCACAGTTATACCAACCAGAAGTCATTTCATTATGGATGGGGGACAACTTATCTCACACACAAACACACACATGACCAGTTAGGACTGATAAAAAAATCCCCATCTGTTATTTACAAAGATATCTGCAACATATACAGGCTATATGACAAAATATTACAATTGTGCAATAACCGTGTTCGATGGACATGGTGGTGCATTGTCAACTAAAGCAAGGGAACAAAATAGGCGCTCATCAAAAATTACCTCTGCGGACATTGAAGTTGCACCAAACAATGACGTCAGCAATTCACAAAAGGACTGAGAAATGGGAAGAATAAAAGCAGTGTAAACAATGTTTTGACATCTGAGCTCGAACAAAATAAAATAGAAGTGAAGAAGGCGGTGGCAGATGCTGATAGACTGATTGTATCAACTGCACTTGGCACATGTGATCGAGATCAAACGACACCACTTGTAGTCATTGCAAAGGATACTGACATACTAGTGATGTTGCTATCTCTGGCCAAACAGGCAGAGAATCTTTGCTTGTTGACCTCCCCAAATCCTATGACACTTTATAATATAAAACAGATTTAAGATATTTGAGGAGATTTGACACATTACATTTTAGTGCTACATACCATGACTGAATGTGACACGACATCAGCCATCTATGACCAAACAAAAACAAAAGCCTGGAAACTGAGGCACTCAAATAATGAACTACCCGGTATGTCCCATAATGGATGTATTCTTGAATGAGCGACATACTAGTGCAGAAGTGGCCGATGCAGGTGTATTTGAACAAATATCGTTTCGTTTTATACAAATGCGGAGTAGTAAAAACATCACTGGCGGGGAAATTTAACTTAGCAACTTTACCACCAACGTATGCGGCAGCTCGTCAGCATGCATATCGAGTATTCCACCAGGTTCAGGCTTGGCTTGAGAATGATTTGGCTCCCACTGAATGGGACTGGACAGTAACAACTGAGTTACTAACCCCGATACCATCTGCCTAACATGCAGCCCCAGTGCGGTTGATGAACTGAACGCAATCAGCTGTAGGTGTAAAAAAGGGTGTGGTAATAACTGTACCCTGTAGTTGCCGACGTCAACTCGTTCTGCAGTGTCATGCGCAAATATTGCATTTGATCAGACCGTTCAAATACTGAGATTATTGATGATACTGATGATGGACAGTGATGAACTTCACGTTATCTTAACTTGATACAGGGATTTAATATATTTTTGACAGTATTAATTAGCTACTTAGACAGCTAGATACTTAGCTATTGGATCTAATCTATCCATATTGCAATTCACCAGTTCAGTTGATGATCTGCTATCAATAGATACCATACACAACATACTTCTGAAAAATATTTATTTTCATGTCGTTTATTATGCCAAAGTTAATAATAATAAATTATTAATTAATTAGTTAGGAGGGATTTTGATTTTATTCATTGTTATTTGGCTCTATGCATTATTAGCAACGTGTATGTTGATTCCGGTGCGATTGCATCGGATCACTCTGCCATCCCTTTTGACATGTCACTGACAAAACCTCCACTGCCAAGAAAGGAAATCACGTACCGCAATCTACGTTCATTTCCCACTCAGTCTTTCAGATCCGATATTCAGTCCTCAGATTTGTCGATGAATCCATCTGACGACTTGGCGCAACTCGTGGAACAGTATGATCATGAAATTCGCGCTATCGTGGACAAGCATGCTCCGTTGAAACGCAAAGTAATCGCTGTTCGGGATCATTCTCCGTGGTTTAACTGTGAAATTAAAGTCGCAAAGCAACTGTGTCGCAAATATGAGCGCATAGCACGTAAATCGAAGCTGCAGGTTCATTTGCAAATATATTCGCAACAATGTCGTATCGTGAATGATATGATCACAACAGCAAAACAGACTTATTATTCCACATTAGTATCCGAAAACGCAGATAACCAAGGGAAACTATTCTCCATTTTCAGAACACTGCTCCATAAAGATAAATGTAGGAACAATCTGCCAGAGCACAAAGATCCAGTCGAACTAGCAAATCGTTTTGCAAATTTCTTTGCTGAGAAAATAGACCTAATTCGTAGCAACATTGTGCAACATCCAGACTATTCACCATCTAACTCTTGTAGTTTGTCTGGGTCAAACTGCGCTATGACGTCATTTAAATCAGTATCTCCCGATGAAGTATTGACAATAATCCGCAATTCATCAAAAGCATCGTGCTCACTGGACCCAATGCCTACAAACATACTTAAAGAATGTGTTGACGAATTGCTACCTGCAATAACAAAGGTGTTAAACGTGTCCTTAGAAGGTGGTGTCGTACCTGATTCTTTCAAAACTGCCAATGTGATTCCATTAATAAAGAAGCCTACACTCGACCAAAATACACTAGGGAACTACAGGCCCGTGTCGAACTTACCATATCTGTCCAAGGTGCTAGAAAAGGTCGTTGCCAAGCAACTAAATGACCATCTAGAATGCAACAACCTACTAGAACCCTTTCAAAGCGCATACCGGAAGCTCCACAGCACAGAAAATGCTCTACTCCGTGTACAAAATGACATTCTCTGCTCCATGGATGACCGGAAGTGTGTTCTATTGGTTCTTTTAGATTTATCTGCAGCTTTCGACACAATCGATCATAGCATTCTGATATCACGTTTAACAGAACTCGGTATATCGCACACAGCGCTTGCCTGGTTCAATTCGTACCTTACAAATCGTTACCAAACTGTTATTGTGGACAACCTAAAGTCAGTTTCAAATCAATTACGCTCTGGCGTACCACAAGGATCTGTGCTTGGTCCCATCTTGTTCACAATATACACGGCACCACTAGGCAACTTAATACGATCTCATGGCATAAGCTACCGCTTTTATGCGGACGACACGCAATTGTACCTCGAGTTCCATGTAAACCATCAGTTAAACGCCCGTGAGTGTGTCGAAAACTGTGTTCTTGACATCAAACATTGGATGTTGAACAACATGTTGCAGCTGAACGACAAGAAAACAGAGACTCTCTTGATAACATCTCGCCACATCCGACAGAATGTGGACATAAAAAGTCTCCACGTTGGAGAGGCCGAAATTGGTTTTAGCGACAGTGCCCGCAACTTTTGATAACATTCTTTCAATGGAAGCACATGTGACATCTGTCTCTCGTTCCATCTTCGTCAATATGAGAAACATCAGCAAAATTCGAAATCTGCTTGACACCGACGCAGTTAAAACACTTGTTCATGCCACCATAACATCCCGGTTGGACTATGGCAATGCATTACTGACTGGCATAACATCAGCCCAGTTGGAGCGTCTGCAGAGAGCCCAGAACACAGCAGCTCGGTTGATCACCCGCACGAGAATGCATGAACACATCACGCCTGTTCTCCATGAACTACACTGGCTGCCAGTTAGAGAACGGATCAGCTATAAGGTCGGACTCTTAGTGTTCAAATGCCTTCATGATCTTGCACCACCTTACCTAAATTCACTGATCGTACGAAGAACATCAGCAAGGTCCCTTCGATCAAATTCACAATTACTATGTGTCATACCACGTTCGAATTTAACCATCGGTGAACGCGCCTTCTCGAGAGCAGGACCAAAATTTTGGAACAATCTACCATCTGACATTCAAAATTGTAACAAAATTGAGCCATTTAAATCTATGTTAAAAACTCACCTTTTCACAAGAGCATATTTTTTAATTTTGTAAAGCGCCTTTGAGCGGTTTAGTCCGGAATCGGCGCTATAGAAATTTACATACATACATACATACATACATTCCCTTTAAATAGATACATGTACCATAGTCGACCAATTTATGCAGAATCTGGAATCCTAATTATTTTTGCCAAGTATTGTCGAAATAATTACGCTAATTATCATATTTAATTAAATTCTGGATTTAGCTCAGGGAGGAATCTCGGGTACTTTTAGTATGTTGTCACTAGTGATATAGAGAAACTGTATGCAAAAATTCAGCTTTATCATATTTTTTCCTTAGTTTCCTCCCAGGGACCTATAATTCATCTGCTTTAAAGTTTAAGCAATATTTAGGCGCTCCCAATATCTAATATTCAAAATCTGAACTGATGAAATAGAATTAGAAATATTGTGAAACACAAAATCATTTGCAAATTCCAAGTGGCTTTAGTGACAAAATACACAACAAATGGTTAGTATATAACAGCCAGATAAGTTCAATACACTCAAATAAGTTTCATTGCATGGTTAGTTGGTTACTTCTTGCCGTTTTATAGACGACACTAGTTAAATAAATCGGTACAGGGAACCAGGCTAGTACGGGAACCTCATCTAGACAACACAGATATCTAGATCTGATAGATCTCCTTGAGTTTAAACAGCTAAAATAGTTTGGCTGAATACAAATTCTCGGCTACTTTGAACTGGATTTTGTATTAAGATATTACTAGATAATTAGAATGCACAACATTTTGCAAAAAATACACCCATATAAACGCAGTTGGTCGAGAAAACTGTTCTAAACAGCGGTTTTACTGGTAGTTCATTTAGTGCGATCTATACTGTAATTGTATATCTATATCTAGCATTTTACGACATTGACCAATTTGCGGTAGTAACAATTGCGCACTGACATCCTCGATTTTAATCAGAGAAAGCACATCGCATTTTGATTGGATATACTGACTGGTGTTCATTATAACAGCCAATGAAAACGTAATGGAAGAATGATTAGAAGAATAATTTGAACACTATCATTTCTCGGAAATCATGGCTGATTTTGCAAATAACAAAGAAAATATGTCACGTTCGCCTTTTCTTTGACAGAGCATGCGTGGCGCGTAGACCTTATAAGCCTGTAATATGTTGAGATGGTGTAATACACATGATAACAACATTTTCTTGGCTTATAATGTCAATATTCGCCGGTAAATTAAACCATTTAAGCGAGGAAGGTATGTGTTACTCGAGGACGATTACGCTATCATGCGTGTGGGTTGAACTTACTCGGAAAAATAATTCAAAATATTGTCGTAAATCTGAATTACAGTTTATCATTCAAAACTTGTATATGGCTAGAATAAGTGCTTAGTAAATTGTTTTCGTCATGATTTCCGTATATTTGCCGTAGACAGATGGAAAATACATGCGAGAAAAATTAATGTATGGTTCGCGAATCACAAGATTCATCAAATAAATGTTTGAATATGATTCGTCTTCCCAAAGTTCGTGATTGTTCGAATGTTCGCCCCAGCCCTAATGGATTCTATGGTGGTCGACTCTCAAATGTCTATTCAAAATATTGATTGATCAATTTCTTTTTGGTGAAAACCTTAGATCTTATGAAAACTCTACCAGAAATGGTCAAAATGCTACTCTTCCTTAGCAGGTTGACTTATTTCAGCCAAATTTGGCTAGATGGATTCTATGGTGGTAGGCTCTAGAACATCTTTTCAGAATTTTGATTTATCAATTTTTTTGGTGAAAATCTTAAATTTTATGAACAATTTACCGGAAATGGTCAAAATGCTACTCTTCCTTACCTGCTTGACATATTTCAACCCAATTTGACTAGATGCATTTTATGGTGGTAGAATTTAGAATATTTATTCAGAATTTTAATTGATCAATATTTTGGGTGAATATCTTAGATTTTATGAAAAATTTACCGGAAGCGGTCAAAATGCTACTCCTCCATAGCTGCTTGACATATTTCAAGCAAATTTGCCTAGTTGGGTTCTATGGTCGTAGGCTCTAAAACCTCTTCAGAATTTTGATTGATCAATTTTTTGGGTAAATATCTTAGATTTTATGAAAAATTTAGCGGAAATGGTCAAAATCCTACTCCTCCATAACTGCTTGACATATTTCAACCAAATTTGGCTATGTGGATTCTATGGTAGGCTCTAGAAAGCCTACTCAGAATTGTAATTAATCAGTTTTTTTGATGAAAAGATTTTATGAAAGATTTACCATAATTTGTCAACATGCTACTTCTCCTTAGTTGCTTGAAATATATTTCAACCAAATATGGCTAGAGTGATACATACTATCATGTTAGAATCCGGAACTTCCACTCTGAATTTTGATTTATCAATTTTTTGGGTGAAAATCTAATTTATTACAAAAATTATCCATCAAGTTTCTTTAAATGCAAATGGTTCAAATGCTAATTAACGGTCCAGGTGGGGCCCTTGGACCTCTTGTTCCTCTAGAAATCATGGTACATGAATCATGAAAGCTCTGGCATATGCACAATATTTCATAAGATTATATCTGTGTTTGTTTTAGGCTTTGATAGATGAAGACCGCTTGTTGTCTCGATTGGAGGTCCTTGAGAGTCAGCTACATGCATATTCAAAAGTAAGCTCTATTGTACATGCTTTACAGAGATAACACTCAAATTAGAGAACACAGGTTTGAGTATTCTACTAGATATTATAGGAATACCCTCGCCACATAATGTACACACGCACGCACGCACACACAGAGAAATGTATGTACACATGGGCTACATCTCGCTAAGTGGAGAGACAAGATCATGGTTAATCATTCTTGTAAAAGTGAATAACGTCAAGCATGCTCAAGGGATCACTTTGGAGACAAAAAAAAGTGGTTGGTAACCCTTACCATTCGGGAGTCAAAATTTTAAATTTTCAAATTAAATTAAATGATAAACAGCAACATCTTCCACCAAAAATTGTGAAAAATGTACTGTGACCAGTTCATCATTTAATTTAATTTGAAAATTAAAAATTTTGTCTTCCGAGTGGTAAGGGTTGCTACTGACACAGTAAAAGATAGAAAATTGACATAAAAGTGGTAAGGGTTAAAGAGAGGTTATCGAAACATGACCTCTTAAATATCACCATGCTTTAGTTAAAAAATCAATTAACTTGTATTGTGAGAGAACTTGTCTATTCCAAACATGGTGACAAACTCTGTGTTCACTAGGCTGATCACGTAAGACAGGTTCTTTGTCCTCTCCCCACCCACCCATTTCTCCCCCCCCCACCTTTGAGCATTATTAGCTCACCTGGCCTGAAGGGTCAAGTGAGCTTATGTCGTGGCAACCATCTGTTGTGTGTCCGCCATCCGTCAACTTTTCCTTTAAATGACATCATCTCAAGAACTGCTGTGCCGATTTCAATTCTGTTTGGCAGGAAGCATCCTTAGGGCATGGGGATCCAAGTTTGTTCAAACGAAGCCAATCGCCAATTTGGCCGACAGCCATCTTGGATTTTGGCCAATTTTTAGAAACATCTAAAAATCTCTGAAACCGCTTGAGGGATTGAAGCAAACCTCATCAAATATGATCAGCCACCAGCGGCCATCTTGAAAATTGGTTTCTGGGTGATAACTCCATTGATATTTATTGAATTGATTTTAAAATTCATAGGATGACTGGACTAGGTCTGAGGAATAAACTTAATTGAAATCGATGATGATCCTAAAGCCAAGATGGCTGCCAGCCATCTTGAAAATTGGTTTCCGAATGATAACTCCGTTACCCCTTATCAGATTGCTTTGAAACTTCATAGGGTTGTTGAATTAGGTCTGGGGAAGAAACGTATTGAAATTGACGATGATCCGAAATCCAAGATGGTCGGCAGCCACCGGCAGCCATCTTGAAATTGGTTTCCGGATGATAACTCTGTTACCGCTTATCGGATCGCTTTAAAACTTCTTAAGGTGGTTGGACTTGACCTGGGGAGGAAAGCTATTGAAATTGACGCTGTTCTGAAATCTAAGATGGCCACCAGCCGCCATCTTGAAAATTGGTTTCCGGATGATTACCATTTATCGAATTGATTTGAAGCTTCATAGGATGACTGGACTAGGTCGGAGGAATAAACTTATTGAAATCGATGCTGATCCTAAATCCAATAAGGCCACCAGCGACCATCTTGAAAATAGGTTTCTGAATGACAACTCCATTTCCTCCATTTCATCTGAGGAGGAAACTTATTGAAATAGAAGATGATCCGAAATCCAATATGGCTGACAGCCACCGGCGGGCATCTTGAAAATTGGTTTCCGGACAATAACGCCATGACCGTTTAGCAGATAACTTTAAAACTTCATAAGATAACAGATATAGGTCTGAGGAAGAGATAGCTCTCATTCATTGGTTTGTCATCGGGGCGGGGTATTATGCGCTGTTTGCAGAGCTCTTGGTAATCATATAAATTCAAAATTATCAGTATTTTCAATTTAATCATATAATCGTGCAAGCCTAACTGGAAAATTGCCTTGTTCCCGACTGCTCTACAATGACTGGACCTTTCCAGTTTATCCATCCATCATATGATGTCAACTATGTGACGTGTATGATGATGTCATAATCAATTAAGGCATGAATGACGCGATTTAGTCTGTCTTAAGCGCTTAATAGTCTGACACATTGTATGTCTTATTTAATAACCATGATATGACTGGGCGATGTTGCTGCCATAGGCTTACCTATATAGTTTTCCAGAAATTGATAGTCAGGGGGTTCAGCGATCGATTGATCCCAAGACAAGCATGGTGTGGGTGGAGCTTAGCTAGAGATGGGCGGGGCCTAGCTAAAACCGGAAATGTCCATTAATATAGAAAATCCTGTCAAATTTCTATTACTTTCAAGATATTGTTTTACAAATTACTTGCTATATTTGTTTTACTTTGCTAAATTAACCAAGTTCATCTTGAATTCCTGGAAGCCATATTTTTAATGAAATATTTTGAAAACATTTTGACTACTTATCGAAGAAACAGCTTTTACATTAAATTGTTTTCATCATAATCATCAGGCAGGGAAATAAATGTTTTGGATATTGAATTTAAAAGTAAGCTGCTTTAAATTGTCATATTGAGATTATTGATTGATTGACGGATTGACTGATTGATCATTGATTGTATCTGTATCTGTATAGAACCACACGGAGGACACATTGCGACAGGAGCTGGTGGCACTTCAGGAAGACAAACGGAATTATGAAACCACCGCTAAGGTTAGTTAGTCCCTGATCACATAATCTGGAATTCATCAGTCTGTTCATGATACAGTATTTTATGTCATATTATTTAGTCTGACGTTAACAATCTTTTAACCTTTAAATGTTCAATATTGTCAAGAAAATTTACATTTTTACTTAGTGAATGTTTATTTGTAGGCCAATAGATCTCTGAGAATTTCCAACTGGAGTGACTGGAATGGTCTTGGCCATTAAAGAGTTAAATCGCTTTAAAGGAGATTATAAATTAAATTGTCGAAAAATAATTTAAATAAAAGAAATATGTGTGCACACAGTATAATTCTAGCACACCAGCTATCCAGGTCAGACCCATGTGTTTCATGGAATAGGTCAGATCTGTAGTTCTGTTAAAGTGTAGCTTTGATCATTTAATAAATTAATGCGTATTAGCTATTTTTATGGCATGCAAACGGACATTTCTCATGACTATTACACGGACCTGTTTTTAGCTGAATTCACCATTGAAGCGTTACCCTTTTAATCCTCGAATTTCTTCAAGAAAAATTCACTTTGCTCATAGAAAATGTCCATTTACAGAACAAGAGACTATATTTGAAAATTTGCCACTGGAATGACTGGCTCGGTTATCGAGCCAGTCATTCCAGTTGTAAATTTTCAAAAATAATCTTCTTTTGCTCTGCAAATGGACTTTTCTCAAGACCACTGCAGAAGTCCTTTTTGGCTTATATGAGTGTGAAAGGGTTAATAAATTATGTCATATGCTTGTATTACTTTCAGGAATCTCTACGACGGGTGCTTCAGGAGAAATTGGACGCTGTACATAAACTTACAGATTTAGAGGTATGTAACAGAACTATGGTTTAACCCTATAACACTCAAATTTGTGCAAGGAAATTTCAATTTTCTCATAGAACATGTCCATTTGCTGACCAAGAGAAGACTATCTTTGAAAATTTACCACTGAAATGACTGTGTCGGTTATGGCTGGGTTATCGAGCCAGTCATTCTAATGGTAAATTTTCAAAAATCATCTCATGGTCTGCAAGTGGACATTTCTCAAGACCACTGCAGAAGCCGTTTTTGGTTGATGTTAGTGTTAAAGGGCTAATAGGTAATACTGACTATTGAGTAAGATAATTAGTAGCTTAATTGAAATCTCTGGTATTTGTCTGTGGACCACACTTTAGATGGTGCACGGATTCGCTTTTGCGAGTCATGTGTAAATTCCTCTCACTTAGAAACATTTGTAATGAGTTTGAATTAGTTGTCTCATTGCCGTCTATCAGCATCCTAGTGTTTACAAGTTTAACTCATACAACAAGTATATATCGGGGGTGAATCCTGCCACTGGTTGATAGGCCCCAAAATGGTTCGACTGGACTGTATTCAACAAAAGGTATCACTAATGACAATCTCCATTTATAATGGGAGGGGGCACTCCCTCATGTACTGCACCCATTTAGGACAGGCAGAGTGGGATTTCTAGCTGTGAGCACATTCCTGGTAACACATGTACGGTACAGAATGGTTCGGAAATAGTTTTAAAACCCTTTTTCCTAACCAAAATAAAATGTACAGTTGGATGTCTTCCAGTCCAATTATGTTCAGAATAGTCAAGACAATCTTTCTGACATATTGTTCAAACATGTACTAATTAATATGTTCCAGTGTGTTTGTTTTTGAAGCATGTTAACTTATTTATGAGCTTACTCTATTGACATCAGTGAATTACATTCCTCTCTCATTGGCTTCCTCAGACAAAACTGCCACAAATGACGCCCTTTTGTTTGTTTTTTGCACAGCGATCATTGACGGACACAGAGTCTGAATGTAGTCATTTAAAAGCAAACTGTGAATCGTGTCAAGAGGAGCTGGAAAAGTTAGCGGAGAAACATGAAGCACAGCTGTCAGAGGTGAACCAATTGGAGGAGAAATTACAGGTAAGTTCCCCGCTTGATGGCATGAGCAATGAACTATTAAAATACTTTAATGACATTATCTCAAACCGATCACGCACCTAATCAGGTAAGCTTTTATGCACCACGTCATCAATGCTGTAGGCCAAGGGATGGTTATCACGCTAGCCAAGCCCAAGAAGCCACCCGACCCCCTCCCCAGCCAATCTGCGACCCATTGTGCTCCTCAACAGCATATTAAAAATTCTATCCAATGTTACTCTATGCTGCATCCCAGACAAGATCGATGACTTCACTGGATCATGTCGAAATGGCGTTAAACATGGATGCAGCTGTGCAGGCATTGTATGCGCTCCATGCATCCTTGTGTTAGTAGTCATGTCCAAACACTGGTATTTCCACAAAATTGGCATTGACATGTAATGAGCCTTCGACACAACTAAATGCTAAAAAGCCTAAATGTGTTACACCATGCAAGTTGAAATGATGAAGAGCGGCGACTGGCGAGATTACTCCTTGCAGACACTAAGCTGAGAGTACGAGTCAAGTCAGTGAAGTCTGTAGAGTTTGAGACATTAATCGGCTCCCCATTGAGAGAGAGTCTCTCCTGTGCTTTTCACCTGTTACCTTGCTCCATTGAAATCTGTGTGGCCCGCACTGTGTATGCAACTAGAGATGGAATACACCGACAATGTGACCGTCATAGATGAGGAAAAGAAACCCCGTGATGAACTACTTCTAATAGCCGCCAACATACTAAAAATTGAGAATCTATGAATGAATCCAAAACAGAGTTCACCCACATATACTTATCAGCAAAGCATGAAACTAAATAAAATGACAATCCAATTCGTAGTCGCGAGCCATGGGGAAAAGTACAATCCTGGGCTCACTGCTCTGCAGTACTGCTGACATTACTGCACGCTGCATCATGGGGAACAATGCTCACCAGTCCTTATGGAAGCTATGGATTCATAGATCAAAGATGTCCTTGACAAAAAGACTACGTTTATATAATGCAACCTGCATATCATTGATTCTGTATAACTGTAACAGCTGGGAAGCCCCAAAGCCGGCCCTAGACAAACTTGATGATAACCAAACAGCATAATTTCCAATGTTGCACTATACAAGATCTGTAATGCATCGCTGCTATCCGTAAACATCGCCCAGCAATATATGTGTAGATGTGTCTGTGCCTGAGTATGTACGTATGCCTGCATGTGTATGCATGCGTGTGCATGTGTCTCATGTTTATTGTGCCTGTATGATTGCTAGGTGGCTGAAGATGATCATGAGGAAGCACTACAAAGGGCTGCAGAAGAAAGACAAGAGGTCAACTTACAGATAGAAGAAAAACTTAAACAGGAGGCCTCACTTACTGCCAAGGTATGTGTGCTTAAGTGTATTTTATGAATACAAATTTGAATGACCTACAGAATCAATCTGTTTGTCCATGACTTTCCATCTGTCTGTCCATCCAGTCACCAACATCAGTTAGTTAAGTTACGAAAAAATTTCTCATAAAATTCAAATCTGAGGAAATGACATGTTATAAGCTAAGAGATGTTAATGTTTAGATAATAATGTTTATCTACAAAGTATTATATATTAACAGTCATGACGTTAAAACTGGTAGATATTTATATAAAGTGAAAGCTTGTTTGATCATGTGCTTTTGCTGGCATGGAAAGGGGGTCCTTTAGGAGATGTGGTCATTTAAGCAGGGTTGTTGCACCAAGATGGTGGTTTCCTTTACTGGTCAAGATGGATCAAGAAAATCTAAATGTTTGCTTTGACAGCACATCTCCATTTGCACGCCATTACAAACATATTTCTGTAAAAATTACCAGTGGAATGACTGATTTAGTCATCGAGTCAGCCATTCTGGTGGTAAACTCTGAGAAACTGATATTTCTCAAGGGCACTAGAGAAGCTGTTTTGACTGGCTTGACCATCAAAGGGTTAAGCCAAGTGGTCAGACAGCTCTGTTGCCACAATCATATGATTCTCTAAGCCAGGTGGACAGACAGCTCTGTAGCCACAATCATGTGGTTCTCTAAGCCAGGTGGTCAGACAGCTCTGTAGCCACAATCATATGATTCTCTAAGCCAGGTCGACAGACAGCTCTGTAGCCACAATCATATGATTCTCTAAGCCAGGTTGACAGACAGCTCTGTAGCCACAATCATGTGGTTCTCTAAGCCAGGTCGACAGACAGCTCTGTAGCCACAATCATATGATTCTCTAAGCCAGGTCGACAGACAGTTCTGTAGCCACAATCATGTGATTCTCTAAGCCAGGTGGACAGACAGTGTTGTAGCCACAATCATGTGATTCTCTAAGCCAGGTGGACAGACAGTTCTGTAGCCACAATCATATGATTCTCTAAGCCAGGTCGACAGACAGCTCTGTAGCCACAATCATATGATTCTCTAAGCCAGGTGGACAGACAGTTCTGTAGCCACAATCATGTGATTCTCTAAGCCAGGTGGACAGACAGTTCTGTAGCCACAATCATATGATTCTCTAAGCCAGGTCGACAGACAGCTCTGTAGCCACAATCATATGATTCTCTAAGCCAGGTCGACAGACAGCTCTGTAGCCACAATCATATGATTCTCTAAGCCAGGTGGACAGACAGTTCTGTAGCCACAATCATGTGGTTCTCTAAGCCAGGTGGTCAGACAGTTCTGTAGCCACAATCATGTGATTCTCTAAGCCAGGTGGCCAGACAGCTCTTAGCCACAATCATGTGATTCTCTAAGCCAGGTGGTCAGACAGTTCTGTAGCCACAATCGTGTGATTGAGCCAGGTGGTCGGACAGTTCTGTAGCCACAATAGTGTAATTATTTAAGCCAGGTGGTCAGAGTTCTGTAGCCAGAATCATGTGATTCTCTAAGGGAGGTGGGTGGTGGTGGGGTAGGATGGGTTGTGGGACAGTTCTGTAGCTACAGTCATGTGATTATTAAGCCGTGTGATCTCTTACATAGGCTTGATCGTAACTACATGTGTTTATGTAGTGTATGTCACCTTTATCCAGATCATTATACTAGCGACTGAGTATGTTCTGTAATATCTTCTGTCGTCTCTCTTTCAGATTGAGGCTCTTCAGGCGGATAATGACTTTACACAAAAGCAGCTCACAGCAATGAAAGGTAAGCTCATAACACATGTACATGACTATATAAGCATTATAGCAAACTGTCAGCTGATTCTCAGTCTTATTGTCACATGTTTTTAACTCTAACCATTTAAAGGACATAACGGCCTCTGCTATGGTCCTGTGGATTGTCGATTTACAGGCCAAAAGAATACAATTTTTTTTAATTTATCACTGGAATGACTGGCTCGATAACAATAAGAAAATATTTAAATCTTTTGGACCAAATTTGACCATTAAAGGATAAATGGTCAAAATTACTCGAGAGCATATATTTAGAAATTTGTTCATGGCAGACCATGAGAAAATATTATTCAAAATATGGATCAAATACAAAGAAGTCTGTCATATCAAGATTCCAAAACCCTCAATAAAGCTGGAATAAATCATCTGCATCCCAACTATAGGCCAGCAGTCCATGCCATCGGCTCACTCGCAAAGGACAAACTATGACGATCATCCGATTGCAAACAGACCAGAAAAAACTTCGCTAACACATATTTAGAAAATTCAAAGTCATAATACTGCAGAATGTGGGACTGGGATTGGCGAATGCGGGGCACATCCTGCAGAGCTGTCACCTCTTTGTTGAGCCGAGGATAAGAATCCAGCACTGCAGTCAAAAGTGTACGAGTCCGTAGAGGACCTTCAAGGCACACTGGATTTCACATAAACAGCACAAAGATAAACAGCAGTGACATCATGATTTAATGCTACTGAGAGGACGAACAAGGAAAAAAAGACTTAAATGTTTATGATGGACTTAGATACATCATTCATGACGTAATTGGTTGTGACATTGACATATATATGACATAATTCATTATAACGTCATGTATTTGACAGATTGGATTCCTCTTATTGGACCATTATCAAGAATTAACTCTTTAACACTTATATCATCCAAAATTGCCTTCTGCAGTGGCCTTGACAAATATCCATTTGCAGACCAAGAGAAGACTATTTTTGAAAATTTACCACTTGAGTGACTGACTCAATAACCGAGCCAGTCATTCCAGTGGTAAATTTTCAAGAAAAGTCTTCTGTTGGTCTGCAAATTGACATTTTCTATGAGAAAATTTAAATTTTCTTGAATAAATTTGAGGGTTAAAGGGTTAAGTATGATCCCCATCAACTGCTTTGACATTTGTAATGTACCATAAGATGCCTCATCATTGTCATTCATCGTTTAGTCAGTACTATCATCACAAGGTGGCCATGGTAACAATAGAGCGGTCCAATTCTAGCTAGGCCACGTCCATTTCTAACTTAGCTCTCTTTGTACTTGTGGTGAAATCAATTTATATGCTTTGAAACCTGAATTCCTAGAATCCTAATTTCAACGGAGCTATGCAGGTAAGCTGTTGGAGGTTTTTGAAACAGATTTGAATTGGTGCTCTTGCTGCCTGCTTATGGCAGCCACAGTGCCCAATCAAATGAGTTTCAAAATATTCAACAGAATAGTTATTAAAATGTTAAAGACGTAGCATTTTGTAAACTTGACGGAACATTCAGTTTTCATGAGTAAGCTAAATACGTCATCCATTATGGATTTGGATTGAGATGTCAGCCCACATGTGATGTAATTGATTATGACATTATATACTTGATTGACAGATCCATGATTTGTGTGTGTGTGTCACGTGATGTGGTATACCCCATCTTAGAGGTGTTATACGTAATTCAGTTTTTGTTAACTATATTGATCCGTAATTTTGTCAGGGCATCCGTGTCAACAATCTTACATGTAACAGTTGCTGCTATGGTTGGTCGGTCACAGCTCAGTGACCAAAGGACTCTGATATATTTGTCCAGATTTAATTAAAATAATTAATAAAATTTGATCTAAGACATATTCTGTGACTTACCTTCTGCAGCCAAGCTGGAGGTATTGAAGGAAAAGAAGGATGATGACGCAGAGGATAAGGACAGCAGTAAAGATGATGGAAGTGACAATGAAAATAAAGATGACATCGACATTCAAATTAAGCTTGACGACCATCAAGGTAATCTCATTCTACAGCAATTCTACTTACCGTAAAGTTATGAGTAGCATCGTCTTAAATTAATTCAATTTCTTGCTTTATCATGCCATAAAAATTGATATCTTGGTGTGTGAGCCAGGAGTTTAGTTTGTATTTGTGGTGTGTCTGCCTGTCTGTCTGTCTGCCTGTCTGTCTGTCTGTCTGTGCGTGCCTGCCTGCCTTATATATTAAATAAATATATATATATATATATATATAATATGCTTGTGATGATGAACCTATGTCTGCTTACACGCATCTTGTTCCAGACCAAGCCTATTGTAATCTGTTATATACTGTGCACATTATTTCTTCAGTGCCACATGTGGAGATCATTCCTCTCAAGCCAATTAGAAAACAAGAAAAAGAATCAGATTTGGAAGGTAATTATCATCGGGATTTATTCAGATGGCATTCAGCTAATGGAGGGATCCTATCTATCACTCAAGTATCTGATGTCATAATCAAATACATTACAATCGAAATGACGCATATCTCTGTCACAAAAATTAAAATGTCTGCCAGAGGTCTAGGAATTGTATTGCTTTTATGAATTTACAATTTATAAACATTCTGTCGAATATTTTGAAACTAATTTGAGTGGGAGCTGTTGCTGTGACAGGCAGCAACAGCCCCAGTCAAATTTGTTTCAAAATATTCAACAGCTTACCTGTTTAGTTACCTTGAACTTTAGATATTGGAAACTCGGCTTTCAGCGCTTCAAATGAAGTGGGCGGAGTGTATCTAGAAATGTCCTGATTATGTGTCTCGTGAGACAGAGATATCACAGCATTAATGATTCATCGTTCGCATTTGCATGTGGGCTTATAATATCAGAATTAGTTAACCATATTGGAACATAACATGAGTATATTGTTAGCTATATATTTGGAAACAGTGTCATGACATGTGAGCTCACAGGGTTAAAAATCAAGGTAGCTGACCTTGGTACAAAACTTATAGTTTTCAACAGTTAGCGCCGCATCACGTCTTCTGTTTCAGGATTCGTGGGTTTAAATATTGAATCTAATCTTAGATGCCTGGTTATTACCCAGATCGATATGAAGCATCACAATGACATTACTAGGTTGAAGGTCAGGTTACAAAACACAGTTTTTGTCGAGTTCTAACTGAAGCGGAGGATGGCATGACCTAGTGATCAGAATAGCATCTGCGAGAATTAGATAGAATGTAAAGCCTTTCAAAGGTTTTATGGACCATGGAGAGATTGAATAGTTATCGATTGATTTTCTAGACAAAGGCCAACAAGATCGGGTTAAAAATTTGTACACGAGTAAGTTTCTAATCAATATCTCAAGTACCATGTGCACAATGGACCTTTCCAGTTTATCCATCCATCATCTGACCTCAACCATAGGATGTAATAATCAACTGTGATATGTAGGATGATGTTATAATCAATGACGTCATAAATGACGTAAATAAGTATGTCTCGAACGCATAATAGGTGAGGTACTATGTATTGTTCAGAGTTCTCAGTCACTCTGGAAATCGGGGAAAACCTGGAAAATGAGTTTCCATTTTTCCAGTCAGAGAAAACTCAAGAAAATTTGAAAAACCCCACCAGAAGTCAGGGAAAACTCTGGGAATTTGACAGTGACCAAACAATGAAGGTGTCACATTTGCCAGTTTGTCGTGTGTGCGTCTTGTGTCATATGTCCAAGTTGTGTCCATTGACTGAAAATAGAAATAAATTAAAGTTATTGGATGCACTGGCTAGAAATCTGTTGAATATTTATCAGCATCTTATTTGCCTGGCTGCAACCACCTCTACTTCCCAACAACCTCGTTAAAATATTTGTCATGGAATTTTGGAAATTTTTGTGAAATATCGGTGAAAACTCAGGGAATTGTGTTTTGATAAAGTGCTGGGAACCATGTTGTACAAATTTTATGTCTACTGTTTAATAAACATGCTGCTGAATATTTTGGAACTAATTTGACTGGGTGTTGTTGCTGCCATAGGCAACCCAGCCAAATTAGTTTCAAAATATTTAACAGCTTACCTGTATAGTTTTCTTGAAATTGATGGTCAGGGAGTTCAGGGATCGATCGATCCCAACACGAGCAAGGTGTGGGAGGAGCTTAGAGATGTGTGGGTCATAGCCAAAACTGGAACGGTCCTGTGCTGTGAAATGTCATAAGCATATGATGTTTGCGGATATGGAGTGTGCTTTTGTTTTAGTTGTCATGGTCAATGGTCAAAATCATGCAAAATTTGTACAGAAATTAACAGTAGGGCCTTGTTCTGCATGTGATGACCAGCATACAATTTCACAAGCAAGCTAAACATTCTATGTAGTCTACTAAATTAACCCTGTAATGGTCAACCTGGACAAATCCAGCCTTTGCAGTGGTCTTTAGAAATGTCCACTTGTAAGCCAAGAGAAATTTTTGAAAATTTACCACGAATCCAGGTGTAAATTAAAAAAAATACTTTTCTCTTGGTCCTTGGTCTGCCAATGAACATCCATTAACCCTTTAATGGCTAAATTTTATCAGGAAAGTCAAAATATTTGCTTATTTAATTTATTGAGCCAGTCATTCCAGTGGTAAATCTTCAAAAAAAGTTTTGGCCTGAAAATGGACATTCGCCATGTCCATTATTGAGGTCGGGTTTGAACGGCTTCAAGGTTAAGCAAAAATTGTGATTTTCTTGACAAATCTTGACCATGAAATGGTTAATTTCAAGTTACCTCTGACATTTATCGACAATGGAAAGGACAGACGAGATATTTAATCCTTTATTTAACATTCAAATTTGTTCAAGAAAATTTCTCAGTTCTCATAGAAAATGTTTATTTGCAGACCAAGAGGAGAGTTCATTTGAAAATATATCACTGGAATGACTGGCTCGCTTATCGAGCCAGTCATTCAAGTGGTAAATTTTCAAAAATAGTCCTCTCAAATGGACATTTCTCAAGACCCCTGCAGAAGCCGTTTTTGGCTGATATGAGTGTTAAAGTGTTAATTCTGCAACATTCTTGTTTATTGATTGACCTATGTCACTTGAACACTAGGCTAGCATACTTAATTATACTCAGCTGTTAACTATCAGCTTTAGTCAGTCACATTGACATCAACAGTCTTTTAATACTGATAAAATGGGCACCCATTTTGTATTGTGTTGATCATCCGTTGTCTGTGGGTTCTCAGCAGAGTTTTGTGAGATCTGTTTATCTTGTATTCATGATTACATAGCAGATAGTATCAAGGGTATAGTATCAAGACTGACATGATTTAGTCTTGAACATTAAATGACAACCGAGCTCTGTATCTATACATGAGAGACCTGGCTACCTTTCTGTATGTGTATACCTGACAGATGCGCATCTATCTGTGAGCGCTTGTATAACACATGATGCAGATGGTCTGTCCTCTGTGGCAACACAATCCTTAACCCTTTAACCATTAAATTTTCATACAAAATGTCCATTTGCAGTCTAAGAGATGATTATTCTTGAAAATTTACTACTGACATGACAGTCTCTGCTTGTGAGCCAGTCTTTCCAGTGGTAAATTTGCACAAATAATCTCTTGCTCTGCAAACTGACATTTCTCGGGACCACTGCAGAAGGCATATTTGTCCGGGTTAAGTATTAAAGGGTTAATAGTGTTATGTATACCAGTTTAAACATGTGAATAGTCATTTAAATTATGCTTATATATTAGACCACGACATTAATCATGCCCAGTATCATTAACCGTTTCAACGACAAATACCTGAAAAAGTGGAATTTTTGCGATGCATAACATATTCTAATGAATATTTTGAAATTAACATGACTGGAAGCCATAGGTGGGTGATTGTGGTTTCTGTGGAGGGAGGGATATAAAACCCTGTTCTTAGAAGTTTGCTGCAGATTCAAGATAGTCGATCCAGACTTGTAGTCACTTGCATATGTATTTGCATTTAAATGCATTTAAATACTTCTTGTGAGGTATTTGCATAAATCGCATTTACATTTGATGATTTCAATTCACCTGTATATGCATTTGAAGATTATTAAACATCAACTATTTGCATTTGCATTTTAAAAGTTTTGGAAAAGTATTTGAAATTTCAAAATAGTTTTCAGATGTTTTCAAATATTTTTTGTAGAAAAAAGAACTAAAGCCGTACACAACAGTATCACGACACCGACCCTTTAAAACCTTCAAAAAGTTGTTAAACGTTTTCAAATTTTGGACAACGGCAAACGTATTTGTATTTCAATGCATCGAAATACTTCTCGTGAAGTATATACTTCTTGTGAAGTATTTGTATTTGAACATTTTAAATTTCAAATATTTGCATTTGAACATTTTCAAATATGACGTATTTGCGACTAAATACATTGAGAAGGAAAATGGTGCCAAATGTCTGAATGTATTGTATTACAGGGAAGCTGAAGGAAGTACAAAAACAAATAGAAGAATATAAAGGCAAGTACAAAAGTGAATGAAATCATTCAAGCATAATCCCTGTCTTCATATAGAGATGTTTTCTCATTTCACGTTATTAGTTCACCTGGGCTGATGGGCAAGCTAGGTTATGGCACGGTGACTGTTCATCCTCCGCCTGTCATCTGACGACACTCGTCTGTTTGTCTGATAATCAAACTTTGGCTTAGAGGACCCTAGCATGATAGGCCTCGGAATTGCTCTGCAGAAATTAGATTCTGATTGGGCTTTTGTTTAGCGGCTGTTTAGAATTTCTGAATGTTTTCGGAAATCATTCAAAGCATATATTTTCTTTAAAGATGTCCAAATTTTAGCCAAATATAGCTATAAAATACTAGTCTTCACAAGTTTAATTGGTCAATTTTTCTGCATCCATCTTTAATTTTCTGAAAATGTCCAGGAAATCACTTAAAATCCTCTTCATTAACTGCCCGACTGATCTCATTGAAAAATGGTTAGAACTATCCTAGGATGGTATGCTTCAGAACTTCTAGGCAGAAAGTTGATGGATAAATTTTTTAGGAAGATTTTTAAAAATGTCCTGGAAATTATATTAACCCTTTAACCCTTGAAATGCTAATCTCTCAATTTCACGACAACTATACAGGAAATCTGTTAATTAATTTGAAAATAATTGGATTTGAGCCTGTTGTTGTCACAGGCAGCTCCAAGTCTAGTTACTTTCATAATAGTCAACAGGATATTCCTTTTTGGCTCACGTGGCCAGAATGGACAAGTGAGCTTACACCATGACGACCATCTGTCGTCCATCCATCCAACGTCCGGAAACATTTACTTTAAAATGCTAGTCCTCATTAACTGCTTGGCGGATTTCAACCTAATATGGCTGGAAGGTCCCTATGAGGGAGGGGGAGGGGAACTTGCATACAGAACACACACTGGTCAATTTTTGGGGTGAAAATCTTAGATTTTATGAAAAATTTACAGTATGCATCTTCTACTTCTCATACATCTCTCTGGGTGGATCTTATTCAATTTGGCTGGACAAATGCTATAGTGGTAGGGTCTAGAACTTCTATTCAGAATTTTGGTGGATCAATTTTTTTGGTAGCCATGTTGGATTTTTCACAATTTTCTAGAACCATTTAAAACCCTACTTAATTAATGGCCCGAATTCAACGTAACACGTGGTGAATACTCCTATGATGGTAGCCTTCAAACATATCAAACATTTCTTTTCAATTTCTTCGCGGCCATTTTGGATCTTTTAAAATTATCCATCATTTCTATTTAAGTGCAAATGGTTAAAATGCTAATGATCCAGGTGAGCGTCACAGACCCTTGGGCCTCTTGTTTTACTGTAACTTCCGGGACATAGCATCTCCCCTCACCTCCACTTTGGAGCAAATATTTCCATGAAAGCTATTATTCTTTATCCATGCACTCTTAACATGATTAGGATATTTAACTGTCTGCCTGCTGAATTTCTAGAGACTACATTTTCCAGGGGCTTTAGCTCTGGATATGCTGAATATTTTGAAAACAGTTTGAGTGAAAGTTGGTGATGGCTAAGTCACCAACAACCTTCAATCAAATTTTTTTTTAATTTTCAGCAGGTCTAGAATTATTGCATATTGAAATAATTGTCTGGTGGTTTTCGGCTGTCGGACAGTTAATCCATACCATTCTGATACGCATATGGTCAAACTTGTATTAAGCGACCACCTGAGGGAGAATAAAAAAGCTGATCGGTTAGCACTTATGCTCTCTTAATGGAAGTTGAAATGTATTGTTTAATTGAATTTGAGATATTAAGTGGCTTCTTAAGGCTGGTGGTCTCTTAAGGCTGGTGGTCTCTTAAGGCTGGTGGTCTCTTAATTGCTGGTTTGAGTACATGTGCTTCATATTTACTAAAAGCTGTAGTAAAAAATCATGTTGATTAGTTTGAAAAACTGTTGCAGTTTGATTAAATTTATTTTCAAAATATTCAATATTGTATAATATACAGGTTTCAGAATGTATGTCTTTATTATTATTTCAGGCAGACTTCAGGAAACAGAAGGGTCATTAAAGGAAAGTTCTGATCAAGTTGAAGAATTGCAAAGTAAGTCGTATTCCAGTGTCAAGCATTCACCTTATAGTGTGCTTAACTCAAAGCATCACCTTATCACGAGATAGTGTTTTTTACTCAAAGCCTTACCTTATCACGGGATAGTGTGCTTGACTCAAAGCCTCACCTTATCACCAGATAGTGTGCTTGACTCAAAGCCTCACCATATCACGAGATAGTGTGCTTAACTCAAAGCCTCACCTTATCACGAGATAGTGTGCTTGACTCAAAGCCTGACCTTATCACGGGATAGTGTGCTTGACTCAAAGCCTCACCTTAGCACGAAATAGTGTGCTTGACTCAAAGCCTCATCTTATCACGAGATAGTGTGCTTGACTCAAAGCCTTACCTTATCACGGGATAGTGTGCTTGACTCAAAGCCTCACCTTATCACCAGATAGTGTGCTTGACTCAAAGCCTCACCATATCACGAGATAGTGTTTTTTAGTCAAAGCCTCACCTTATTACGAGATAGTCTTTTTTACTCAAAGCCTCACCTTATCATGGGATAGTGTGCTTGACTCAAAGCCTCACCTTATCACGAAATAGTGTACATGACTCAAAGCCTCATCTTATCATGAGATAGTGTGCTTGACTCAAAGCCATGCCTTATCACGAAATAGTGTGCTTGACTCAAACCCTCGCCTTATCACGAGATAGTGTGCTTAACTCAAACCCTCGCCTGATCACGAGATAGTGTGCTTTACTCAAACCCTCGCCTTATCACGAAATTATGTGCTTGACTCAAACCCCCGCTTTATCACAAGATAGTGTGCTTGACTCAAAACCTCACCTTATCACGAGATAGTGTGCTTGACTTAAACCCTTAGCTTATCGCGAGATAGTGTGTTGGACTCAAACCCACATCTTATAAGGAGATTGTATACTTGACTGAAACACTCACCTTAAGGGGAGATTGACTGAAATACTCACCTTAAGGGGAGATAGTGTACTTGACTGAAATACTCACTTTAAGGGGAGATTGACTGAAACACTCACATTAACGGGAGATAGTATACTTGACTGAAACACTCACCTTAAGGGGAGATAGTGTACTTGACTGAAATACTCACCTTAAAGGGAGATTGACTGAAACACTCACGTTAACGGGAGATAGTATACTTGACTGAAACACTCACCTTAAGGGGAGATAGTGTACTTGACTGAAATACCCACCTTACGGGGAGATAGTGTACTTGATTGAAGCACTCCCCTTAAGGGGTGATATTGTACTTGACTGAAATACTCACCTTAAGGGGAGATAGTGTACTTGACTGAAATACTCACCTTAAGGGGAGATTGACTGAAATACTCACCTTACGGGGAGATAGTGTACTTGACTGAAACACTCACCTTAAGGGGAGATTGACTGAAACACTCACCATAAGGGGTGATAGTGTACTTGACTGAAACACTCGCCTTAAGGGGATATAGTGTGCTTGACTGAAATACTCATCTTAACGGGAGATAGTGTACTTGACTGAAACACTCACATTAACGTGAGATAGTATACTTGACTGAAACACTCACCTTAAGGGGAGATAGTGTACTTGACTGAAATACTCACCTTAAGGGGTGATTGACTGAAACACTCACCTTAAGGGGTGATACTGTACTTGACTGAAACACTCACCTTACGGGGTGATACTGTACTTGACTGAAACACTCACCTTACGGGGTGATACTGTACTTGACTGAAACACTCGCCTTAAGGGGAGATAGTGTACTTGACTGAAACACTCACATTAACGGGAGATAGTATACTTGACTGAAACACTCACCTTTAGGGGAGATTGACTGAAACACTCACCTTATAAGGAGATAATGTACTTGACTGAAATACTCACCGTAAGGGGAGATTGACTGAAACACTCACCGTAAGGGTTGATAGTGTACATGACTGAAACACTCGCCTTAAGGGGAGATAGTGTGCTTGACTGAAATTGAAATACTCATGTTAATGGAAGATAGTGTACTTGACTGAAACACTCACGTTAAGGGGCAAATAATGTACTTTCCTGAAACACTCACCTTAAAGGGAGATAGTGTACGTGACTGAAACACTCACCTTAATTGGAGATAGTGTGCTTGACTGAAATACTCACCTTAAGGGGAGATTGTGTACTTGATTGAAGCACTCCCCTTAAGGGGAGATAGTGTACTTGACTGAAACACTCACCTTAAAGGGAGATAGTGTACATGACTGAAACACTCACCTTAATTGGAGATAGTGTGCTTGACTGAAATACTCACCTTAAGGGGAGATAGTGTACTTGACTGAAATACCTACCTTATAGGGAGATAGTGTACTTGATTGAAGCGCTCCCCTTATGGGGAGATAGTGTACTTGACTGAAACACTCACCTTAAAGGGAGATAGTGTACATGACTGAAACACTCAACATTATCTGGAGATAGTGTACTTGACTGAAACACTCACCTTAAGGGGAGATAATGTACTTGACTGAAACACTCACCTTTAGGGGAGATTGACTGAAACACTCACCTTATAAGGAGATAATGTACTTGACTGAAATACTCACCTTAACGGGAGATTGACTGAAACACTCACCTTATAAGGAGATAATGTACTTGACTGAAATACTCACCTTAACGGGAGATTGACTGAAACGCTCACCTTAAGAGGTGATAGTGTACTTGACTGAAACACTTGCCTTAAGGGGAGATAGTGTGCTTGACTGAAATACTCACCTTAAAGGGAGATAGTGTACATGACTGAAACACTCACATTATCTGGAGATAGTGTACTTGACTGAAACACTCACCTTAAGGGGAGTTAATGTACTTGACTGAAACACTCACCTTTAGGGGAGATTGACTGAAACACTCACCTTATAAGGAGATAATGTACTTGACTGAAATACTCACCTTAACGGGAGATTGACTGAAACACTCGCCTTATAAGGAGATAATGTACTTGACTGAAATACTCACCTTAACGGGAGATTGACTGAAACGCTCACCTTAAGAGGTGATAGTGTACTTGACTGAAACACTTGCCTTGAGGGGAGATAGTGTGCTTGACTGAAATACTCATCTTAAGGGGAGATAGTGTACTTGACTGAAACACTCACCTTAAAGGGAGATAGTGTACTTGACTGAAACACTCACCTTATAAGACGATAGTGTACTTGACTGAAACACTCTCCTTATACTCACCTTATAAGGAGATAGTGTAATCTCATGTTGTTCACGTCCAATAGCGTGCACATTTTAAACACAAGAAGATATGTCAAATATTTATTGTCTAGTTAGGAAATGGTCTTATTTTTTGTTCTTCGATCCATAAAGAAATTGTAAGAAGTAACATAAACACAGTTGTTGATTTAATAAATAAATAAGCATTCGTACTATTTATTCTTGTACATATTTTCTACAGAAAAACTCGAGGAAGCGAAACTTGATTCGAACCAATATATAACTGAGATATCTGCTTTAGAAGGTAAGATTTACATACGAGCCCTTTGGATGAATACTTCCATATCGATAATTGTTTTATGACTTCACATCTGTTTGATTAAAAGCTTATCATCTTGCTATGATAAGGGCTTGTGTACCGAAACTTTAAAAGTTACAGGTACCGTACACAGCTGTCCATGAAACATGCACCTTATCGCATGATAGACTGATAGTGTACTTGACCGAAACATGCACCTTATCGCATGATAGACTGATAGTGTACGTGACGAAACTCGCATGATAGACTGATAGTGTACTTGACCGAAACATGCACCTTATCGCCTGATAAACTGATAGTGTACTTGACCGAAACATGCACCTTATCGCATGATAGACTGATAGTGTACTTGACCGAAACATGCGCCTTATCACATGATAGACTGATAGTGTACTTGACTGAAACATGCACACAATGCACATCATTACATTCTCACGATATAAGTGGGCTTAATAGTTGATCTGTGCACACCAGGACGTTGCTTTCATTGACACCATGCACACGTACATGCAAGCACGCTCACACACGCACACACAAACACATATATATATACCTACCGTTATGGCCCAATGCACTCCCTTATCCACCCAGTATATGGTCCTTCAATACTCGCTCTCTACCTTCCTTTCTGACAGCTGTTTTGTTACAATGTTGCTGTTAAATTCTTTTTATTTGATTCTATTTTAACATTTT
The DNA here is from genome assembly GCA_034401795.1 of Chaetoderma sp. LZ-2023a. Lineage (NCBI taxonomy): Eukaryota > Metazoa > Mollusca > Caudofoveata > Chaetodermatida > Chaetodermatidae > Chaetoderma > Chaetoderma sp. LZ-2023a. The sequence continues at coordinate 134,249,761 of CM067371.1, read as the reverse complement.
AATGTTCAAGCCTACAGTGGTCTAGGGGAATCCATTTGCAAGCAAAGAGAAGACTATTTTTGAAAATTTACCACGAATGCCTGGCTGTATAACAGAGCCAGTCATTCCATTGGTAACTTTTCAAAAATAATCTTATCTTTTCCTGCAAATGCCCATTCACTAATGGAAAAATGTGATATTTTTTCAAATCCTCACCACTAAATAGTTAAACATCTGTTATGTATAATTCTCCTAATATAATGGCTGATCGATGCGATTCAGCAATGAATCCTGTATTACTATGGGACTGGTTATGTGACTGACATAGTCAGCGAATTTCACAAACCCAGCTTGTGCGGGTGCCTCATACTCTTCCTCTGACTCAAGTAAGCTAGGGTACGCCAGGGTACCAGGTATGGACCAAGTCGGTCAATTAAAACGCAGCCAAGTCGTTGTGCGTGTCATTATTGATGTGTTACTATAAATGTTTTCCACAGTTACCACGGATGATTACAATATATCCAGACAGTTTCACTTTTATGAACATACAATTTTGTCATAGAAAACCCAGCACGATAGTGGTTCTTGATTATGTTTCATGGAAATACCTGTCTAAAGCGTATCTGTTTCATGGAAATACCTGTCTAAAGCTTACCCTTTCATGGAAATACCTGTCTAAAGCTTATCTGTTTCATGGAGATACCTGTCTAAAGATTATCTGTTTCATGGAAATACCTGTATAAAGCTTACATGTTTTATGTTTCTGCATGATTACCGGTGCCGTAACCCTTTCAGCTGCGCAAAGCAGATATACAGCTCATATAAGAACAATTCTGTTGAATGATTCGAAATTAATTTAACTGGAAGCCGTTCTGCCTCAGCAGTTTCCAGTCAAATTAGTCTACATATTCAATAGCTTCTATGTATATTCATTTTGAGTAGCTAGACTTTAGCATTTCAATTATGAAAGTCGTGTAAAATTTAATTTTCTTCGCGTTCCCAACCTCTGCACGTCATCATGATTTTAATTATTATTATTATTATTATACCCCGCCAAAAAATTATTATTATGTAATGGCACCGTTTGTCCGGGCAGGCGTGCGGGCGGCAGAGTGGTTTCCGGATGCTAATTCTGTTACCGTTTATCGGATCACATTGAGAATTCATGGAGTGGTTGGACAGGGCTTGGGAAGAAACCTATCGAAATCGACAATGATCCGAAATCCAAGATGGTTGCCAGCCACCAGTGGCCATCTTGAAAATTGGTTTCCGGATGATAACTCCTTTACCGTTTGTCGGATCGCATTGAAACTTCATATGGTTGTTGGACTAGGCCTTGGGAAGAAACCTATCGAAATCGACGATGATCAGAAATCCAAGATGGTCGCCAGCCACCAGTGGCCATCTTGAAAATTGGTTTCCAGATGATAACTCTGTTACCGTTTATCGGATCGCTTTGAAACTTCATAGAGTGGTTGGACTAGGTCTGGGGAAGAAACCTATTGAAATTGACAATGATCTGAAATCCTAGATGGCCACCGGCAGCCATCTTGAAAATTGGTTTTCGGATGATAACTCTGTTACCGTTTATCGGATCACTTTGAAACGTAATAGAGTGGTTGGACGAGATCTGGGGAAGAAACTTATCGAAATCGACAATGCTCCGAAATCCAAGATGGCCGCCAACCAATGGTAGCTATCTCGAAAATTGGTTTCCAGATGATAACTCTGTTATTGTTTATCGGATCGCTATGAAACTTCATGGAGTGGTTGGACGAGGTCTGGTGAATAACCCTTTCGAACGTGACAATGGTCCAAAATCCAAGATTGCCACCAGCCATCGGCGGCCATCTTGAAAATTGGTTTCCGGATGATAACTCTGTTACCGTTTATCGGATCACTTTGAAACTCCATAGAGTGGTTGGACTAGGTCTGGGAAAGAAACCTATCGAGATTGACAATGATCCGAAATCCAAGATGGCCGCCAGCCAATGGTGGCTATCTCGAAAATTGGTTTCCAGATGATAACTCTGTTATTGTTTATCGGATCGCTATGAAACTTCAATAGGATGGTTCGACTACCTCTGTGGAAGAAACCTATCGAAATTGACAATGATTCGAAATCCAAGATGGCCACCAGCCACCGGTGGCCATCTTGAAAATTGATTTCCAGATGATAATTCCGTTGCCGTTTATCGGATCGCTTTGAAACTTCATAGAATGGTTGGACTAGATCTGGGGAAGAAACCTATCAAAATCGACAATGATCCGAAATCCAAGATGGCCACCAGCCACTGTTGGCCATCTTGAAAATTGGCTTCCAGATAATAACTCTGTTATCGTTTACCGGATCGCTATGAAATTTCAATATAACTACCTCTGGGGAAGAAACCTATCGAAATTGACAATGATTCAAAATCCAAGATGGCCACTAGCCACCGGTTTGGTTTCTGGATGATACCTCCGTTACCACTTATCGGATCACTTCATAGGGTCGTTGGAATATGTCTGGTGAAGAAACTTATCGAAATTTATGTTAATCCGAAATCCTATATGACTGCCAGTCAGCGGTGGCCATCTTGAAAATTGGTTTACGGATGATACCTCCTTGACCGTTTAATGGATCGCTTTGACACTTCATAAGGATGACTGGTCTGGGTCTGAGGAAGAAATAAATATTTTCTAATAGCTCTCTTTCATGGTTTGTCATCATGGCGGGGTATTATGCGCCGTTTGCGGAGCTCTTGTTATTATTATTTTTATTATTACGATGGCTGCTATTATTATTTTACATGTTTTTGTGTTTATTTGTGTCTTCATGGCTTTCTTTATGTCTGATTGTTCCGTACACAGAACGTCTAAAGCTATCTGACTATCAAATGAATCATATACTGGAACATGCACAAGATGACTTATGGTGTAAGTGATTAAAACAGAATCGTTAAAACACACTCCAATTAACCCTTTAATGGCCAAGCCAACCAAAACTGCTCATTACAGTGGTCTTAAAGAATGTCCATTTACATGCCAAGAGATGAATATTTTTGAAATTTTACCACTGAAATGACTGACTCAGTAACTGAGTCAGTCATTTTAGTGGTAAATTTTCTAAGAAATTGTCTGCTTGACTTGCAAATGAATATGCACTAAGTAAAAATGTGAATTCTTGTAGCAAATCCTAAGCATTAAAGGGTAAAACCTCTCATTCTCTTCTCCACTAGTTATTAATCTGTAGTTAGTAAGTGTGTTGTAATGTAACCATTCCTATACCTATCACACAACTGTTCTGTCCATAGCTAGGACACCCGTAATTCCTCACTAAAGCTATCATAGCTCTTTATAGCTAGCACAGTACACTCTACAGCCAGATCTTGCTGAGTAGTGAAGAAATGTGTAGAAAAACATCTAACCACAGAATACCCGTCATTAATACAAAATGTGGGCATTACTTTGCTAGGTCTGCTTCTCAGCTGACGTGCACAGCATTATTTCTGTCAAAAATTAAGATTTGAAGACCAGACAGATAAAAGCTGTGTTTGAGATGAAATGAGGATATGCACTGTAGTTTGGTTACCCAATTAATGAGTTTGTGAACCAGTAATACAGTGTAGAGTTTGTGACTCCCGGCATTGAGTTTCTGGTTAATTTTACATAGCTACAGGCATGTGTGCAGAGCTATTACTGTGAAATGCAAAATAGTTATGCGATTTGAATAGTTAATACGCTAATCCTCTTACATGCCAGAAAATTGTAAACTCATGTGTATTATTGTTAATGTATTTGCGTTAACCGTGTATTGCGCCCAAAGATTCGATATAAAAATGTATTTAACTTAACTAGACAGACTATTGTCTGATTTGTGAAACTACACAACAGACATTGACAGATTACACATGGTACCCGGATCCCTGTACAATATCATTGTCATAGTGGATATTATAGCACTAAAAGAATGAATAGTGGCTAATCTAATCTCCAAGTAGTTCCCAGATGAGTGGCATGAAACGCTCATACAACTTGCCTGACAGGTTTCTCGGGGGAGTTATCCGCAGCTCACTTGCTACTTACTTATGGCAAAGTCTGATAATATCAAGTGACAAAGGTTCTCATGCAACACATTTCACCACATTTCAATGTTATCGTCACATGGCCACAATGATCACATATGTTTCACACCCATCCATTTTCACAACCTGTATCTACCAATGTCCGAGTATTTTGGGTGCAGATTTTACAACCAGGTACCTGTTATTTCATAACCATTTGTGGGTAATTAGTACCCATTTCAGCACTATTGACGAAATTTAAAACGATATCTTTCAACTAGTATTGCATTATCTCTCTCTGACAGCTATGATACTGTCTATATGTAGATTTACTTATCGTTATGCCCCATATTCTTTAGTTGTATCTGTTTCTGCGCTTAGCGGTGAGTTGTCACTTGAAGATTAACTTGACCCCCGGTAGCTGATGTCAGTGCAATAAGTGTAATATCATACTGATGTTTAATGCTCTGATTTTTACAAGGTCTATGGTGTTCATAAACTATTGTCCATATAGCTTTATTTTATGGACTTCATATACATCTTAAATATTGTAATGGAGCTTGTACTTGAGATCAATGCCATTACTGTTGATCTGTGTCGCTTATTTAATTGCTATTTGCGTGTCTTTAGTGTGTGATCTTACTTTTGTTAAATTGTACAACAGATTCATTTAAAGGGATGCTAATCTCATCTCAAATGTTTTATTGCTCCGACAGATTACGGTTTATAGATTCTATATCATTCATATCCTGTCACATTCCCATATCTGTATCACACTTATATGCTTTGTAATATCGAGTAAATGTTGAACAGTGATCGCCACCATTTTGTCTCCTCAAGCGAATGTTTATTAAATAGTAAAGACATACAATTCCTACAACGTGTCAGACTATTAAGCATTTAAGACGGACAAAATTGAGTTGTTCATTGATTATGATGTCATCCTACACATCACATAGTTAATTATGATGTCATATGATGGATGGATAAACTGGAAAGGACTATTACATGCAATGAAGAGCACCACTATTCTAGTGTTTGTTTGTCACCAGATAACAACATCACACTCTGATGCCATGATTATTATGAAGCATAGAAACTTGTTTCCACATTATATCTAGCATTCTGCCATTGAATGTGCTTCATTAAAGGATTCTGTGTTTTGGAAACAGTTTTGTCTAAAGCTGTTAATTTCGAGAACATCCATATTTTTTCGACCTGAACTCCTAGAAAAACACAACTGTTGTGGTTCTTACTAGATATGTACATTCATATAAATCAGATTTTGATTTTGGTTATATACACATTTCCACACCTTAGCAGGAAAACTTGAATGATTCTTAATTAATTTGACTGGAAGCCGTTGCTGCCTCAGAGAGCAGTGGTTTCCAGTCATATTAATTTTAAAATATTCAAGAGAATAAGTTTTATATCATAAAGAATTTACTTTCTCATGGATTTGTCGGTGAAACGGTTAAAAATGAAGACATTAATCCTTTAACCCTGAGGCTCACAGACCAGAAATGACACATTTGTTATGATGTAAGAAACATTCTGTTGAATATTTTGAAGCTAATTTGACTGTGAGCTGTTGATGCTGCTTCCAGTCAAATTAGTTTCGAAATATTCAACTACTTTCTTGTTTAGATGTCTTGAAATTGACACTGGCATTTCAGGGGTTAAGAATTCAGACATTAAATGATGTTTTTTCTGTGTATCTGAGCTACAGTAGATGTTTTCCATTGTTTCCTTAGTGCAACTCAAAGAGTCTTCCAAGCAGAACATGAACAGTGCGTGTCTGCTGCAGCAACTCAAAGGTAAAACGAGAATCAAGACATTTTTAACCTTTTTATGGTCAAATTTGGAAGAGGAAAAAAAATGTTAAATCTTATTGTAGAAGGTGTCCATTTGAAGATGAAGAGAAGACATTTTAAAGAATCCAGTCATTGCAGTGGTAAATTTTTAGCTTGACTACAATACCCTGCACGTCATCTTGCGGCGGTGTCCAATTTGCGTTTAGCTCAACTTTTCTGTTTCTATCTCATGTTTGGTTAATCATACTGGACCCAAACTTGGACATATTCCTCCTTATAATGGCACTGATGTTGGGATCAAAAGGTCATGTCACTAAAAAAAAACCTTACATTTTCCGTTTAGTTCAACTTTTCTGATTATATCTCATATTTGTTTAATCATACTTGACCCAAACTTGGACACATGCCTCCTTATAATGACACAGCATCACACAACGATGTGGGGGGGGGGGCGGGGGTTCAAAAGGTCATGATCACTAATATGCATGCCGACCACCTGTCGCTCGCCGTCCCTCTGTCAACTTTTGTTTAAAAACGATACTCCTCATTAACCTAATTGGGGGTGGGCTTCAGAATTTGTATACAGAATTTAGATTGGTCAATTCTTTTTGGTGAAAATCCTAGAGTTTATGAAAAATCTAACGGAAATTGTCAAAACGCTTCTCATTAACCGCTTGGCGGATTTCATCTTTCTTTGGCTGGGAGGACCCTATGGGGCTGGGCTTCAGAACTTTAATACAGAATCTTGCTTGGTCAAGTTTTTTGGTTTAACACCATAGATTTTATGACAAATTTACCGGAAATTGTGAAAACGCTACTCCGCATTAACCGTTTGGCGGATTTCAACTTACTTTGGCTCCTATGTGGCCAGGCTTCAGAACCACATACAGACTTGATTGATTACATTTTTTAGTGAAAATCTTAGATTTTATGGAAAAATTTACTGGAAAACACTACTCATCATTAACCGCTTGACAGATTTCAACCCTAGTTGGCTGGACAGACCCTATCACGATAGGCTCCCGAACATCTGTTTGGTTGGCCGATTTGTTTTGGGTAGCCACTTGGATTTTTTTTTTAATTTTCCAGAACCATAGAAAACACTGCTTAATTAGTGGCCCGATTTCAATGAAACTTGGGTGGAATGATCCTATTGCGGTAGGCTTCAACATATCAAGCGAGAATTTGTATTGGTCAATTTCTTTGGTGGCCATCTTTGATTTTACGAAAATTATCCATGTCTACCGGTCGGTATTTAAATACAAATGGTTCAAATGCTAATGGTGTCTTGGTGATAAGGGTATTGATAAGCCTTCTATAATTATTTTATGTTTGAAGTCGAAGCTTCATAGTTCATTGCAAAATCGTAAAGTCAAGCTTTATGGTTGCATTGCAACCACATTTCTGGTTAAAATAACTTCCCTTGGTCTGCAAATGGACATTTCACAAGACCACTGCACAAAAGTTGTTTTGGTCAGCTTGACCAATAAAGGGTTAAAATCTATTTGATTACTGGTGTGTGGAATTAGGTAGGATATTAATGAAGGTTCTTTAAGTTTTTGTTTGTATATAAATAGGTAATGTCATTATGTAAACTGACTGATGCTGTGACATGTGTTGGAAAATCCAAATGTCATAACACTAGATTCTCATTATGCACTCACAGTATACCATGCATGCGTGCACACGCCTGCATATATACATGTTTCTATGCACATGTACGCACGCATGCATAAAATCCACACACACGCACGCACACATGAATGCAAACATCTATGCACAGGCTGTAGTCTTGATGTATAAATTTGTAACTTGTTATCTTCAGACCGTATAGTTGAGCTGGAAGATGATGACGAGACAGTATGTGAATCAAATGGTTTACAAGGGGAGATAATCATGGAAAGCTTAAAGAGTAACGTAACTCTTGTATCTAACTATACAGAATCAACGAGTCCAGGCACACAGAAGACAGAGGGTGACAATCTGCAAGGTATGAGTGAACAGAATCTAGGCTTGTCTGCTTACACATTACATATGAAGTCCAGTAAAATCTGACTCCACATATATTGTTAACTCGCTCAGACTCATGGCTAGACATTTTAACCCTTTACCAGTCATATCAGCCAAAAACGGTGTCAATTTTCAAAGTTACTTTATTTCATGATTTTTTTATGCATATAAATAAACTATAAACTGCAGTCCATTTATGCATGGCTTATGACGTGATGGACTCCTTACACATATCACAAAACATTTGTACATTAACATATATGACACATATCACAAGAAAATTGCACAATGATAAAAAGCTAACTTTATCTGTATACTTAGATACAGGGACCTGACTACCCTTCTGCAATCATTAGCGGGTAAATTAACCTATTTTGGTTTTTTATTAACCAAACATTGAGTCTTTGTAAAGAGGATACTAATCTCCCCTCGTATACACGAGTACAATAGGCTTAAAAAGCCTATGTTCGTGGCAGGTGCATCCACAGATAGTCCCATATGAATCGTCAGTTTGGCAGTATATCAGACATGTGAAAACTGGTCGGCTAAACCTAGACTTTAGTCTTGGCGTGGTGGTCCAGTGGAACGATGTCTGGTTGCTGATGCTATGCGGAGTTGCAGTATGGCGGTTCGATCCCTCAACCGGGAGATGGTGATCAACAAATTAAACTAATGGGTGCATGACTGTCGGCTGGTTAGCACATAGAAATTGAAGCCGCACGTTGCCAGTGCGTCAATAAAATAAAAATACATATACTGCCAGAGCCGTGCTGGAGTCAGAGTACAATAGGCGTAAAAGTCTAGGATTGAATTGTGGCGGGTGCATCCACAGATAGTCCCATATGAATTGTCAGTGTGTCAGTATATCAGACATGTGAAAGCTGGTCGGCCAATCCTTGACTTTTAGTCTTGGTGCGGTGGTCCAGTGGAAAGATGCCTGGTTGCTGATGCTATGCGGAGTTGCAGAATGGCAGTTCGATCCCCCGACCGGGAGATGGTGATCAACAAATTAAACTAATGGGTGCATCACTGTCGGCTAAGTTAGCACATGGAAATTGAAGCCGCACGTTGCCAGTGCGTCAATAAAATAAAAATACATATACACACACTTATATTGACTCCGGATATGCCAAATATCCTGAAGGCAACTTGACGGAAAGTGTCTTGAGAAATGTCCATTTGCAGACCAAGAGAAGACTATTTTTGAAGATTTACTACTGGAATGACTGGCTCGATAACCGAGCCAGTCATTCTAGTAGTAATTTGTTTTAAATAGTCGTCTCTTGGTCTGCAAATGGACAATTTCTATAAGAAAATTCGAACAAATTTGAGTGTTAAAGGGGCTCGGAAGTGAATTAGTTAACCCTTTAACAGTCAAGCATCTCGAAAGCGGCCTTTGCACTGATCTTGAGAAATGCTTATTTGCAGGCCAACCAAAGACTATTTTAAAAATTTTACTACATGACTGAGCGCGATAAGCGAGTCAGCCATTTTATTGAGGAATTTATTTTAATATCCTTGTATTACAAGTGGGTTTAATTAATTAGTTTGAGTCATTAAAAGATATATGCAACCATCTTATCTCTTTCACCAATGAATTCACCATATCTTATTTTGATTAAAAACATACAGAAACACTGTTGAATAAAGGTGACTAGATATCGAATATGCCTAAGCCAGTGCAGGAATGCTGTTTGGTTTGCTTGACACTTAGAGAGTTAAAACAATGGGAGAATTAAAATCAATCGACCTTTCCACTTTATCTATGCACCACCCATTTCTGGCTTAGCTCCACCCACGCCTCGCTTGTGTTGGGATCGATCGATCTCTGAGCTCCCTGACTATCAATTTCTAGAAAACTACAGGGAAGCTGTTGAATATTTTGAAACTAATTTGACTGGGTGCTGTTGCAACAGTGTCCAGTCAAATTAGTTTCAGAATATTCAACTACATGTTCATTAAATAGTAAAGACATACAATTCATACAATATGTCAGACTAATAAGCATTTAAGACGGACTAAATCGAGTCATTCATGCTATATTTGATTATGACGTCATGCTACATGTCACATTTGGTTATGACATCATATGATGGATGGATAAACTGGAAAGGTCCATTCAATCATTGTCTAAGTTGATGAGAAGTGTCTCCATTAATTATGATATCAGAAGGACAAAAATATGACCCATAGCATCATAACATTACACAGCACACTAATTTTAATGGAGTATTTGTTTGTTAGCGAGGTATCTGTTAAAGGAAAGGACCAGGGAACTAACATATACTCTTGGATGAAAGCTTTATATAATAATCAACCTATAGCCACCAGTAAAAAACTAATAATCAGAATAATTTGAAAAGAGCAGCTAAATACCATTTACGTCACTCTGGCAGGAAGCAATTAGTGACGCAGCGGGTCCTACGCATTCTGGTGTATGCCGAACAAATAAATAATATCCGCGACATCCGGTCATATAATCTCAGTTATATTCATGTTAAGCTGATTAGCCACTACTTCCTACAGGGAAAATACTGTCTAATCTGAAAACAATTTGACTGAAAGCCATTGTTTCCAGAGACGGAATCTACATTCAGTCACAAATTTCAAAATATTCAGTTCACATCATGTTGTGACCTTGGAAACCAGCAGTGTATTTTGAAATCATTTTGACCGATAGCTGTTGCTTCCACCAGAAAAAGTGACTCAAATATAATGTTTTCAAAAGGATCAATAGTGAATTCACAGTAGCGAGTTATTCACTCTATATTGGCAGCTATAGAGAATACTATTATACAGCTTACGAAACTATATTCAGGTGAGCAACGTCACTAATTGTTTCCAAGTTAAGCACTCCTAGATTCAGTCAATGCTTTTTCTCAAATGATTCTGATTCATTTCCATTTCTTACCGGTGGTAGTTTATTTAATATTGTATAAAATTACCAATAAACATCATTTGTTATTTTCCTTTTACTTTCCATTAATGAAACAGAGTGCATCTGATGTGGAAAGATTATGCATGTAAAACGTGATTATTTTATTATTTGAAACATTTCTTTTATCTTTAGCTTTGCTTCTGGAGTCCGCAGACAAATGTCACAAACTGGAATCTGATTTAGAAAGAGTCAAAGGTAATGTTGATGACAAACTAAATTAATTTAACTTTTAAAAGATTAATTATTTTACTACATATGCATTTATAGAAAACCAACATTTAATTTTACGGTCATCATTGATTTATTTTAAAATGGCACTGTTTGAAATAATATTCAGAGTTGGAAGAATAGGGCCGGAACCTTAGTAACTTATGTTTTGGATGGTGGATGCAGTGACCAAAACACATTGTCATGTTTATATGTGTTAACCCTTTAACACTCATATCAGCCAAAAGCGGCTTCTGCAGTGGCCTTTAAAAATATCCATTTGCAGAACCAGAGAAGACTATTTTTTTAAATTTATTATGGGAAGACTGGCTCGATTATCGAGCCAGTCATTCCAGTGGTAAATTTAAAAATATATGTTCTTGGTCTGCAAGTGGACATTTTCTATGAGAAATTGAAATTTTCTTGAACAAATTCGAGGGTTAAAGGGTTAAGAAATGACTCAACTCTTTCTCCCTCATATATCAATTAAAATTCCAGGTCATGTGTAATTTAAGTCCCATACTTTTGAACTTTATGCATATCGGGCAAATACGTGCCAGTAAATATTTGCGCAATAGTGTGGCTTGGAGGCGTGTAGCTTTGGCGGTTAATTTAGGCAGTTTTTGTGGTGGCCCTGATGTAGGGCCGCCATGTACTGATTGTGGTTTTGTAGTTTTCTATATATGGTGTGTATAAGACCAGTGGGTTGGGTTTTCTGTGGCCATGGTGACACAGTTGTGATTGAGACTTATGGCGTTTCCATTTCTGGAAATTGATAGTCAATGAGTTCAAGGATCGATCGATCCCAACACTAGAGAGGTGTCGGTGGAGCTTAGCTAAAGAAGGGCGGGACATAACTAAAACTGTTTCACATCAAGAGTATACTTACCACCCTGATACTCTATGATATTTCCCAAATATCGGCCCAGTTTCAATAAGACCCAGCAGATGTGCCACCAAAACTCGTGTGGGCGCGGGTCTGTCTCTCTCTCTTCTCAAATTATTGACCTGCCATTCCAAGGATTGCTTTTGCTCTTTAATCTTTTTGAAGCTTCTAACTTGTTTTACAACTTATTCTTTGACTGATTTATATTGTCTGATGCTGCCAAGTCGCCGGAGGACGCTCTCGGTCCTAGCCATCAGGTGTTTTTTAGTATATTTATTGATAGAAAATTTGCATGTTGTATAAGATGGTTTATCCGGGATTCGCGCTAACATGTGGATACGTCTATATTAGGCTAGCTCATTAGGGGGAAGGGCATATATATTATCTAATGCATGTTATGCTTTGTATTTTCAGAATCTTTTAGCTGATTTGTGACGTGTTTCACATGTATCCTTCATCTGGACAATTATTTATACTTGGTTTCTGGGTCCAAATAATTTATTATGAGTTTGCAGAGGGAATTATTACCATAAGAAGTAATTTTTCCACATTCTCCCCCACCGCAGGGTTTTGATTCAGGACTAGGTATTCCTGTTTTTCACATCAAGAGTATACTTACCTCCCTAATACTTTTGATATTGCTAAATATTGGCTTTCACTCAATAAACACTCAGATTAAAACAGTTAGGTGCCCCTACTGGGCAGGGAGTCAGAGCGTAGTCTGGCGGATGCCAGCCCCACCACCGCGCATGCGCAGACTAGCACTTCCTCTTTGCTAATTTATTGGCTGAGAGACAACACATGCTTTTGTGATAGTGCTTTTTGTAGCTCAATTATAAGCGTTTTTGGCAAAATTCAGAACTGTTGATACCTGATATAGATGGCAGAAAGGATGACTTCGCCACAGGAGGGCCTTGGACCTTTAAATCAGGTGACTTCTAGTAAAATTAGCGAGTTTTGTCCCGTTGTAATGTGTTTCCGGGACTCGCGCTAAACGTGATAAGCGCCTTGATTAGTTGGTTTATTTCAACTAGGTGCTATATAAGACTAATCTCTCTTTGTGTTTATGTCCACAGGTCTGTGTGAAGAAATATTATGGACATGACATCAGCAGAGGGTTTGTGTCTCTCCACCATGGTTCCATTTCCTACTAATACTGTTAGGTTATCTAACCAAAAATTCTATGTCCAGTGAGTTGGAGGCCTATTATAAAGGTCTTCTCACTTTGCCCTCTTGATCCAATTCCTTCCCCTAGAGGTGGAGAGAGTTAAGAGGCGTTCAGTGGTGGAGTGCTCCAGTTCATCAGGTTGGATGGTTTGTCTAGACAAGGTGTCAGGTATCTAATTATTGATATGAGGTGATGTTAATTATTTAGAGGAAAGGGAGATAATTAACTTTATTTGCCATTGTTATCAGTATATATCTGATGCTTGTGTAGTCGAAATGTCCATTCTGCACATGTTCTGGTTAGAGATACAATTCGTCCTTGCACTGGGATGTTTGTTGGGGATCGATTTTTTCCTGTCATAGGATTAATGACGTCATAATCAGCCTTGCTCTTTATTAACAATTAAAGTTGTCCGAAGCTGGTTTTCTGATAAATTATGATCTTTATGATCATTTTCCTTCTCTTGAGTTGGTGAGTTTTCTAAGCTTAACTAGTTTGCTCATACTCCTCGTCCTTTGGCCTTTTTCAGAGACCTGGTTGTGCGTCCTGTGGACGATTTTTGAGGGACAAGTTTGGCCCTCATCTCTGTTTTCAGTGTAGCCCCTGTGGTCCCTTGCTTAATTGCGAGATATGTAAGCACTGGGGGGGGCGAGCTAATGTCCGAATTCTTGTGCTTGCAGGCGAAGGACAAGGTGGAGGAGGAGAAGAAGAAGCTGAAAAAAGAGGGTGTAAGTAAGAAGGGTAAGAGGAAGGCCTCGTCCGCGGTGGACATGGAGGCCTTCCGGACCGAGATGTTGGGAGAGATGAGGAGGACAATCAAGGATTTGGTTCCAGAGTTGCTTCGTGGCATGCTTCCTGGACCAAATCCTTTATTGACCCCACCTCTGAATCAACGTTCCTTAGTACGCTTCCGTTGTTTGAAGATTCAGAGGTGGCCCCATTAGAGGGGGCGTTCCACGGCGCTGGCAGCAGGCTTATTGCCGCGCCCAATAGGGACCGTGGACGGTCGTCGCTGGAACCCGCGGGCTGCTTATCAGTCCAGGGGTATCCGCACACTGCGGGTGCCAGTACCTCGTATGGCACCTTCCCTGGCCAGTCCGGGTTAGCTCTCTTTGCTGACCCGGAGTCTAATCTGTCTGGCCAGGAGGATGAGGATTACCTGTTGGGGTCGCCGTCTGAAGACGTGGACATGGATTATGACGTCTGTGCACCCCTCGCGGGGAATACAGGCGCCTTTTTCCACGGTTCTACTCTCCCAGGGGTAGAATCCACGGTTCAGACTGTGGCCCTGGGCGCTGAAGGCCAACGGTACCGCATACCTCGGCTTGCCGAGAGTGTCGCTGGTGCTGGCCGGGGCCGTGGTGGGGCGGTATATGCCCCGCGCTCTACCACGGCGCCTGCTCCTGGTCAAACCAGTGATATTAGCATGCTGGTATTGTCAGGCCCGCATGTTCTCCCTGGCTTGCCAGGGATATCAGCGTACCCGCCGTCAAGCTCTGTTGCTTGCGCTCAGGAGGAAGACGAAGGCCCCCGTCTTGTAGAGCGCTCGCAGCTAGCCACGGAGGAGGATTGGTCTGACGCTTGCCAGTGGTTGGTGAGTGTTAGACCAGATCTGCCCGTGGAGCAGTCGGCTAGCCAGCGTGAGCACAGGCCGTGGTTAGCTGGTAAGCCTACTGCTAACGCTATGCCTTCTCTGCCGCTGGCAGAGCATGTCGTTGACATGTTCGAGGCGGCGGAGACGTCCATTAAGTCGAGTGGACGTCTCGCTAAGGCCCCGCGCGAGGTGGCCAGGCGTTGCCGCATCGTGCCCCTGGACTACCAGCGGTACGGTGTGGTACCGAAGCCGAGCGTGGATGACCGCGCGGCTTTGGGTGAGGATGCGTGGCCAGGCTCCCGTTCTGACACGGGAGTCTTGTGTTCGAACGCGTTGCGTTCAGCAAATGCCGTGTTGCGTGATGCGGAGGAGAGTGGGAGGGCTTCGATTGCCGCTCTGTCCCACGTCTCCCAGCTGTTACAAGGGGTAGTAACAGCATCCGCATCGCGCCAGCCAAGTCCGGTCACAGTCCAGCGAGCCATCCAGGATGGTATCAACCTGGCTCTGGACTGTATGACGCGGGCGGTGACCTGGAGTGTCCGGGCAAGGCGCACTTTTGCCTTGGATAATCTGTGCCCGTCCCAGGACCTCTACAATAGGCTACTACGTACGCCTATGACAGGTCCTGGTCTCTTTGGAGGTGAGGGGTGTAGGCACCTCCAGGAGACGGTTACTCTGGTCAATAACCAGAGGGCGCTGCGCGAGCAGTTTGAGGTGCTTCGTCGTGCCAACGTTCGCGCCGCACCCCCTGCGTATCGTCCCCTGCAGGCTCGAGGTGGTAGTGGCCAGGTCAGAGGCCAACCACCATCGCAGCGCCGGCCTCGGCCGCGTGCGATTCGGCCAGCAGCGAGGGGGGCGCAGGCTCCTCAGGCGCAGTCAGCCAGGCAGCCGCCCGCGCACCGAGGTGCGCGCGGTGCTGGTCGTGGCGCGCGAGGATCTGGGTGGGGTAATCGTTCCTGATGGGACGGTTACCGCTGTGAGAACCGCGCCGGTGTTTCTGGCAGAGGAGACAGTGCCGCTCTTGCACTCCTTATGTCCACCTCTATCCCTAGGTGGACCGGTGGGAGGCCGGCTAGCCGACCACATGCAAGAGTGGGAACGGTTAACTCAGGACCGTTTAGTCTTGCGATGGCTTTCAGTCGGGTATCATCCCGATTGGATGACAGGCCCGCCATCGCGACTGTCTCTAGTGCCGATCTGGACTCCAAATCCGAGAGATCCAGATCAAAGGTTGTGTATCGAGGAGGAAATAAATTCCCTCATACAAAAGGAGCTATTCAGCCGGCACAGAGGTGTCCGGGCTTCTATTCAACCCTGTTCTTAGTAACAAAGAACACCGGAGGGTGGAGACCAATTCTCAACCTCAAGCCATTGAACAAGTTCATAGAGACGCCCAGTTTCAAGATGGAGACTGTGCGCTCGGTGTTGGCGGGGTTAGAGAGGGGAATGTGGACAGCGTCGATAGATTTGAAGGACGCTTATTTCCACATCCCCATACACAGGAGTTTCCGTCGCTTCCTGAGATTTGCATTCCAGGGCAGACAGTGGGAATTCAGGGTGCTACCCTTCGGAATTTCCACGGCTCCTCGGGTTTTCACCCGTGTGGTTCTTGCGATCACCGCATACCTCCGCAGGAGAAGCATAGCAGTCCACACGTACATAGACGACTGGCTGTTGAAAGCGCACACCCGGGAAAGTTTATCGGCCAGTCTGGAGATTGTTTTGAAAACTCTCACAGACTTAGGCTGGATGATCAATTTCCCAAAATCAGAGCTGATTCCATCCCAGAAGTTTGTTTACCTGGGGATGTTCTTCGATCTAGAGACAGGATATGTTTATCCTACTCAGGAGAGAGTTCAGAAACTCATCTCATTAATTCAGTCAGTGTGCGACAGTCGTCATGTCCTGGCACGGGTTTTCTTGAGAATGCTGGGGTTGATGGTTTCATTGGAACCAGTCATTCCTCAGGCCGCCTTACGCAGGCGGCCGATCCAGTTATTTCTCATGACACAATGGACCCAGAGTACAGGTTCGCTGGACTCGAATGTGCCAGTGTTGGCGCCTCTGATTCATCACCTGCAATGGTGGTTGGACACAGAGAATCTCTTGGTGGGGGTTATGCTAACCCCTCCCCACCCTCAGGTGACTGTGTATACAGATGCATCGATGGAGGGCTGGGGAGCTTGCCTGGAAGAGTCCACGATATCAGGGCTTTGGAATCTGGAACAGTCAAAGGAACATATAAATCTACTGGAGCTAAGAGCAGTAGTCCTGGGCCTGGAACATTTCTTACAGAAAGTTCAGGGCAAGATTGTTCTTATTCGTTCAGACAACTCAACAGTTGTGACTTACATAAACCGCCAGGGCGGAACGAAGTCGCCTAGTCTCTGTATGATGACATGGAGACTGCTTTGTTGGTGTCTGGATCACCAGATTACCTTGAAAGCAGTTCATATTCCGGGAAGGTTAAATCTGCTAGCAGACTCATTGAGCCGAAGGATGAGTGTTTTACCCACGGAATGGCAACTAAATCAATGTGTGGCGGATCGTCTGTTCGACCATTGGGGGAAACCCAACATCGATTTGTTTGCAACGAAGAAGAATGCGAAGATGACGACGTACGTCTCTCCGATTCCGGATCCAAGCGCTTTCGCAACAGATGCGTTAGCTATCAGCTGGGGGAGAATGTATGCATACGCATTCCCTCCAGCAATCCTGATTCCAAAAATTCTTCAGAAAATCAGACAAGAGGAATGCCAAGTGCTTCTGATCGCCCCGGATTGGCCAAGCCGATCATGGTATACGGATCTGCTGGACCTTCTGGTCCGCAATCCGGTTCCTCTGCCTCTGATGGACAATATTATCTTCCAGGGCAAGGCCCTTCACAACAATCCGTCAATGTTCAGATTGACTGCGTGGATGTTGTCAAGGAATCTAGAATTAAGGAGGGCTTTTCTGAGCAAGCAGCCATGTTTATGGCCAAAGCCAGGAGGGGGTCAACCTCCAGAGCATATAATTATAAAATCAACAGATTTGCAGAATGGTGCTCAAAAAGATGTATTGATCCAATGGATTCATCTATTCAGGTAGTAGCTGATTTCCTCTGTCACCTCTATGATGCCTATAGCCTCAAGCCTAACTCTATTGCTGGTTATAAGTCAGCATTAATGTCTGTTATTCCTTGCTTGGCTAAGAGGGGAAGTGATGAAGTAAATACATTAAATGTATTAATTAAAGGCATGGGCAATCTAAGACCAAGGAATCCACCTGTGATTCCGTCTTGGAGTTTATCGCTAGTGCTTCAAGTACTAGGTGATAAGCCGTTTGAACCACTTAGTTCCATTTCTATGAAACTATTAACACTGAAGACTGTGTTTTTAATTGCTGCGGCCTCGGCTAGGCGTAGGAGTGAAATTCATGCCTTATCAGCCGAGGATGACCGTTTTGTGGTTTCAGGGGAAGGCCTTAAGCTGCTACCTAGGATTAATTTCTTGGCTAAAAATCAGTCGTTGAAATATCCAGGTCAACCTATTGTTTTGCCTGCTTTAACTAGATATGATCCTAATTCTGAAGCATGGTGTCCCGTCCGGGCGCTTTGCCGGTACAAGCAACGTACGGCGGAGTGGCGCACCGACCAGTCGGCGTTATGGTTGTCTTATATTGAACCCCATGGCAGGGCTTCTAAGGACACCATTTCCAGGTGGATTGTAGAATGCATTCAGTTTTGCCATAAATCCGCCACCGGGAAGCAGGTTGACGTGGCCAAGGCTCACAGTGTCCGCGGCGTAGTGACATCCACTGGCCTATTTAATGGGGTCCCAGTGGATGATATTATGTCGGTGGCTCAGTGGCACTGTGAGTCAAGTTTTACAGACCATTATCTCCGTGACACCTCTAATCCTCTCGCCTTGTCGATTTTGAAAAAATAACTTGGCATATATTTTTGATGGGGTTTCCTCATTGCTTATATATTTCACAATTAATTTATGGAAACAACCACTAATTTGGGACTGCATCGTGCTTCACCAATGGGAAGAGGATGTCAGCAGCCATTTCAACAAGGTCAGTCTTGTGTATGTGTTGTCCATTGTTGATTGTCTTGTCACGTTACCCGTTATTAATATGATGATGGTTTTGTGTATTTATGTGGTTCATTGTTGAGAGTATACGAAAATGGAGTTTTTTCGTCTCTGTCCTGTAGTACATGGCACTTGTACGTAGAGAGCGTATAGGACATTGAGGTCATTCGACTCTTCCTCTCAGGAAGGAGGGGGGGAGCGCATATGACATTCGGTCATCTCTCATACATCGGGGGTGTTATCCGATGGTTAGTCAAATCCTGACTGTTTTTTCATACAGTTTCAGAAGTTTAAGTGCCTTAAACGCAGAAAAGCGTTTTGGGATGAGCTGGTCTTTTGACCTCGCCTCCCTCCCGCCGAATTCACTGTCGAATTCTGGCAATATCAAAAGTATTAGGGAGGTAAGTATACTCTTGATGTGAAATAAACGAAATCAAGGATTTCTTTTTTCACGAGAGAGTTGATACTTACCTCCCTAGATACGGACCCGGCCTCTCCACCCCACAGAGGCTCGGTCTTCAGGCTCTTTATAGTTGCATGTGTATCAGCCAATAAATTAGTCAGAGGAAGTGCTAGTCTGCGCATACGCGGTGGTGGGGCTGGCATCCGCCAGACTACGCTCTGACTCCCTGCCCAGTAGGGGCACCTAACTGTTTTAATCTGAGTGTTTATTGAGTGAAAGCCAATATTTAGCAATATCAAAAGTATTAGGGAGGTAAGTATCAACTCTCTCGTGAAAAAAGAAATCCTTGATTTCGTTTAGTTATTCAGCAGACCACTCGTTCTTCAGGAGCTTATCTTCTGAGGTTAAGTATGGAGAGTAAGTTTAAAGTCATTTTATTTCTAAATAATTTTTGAAATATTTTATGTCTGGTTGTTGTGTTATTTATCTCTCTTGATGATTGTCTTTCCAAAACCATGCACGGATGACCGTGCGGCTTTCGGCGAAGATACGAAAATTCTGCGTTGCGGTACATGGAGATAAGTATGAGGGACGCCATCTTTGCTCTCTCACATGTTTCCCAGCTGCTATAGGGGGTAGTGGCCCGACAAGCATCTCTTAACAGTCCAGAGAGTCATCCAGGACGGCATTAACCTGGCTCTGGACTGTATGACGAGATCTGTAACCAGAAGTTTACGGGCGAGGTGCACATTTGCCCTGGACAATTTGTGCCCCTCGCAAGATCTGTACACTCAGCTTCTTCGGACGCAGGTGGTAGGTCCAGGGTTGTTTGGAGGTGAAGGATGCCTGCACCTCCAACAAACCATAAACCTGGTCAATAACCAGAGGGCGCTGCGTGAGCAGTTTGAAGTGCTGCGCATAGAGCATGTTCATGCAGTGCCTCCTACCTTCCACCCTCATCAGGCTAGAGGTGGTGGTGGTGGCCCTGTCAGAGGCCAACCACCAACGCAGCGTCGGCCATGGCAATGCCAGCGTAAGCCAGCTAGGGGGGGGGGGCAGCACAGGCTCCTCCAGTGCAACCCGCCAGACAGCCTACTTACCGAGGTGCGCATGGTGCAGGCAGAGGAGCGCGAGCGGGTTGCTCAGGACTGCTCAGTCTTGCAATCGCTTTCAGTCGTTTACCATTCCGACTGGATATCAGGCCAGCCATCGCACCTGTCTCTGGTTCCGATCTGGACTCAAAATCTGCGAGATCCAGATCAGCGGTTGTGTATAGAGGAAGAAATTCAATCCCTCATACAAAAACATGCAATTCAACCCACACAAAACTGTCCGGGTTACTATTCAACCATGTTCCTAGTGACAAAAAGCACTGGAGAGTGGAGACCAATTCTCAACCTCAAACCTCTCAACAGGTTTATCCTCGCACCAAGTTTCAAGATGGAAACTGTAAGAACGGTGTTAGCAGGAATGTGGACAGCATCAATAGATCTAGAACACTTCCTAGAGGTCAGGGGCAAGATTGTTCTGGTTCGATCAGACCATACAACAGTAGTGACTTACATAAACCGCCAGGGCGGAACGAAGTCGCCCAGTCTCTGTATGATGACATGGAAACTGCTTTGCTGGTGCCTAGATCATGAGACTTCCCTGAAAGCAGATCATATTCCGGGAAGGCTAAATCTATTAGCCGACTCATTGAGCCGAAGAATGAGCATTCTTCCCATGGAATGGCAACTAAATCAATGTGTGGCAGACCGTCTGTTCAACTACTGGGGCAAGCCCAACATAGATTTATTCGCAACGAACAAGAATGCGAAGATAACGACGTACGTCTCTCCGATTCCAGATCCGAGCGCTATCACAACAGATGCGCTAGCTATCAGCTGGGAGGGATGTATGCATACGCATTCCCGCCAGCTATCGTGGTTCCAAAAGTTCTCCAGAAAATCAAGTGCCAGAAGGGGGTCAACCAGCAGAGCATAGAATTATAAAATCAAGAGATTTGCTGAGTGTTGCTCAAAAAGGTGTATTAATCCAGTGGATGCATCTATTCAGGTAGTAGCCGATTTGTTCTGTCACCTTTTTAGTGCCTATAGCCTCAACCCTAACTCTATTGCTGGCTACAAGTCAGCTTTATTGTCAGTTATCCCTTGCTTGGCTAATAGGGGAAGCGATGAAGTATGTAATCTAAATACTTTAATCAAAGGCATGGGTAATCTAAGACCTAGGAATCATCCAGTGAAATCCAGTGAAACCATCTTGGAGTTTATCGTTAGTACTTCAAGTATTAGCGAATAAACCCTTTGAACCACTAAGCTCCATTTCCATGAAAATATTGATGCTTTAAACAGTTTTTCTGATTGCTGCAGCTTCAGCCAGATGAAGTGAAATTCATGCTTTGTAGCGGAGCCAAACCGTTTGGTGGTTACAGGGGAAGGCCTCAGGCTTCTACCTAGAGTTAACTTTATGACGAAAAACCAGTCTTTAAAATATCCTGGTCAGCCTATAGTTTTACCTGCTTTGACTAGGTTTGATCCTAATTCAAAGGCTTGGTGTCCTGTCTGTGAAATTAGCACATTTTAAACAACATACAGAGGAATGGCGGA
Organism: Chaetoderma sp. LZ-2023a; assembly: GCA_034401795.1. NCBI lineage: Eukaryota > Metazoa > Mollusca > Caudofoveata > Chaetodermatida > Chaetodermatidae > Chaetoderma > Chaetoderma sp. LZ-2023a. The sequence continues at coordinate 134,228,028 of CM067371.1, read as the reverse complement.
TGGACCCTAGTGCTTTATGGCTATCTTACATTGAGCCCCATGGGAGAGCTTCAAAAGATACCATTTCTAGGTGGATTGTGGAGTGCATCCAGTATTGCCACAAAGCCGCCACGGGAAAACAAGTTAACATGGCCAAGGCTCACAGTGTCCATGGCATAGTGACATCCACGGCTCTGTTTAACGGAGTGCCGATGGATGACATTATGTCAGGAGCACAATGGCATTGTGAGTAGTTTTACCGAACATTACCTCCGTGACACGTCAAATCCGCTTGCCTTATCGATTTTACATAAACGCTAATCTGTATATATTTGTAAATATTGTTCATAAGGCCATTGACTCACATACAGTTCAATTAAGGGGGGGGGGGGGCGGTAGGGGAAAGAAATCCCCGCTATTCCGTACTGTACCTATCATCGCCAGCGGTGATTAAAGGGAATCTCATCAAAATAGGTTAGTCCTATATTTGGTGATGGTTATTTTTTGTCACGTTTGAATTACTTAGTAATATGGTGATGGTTCGTGTTTTTTTGTGCTTCCATCTGAGAGTATACGAAATGAAGCTTTCGTCCGATGTCATATAGTACTTTCTAGGACATTACGGTCATCGCTCCCCTTTTTATGAAAGCGGGTGGTGTGTGTGTGTGGTGAGCGCATATTTAAACGGTCATTACTCTCAGTGTCGGTCGTGTTATCCTGATTGTGTTTTTATATGCAATTTCAGATGTTTTTTGTGCATACAAAAGCAAAAGAGCTTGCTCCTCCATGGACGAGCCGGTCTTCTGACATTCGCCTCCCTCCCGTCGAATTCACATACAAATTCTGGCTATATCATAGAGTATCAGGGTGGTAAGTATACTCTTGATGTGAAATAAACGAAATCACGGATTTCCTTTTTCACGAGAGAGTTGATACTTACCACCCAGATATGATCCCAGCCTCTCCGCCCCATAGAGGCTCAGTCTATCAGCGTTTTATGTTGCAGTATGTCAGCCAATAATTTGGAATAGAAAGGGACAGCCCCGCGAATGCGCGAGTTTGGGCCGCACATCCGCTGGACTGTCAGTTGAGTAACCTGCCCAGTGGGGGCGGTTTCTTTTTAATTCTGAGTCTTAATGAAGCTAAGTCGATATTTGGGAAATATCATAGAGTATTAGGGTGGTAAGTATCAACTTTCTCGTGAAAAAAGAAATCCGTGTTTTCGTTTGGATTCCTCCATTAATCCTTTAACACTCATATCAGCCAAAGCCCGCTTCTGCAGGGTTCTTGGGAAATGTCAATTTGCAGACCACGAGGATGATTTTTGAAAATTCTCCACTGGAATGACTGGCTCGATAACCAAGCCAATCATTTTAGTGGTAAGTTTTCAAAAATAGTCTTTTCTTGGTCTATAAATGGATATTTTCTGTTAGAAAATTGAAATTTTCTTGAACAAATTCAAGGCTTAAAGGGTTAAATAAGGTGTTACTATCACCTGATACCTGATTCCTGATAATGCCGACTCATTCTTCATTGCAGATGCCTACAATGAATCAGTAAAGCTTGCAGATCGTAAATCAGATTTAATCCACAATCTACAAGGTCAGTCAATGTTTTGTGTAGGCCTGAGTATCGAAAATTCTGTACCTAGAAACTGCAAAAAGATCCCCGAGTATTGTCAGTGTCCATCTAGTTGAGGTGATAAATCTGGTGAGCTAACAAAAGTTCAAACCGTTCAGACTTTGAAATCAGCATTGATCAGTGTTGGACACAGCAAGAAAGTCAGACTATAAGATGTTCATCATGGTTATCATTCACCTTGAGCATGTGTTGTTGTTGTTATTGTTGTCTTGGTGTCAGGGTTTGGTTAGCTCACCTGGCCTCAAAGGTCAAGAGCGCTTATGTCGTGGCAACCGTCCGTCTGTCAACTTTTCCTTTGAAATGACTTCTCAAGAACCGCTGGGATGATTTCAATTATATTTGGCAGGAAGCATCCTTAGGCTATAGTGATCTAAGTTTGTTCAAACGAAGCCGATCGGCCAATTTGGGCGGTTGCCATCTTGGATCTTGGCAGATTTTTAGAAACGTCTTAAAATCTTCTCCGAAACCGCTTGAGGGATTGAAAGAAACCTCATGAAATATGATCCAGGGCAAGAGCTCAACCAAGTTTGTTCGGGGGGAACTTGATTGATCAAATGGTTCGGTGGCCATCTTGCTTGACAGTGTTTTAGCGAAAATGACCTCCCGAACCGCTGAAGGGATCAGGCCAAGATTTGGCAAAACTGATTAGGGACTAAGGGCCAGTAAAGTTTGTTCAAGAGAAGTTGATCCATCAAAAAACATGGCCGCCGTGGGCCAATCAAAATATAGCATGTTTGGTGGCCATAATGGATTTTTTTATTTGATAGACTTTGAGGCTGAAATTCTTTTTATATATTAGGTTTTTGGGTATTTTGATTTGAAATCTGCAATTTTCAAAACTGATAAATGGTTTGGCGGGCATCTTGGATCATTTTCCCGCTAAAAGCTCCCATACTAAAGCAATGGGAAATTTAAAATGTCTTCTTTTCGAGAACTTCTGGGCCGATTTCAATTATGTTCATCAGGAAGCATCCTTAAGGCATAGAGATTCAACTTTGTTCAAACGATTTTTAGAAATGTCTAAAAATCTCCAAAACCGTTTGAGGGATCGATTCAGAACTCATGAAATATGATCTATGGTAAGAGCTAAACAAAGTGTGTTCAAGGGAGCTTGATTGACCCAATGGTTCTGTGGCCATCTTGGATGACCTCGTTTTCGCAAAAACAACTTCTTCCCCAGAACTGCTGAAGCGCTCAGGCCGAAATTTGTGATATATGATTAAGGACTAAGGGCCATTAAAGTTAATGTTTGTTCAAGAGAAGTTGATCCGTCAAAAAAAATGGCTGCTTTAAAATGTCTTTAAAAATCTTCTCCAAAACCGCTTGGGGGGATCAATTCAAAACGCATGAAATATCATCTAGGGCAAGAGCTGCACCAAGTTTGTTTCAAGGGAACTTGATTGGCCAAATGGTTTGGTGGCCATCTTGGATAGCCTAATTTTTGCCAAAATGACCCCAAAACCACTGAGTGGATTGGGCCGAAATTTGGGAGATATGATTAGGCACTGAGTGCCATTAAAGTTTTTTCAAGCGAAGGCGCTACATGTAGCATGTTTGGCGGCCATATTGGACTTGCAAAAATGTCCACAAACTCATTTAGAAGACTACTCCTAAACCACCCACTAACAATTGTGACAAAAATGCATAATGCTCCAGGTGAGCGACACAGGCCCCTTGGGCCTCTTGTTATCATTACCCTCGCACTGTACTGGGAGGAGTGTATATTGCATTTGGATGCATCATTGTGTGATTAATTGCTCTAGTTGTTCGAATCGGTTCACCTGTTTGATTGTGTGTGTGTATCGAGTTGTACATCAAAAACTACAGGTCCGATGTGCTCAAATTTTAGCGGAACATAGGGTCATACATAGACTGTTTCCATGAAAAACGATTTTCAGACATTGTCCGTGATCCAGATAGAAATCCCGGATGTGGATCAAATTCAGGATCTATGCATATTTCTAAAACTGCTGGTCTGATCACAAGAAAGTTTGTAACTGTGCATTAGGATTTGAGAGAATTGGGAAGGCTGGATGGGGTCTTTAATCATTAATTGCTCTTGCTGTTCAAATCGGTTGTTGTTGGAGCAAACATTAATGTCCTTGTTGTTGTTGTGTTACAGGTGAACTGGAGAAAACAAAAGCTGTCCAGCATAAATATGAACAAGATTTAGAAGAAACAAAAAGTAAGCATGCATACTGCTCAATTAAATTAAACATTTAACACTCAAGCTGACCAATGACTGCTGCTGCTGCGCTGGTCTTCAGAATTGTCCATTTACTGACCAAGAGAAGACTGTCGAGCCGTAATCGAAGCATATATAGGATGGCTCAACATCACGATCCGAATGGTGTACCAGAGTTTGGCATGCGGCATGCAGATAAATGGACATTTACTTCATCAAGGACTTATCTGATCTTAATAAAGCTTTAGAGATTTGATCTATACCATCATTGCATCTAGTTACCATTATAAATAAAATGATTTTCAAATTTTTTCCATATTTATACGGGGTTTGGACATAGCTTATTTTGCACCAAGTATTAGGTAAATGTTAAAAGTTTTTCAAAACACATTTAAGTCATCACAGGCTTATCCGATCTTAATAAAACATTACAAATTTGATCAATACCATTATTGCATCTAGGCTCCATCATAAGTGAAATGGTTTTCAAATTTTTTCCATGTTTTTAGGGTTTTTGTACATAGCTTAGTTTGCACCAAAAATTAGGTAAATGTTAAAGTTTTTCAATGTACATTTAATTCATCAAGGGCTTATCCAATCTTAGTAAAACTTTACACATCCCGGGGACCATAAGCATTGTACTGTTCAAGTGCTCTATTGTACTATTTCCCCTTCCACCATAGTTTCAATGAAAATTCCACAATTTATGAAATTCATAACTACCTCATCAATAACTAATTTCGGATCCCTGTTTATTAACTATAGCCAAAAATGGCTTCTGCAGTGTAATTTGAGAAATCCTGATTTTCACTAAAATAGTAGACTATTTTTAACAATTGACCACCGGAATGACTGGGTTTATAACCGAGCCCGTCATCCAGCAATAAATTTTCATAAATAATCTCTTGGTCTGCAAATGGACATTCTATATGAGAAAATTTTAATTTTATTTTTCATGAGTGTTAACCTTATCTTATACTAACCATTCATGTGATAGAATTTGCCACCCATAATCCATTCCTGACATTTTAGCTTTTTATCATGGCGACAAGCAAGATATTCAGGCTTTGGTAGCTAAATGTTGATACATTTCTACAGCCTTTGATGGCTGTCATGATTTACTTTTCAACCAATCAGAAAAGAACCTGGCATGTCTGCCGCGGTATATATGCTCTAGAGGAGGTGTAGCTCAGGAGGCAACGAGCAGAGGCTGTGAAACTGGCGACCACAGGATCGCATCTCTGTTCGGCCAACTGAAGATTGCTGGAAACATGGGCAATCTCCTTCACTCCTCATCGCCACTCTCAAACTAGGAGTATAAATGGGTACCGGTGTGAAAACTGGGGAAGTTACCAATAATAGACTGAAATATAAACCAGCCTCGAATGGCGTGAATGGGCCCCGGAATCGGGGACTCGATAGACGCCGATCAAACCACTTGCCAGCTGTAGTTTGGCAATGTGGTATAAAAGCAATCATACAGGTAAAATGTTGAATATTTTGAAACTAATTTGACTCAAGAGTTGTTGCTGTAGGCAGCAACAACTTCCAGTCAAATTAGTTTCAAATATTCAACAGGATGAGTACTACATAATAAAGAATGTAATGCATTGGCAATTACATGACATCACACACTATCGCTTGAGGAAACAAAATGGTGGTGATCACTGTTCAGCATTTACGCGATATTACAAAGCAGATAATTGTGATATAGATAAGGAAATGTGACAGGATATGAATGATATGGAATCCATAAACCACAATCTATAGGTACAATACAACATTTGAGATGACATAGCATCCATTTAAAGGGTTAAAGGAAGAATTTGAATTGCAAATTTTTCGCATCTTTTAACTTAGATTTCTCATTTATCTCTGTGTATGTGCACACAATATTTATCTCTGTGTGATTAGGATTTTGATAGTACACGCATTTCAATCATATAGTATAACTATGTATCGTAATAATTTGTTGACATATATACACTTGAGTAATATAACCCAGTTGTCTATACAACAATGCTCAGACGCAGTCACTCTTCATTCAACCCATCCACCCAGCTACCTACCCACCAACTGACATGCACACACAGACACAGACCTGCACACTCTACTCTTGTTACTTTTTATTATTAGGACAGTTACTTCAGACACAACAAGCGGCCAAGCAGAGCAGTAATGAGGCAGAACAAGTCAGAAGTGAGTATGTCTACCCTCCTCTCTACCAAAAAAAAACTAAATTATCCAAAGACAGACAGACAGATGAGGCAGGCGGGCAGGCAGGCAGGCGGACAAATGCAATATCCGCTTCCCCATTCTGACAACATGCCGACATAATGGACCTGGAAGTGTAGTAGTTTTCTTTTATTTCTACATAATGGAGGATTCCAGTTTATTCATCAATCATTTGATGTCATAATCAACTATGTGACATTTAGGATGATGTCATAATTTCTTACATCATGAATGATGTAGCTAAGTTGTGGTGCGATCTGTATGTCTTTACTATTTAATAAACATTCTGCTGAATATTTAGAAACTAATTCGATTGCTGAATATTTAGAAACTAATTCGATTGTTGAGTATTTAGAAACTAATTTGACTGAACGCTGTTGCTGTCAAATTAGTTTCAAAATATTCAACAGCTTAGCTGTATAGTTTTCTGGAAATTAATAGTCAGGTAGTTCAGAGATTGATCGATCCCAACACGACCAAAATGTTGGTGGAGCTTAGCTAAAGATGGGTGGGGCATAGCTAAAACAGGATTCCTCCATTGTGTGTTTATGGCATCATCCCTTGTTGTTGACCACAAACATTACATTGTGTGGGTCAACGTTTGGACTTCATTTATTTCGGTGTGATGTTTCCTTTTAAGTCAAGAATTAAAAGGTTAAATTTTTTAATAGACATTTGATTCATCAAGGACTTTTACTATTTTAATTAAACCTATGCGATGTTTGCATCTAAAAATTCTATATCATAAATTAAGTTTTTATTTTTTCTGAATTTTTTTTGCTGTTTCAACTTTTGGGGATAAGTTTCCTACAGGCTAAGATTTTCAGTGGGAGTTTCATTCAATAGAGTCTTATGTTATATGCAGCGATTACAACCATATAAACATGTGCAATTGTGGCTCATTTGCCTATCTTTAAGGTTAACTTAGACCAATAGTGATTGCACTGTAGGTATGGTAAGTAGTTAGGCTTTTAGGCTTCAGTCTTAAGGTTATGGTCTTATGGCTTACTATGCAATTGAGATCTTGCTTTGGCAAGTAATTTGCATTTTGAAGAGCAGACAATCCTCTGTATTCCTGTCATAAAGCATATGGAATGTTGTTATGTGGTGTGCTTATTGTCTCAATGTGATAGAGGCATCCCACTTTCCCCTGCTATACCCAGCAGCCCTATGTGTTAGCATGCCATACTATACCGTAAGCTCTACCATACCATACGATGCCATGCCATGCCATGCCATACCATGCCATAAAAATCCTTAATTTCGTGATATCGGCACACAGGATGTGTAATATATGTAAAAACAAAAGGGCTTGACATGCGGGAAGCAGGTGTAGTTTACTGTACATTCACTTAATCATTTAATCTTTACAGATCAGAAGCAACAAATTTCTTTGATGGAAAGAATATTCTGTTGAATATTTTGAAAGTAATTTGGCTGGAAACTGTTGCTGCCTGCAGCAACAGTTTCGAGCCAAATTAGTTTCAAAATATTCAACAGCTTTCTTGTATAGTTGTCTTGAAATTGAGACAGTGGCATTGTAAGGGTTAAAGTGTTAGCAAACAGACAGGTACCTGGAGGTAAATCATCACTCAGCGTACCTATAAGCACCTGCTCCTGATCTCACATTGCACAAATGAAGTTACTGGCTTGATTGGCGTCTATCGAGTCCCTGAGTACAGGTCCCATTCGCACCATTCTAGGGTGTTTTTTATTTCAGTCTATTATTGGTAACTTCTCCAGTTTTACACTGATACCCATTTATATACCTGGGTGGAGAGCGGCAGCGATGAGAGAAGGAGATTGTCTATGTTTCCAACGATCACCAGCCGGCCGACCAGAGATGTAATCCCGGGATTGATGGTTTCAGAGCTTTGCGTTACTGCCTGAACTATATGCCTCTGTTTTCCACAAATAGAGGTTTCATGCGACGCTAAAGTGTCATAGACTCGAGAAGGATTATTTATTTATTCAGCTGGATACGATTATGCTAATGAGATCTTGTTGTTTATGCTCTTTCAGACAAGTTGAAGATGTTGCAGCAAGAACTGGACCGGGAAAACACTGCATCCACAGATTCAAATAGGCAGGCAGTCCGAGCTAAAGGTAACTACTGCTGTGAATTCTTAGATGTTAGCATCTGTTTATACACTAAATTTCACTCAAATTAGCTCCTGAGCGTGTTGCTGACAGAAGGCTTGTTTTGTTATCATGGCATGTGCATTGATTGTATGATACTGTAGATGTGTAGCATTTGTAAATCGTTGGTTTGGGTTATATGTGCCGCCATTCCGTGCATAAATAAACATCTATCGAGGTATTCAATGAACCTTTAACCCTCAAATTTGTTTTTAAAAACTCAATTTACCAATAGAAAATGTCAATTTGCAGCTGCAGATTATTTAAAAAAAATTTATCACTGGAATTACTGGCTCGATTATCGAGCCAGTCATGCCAGTGATATATTTTTTTAGCTCAGCTGGCCTGAAAGGCCAAGTGAGCTTATGCCGTGGCGACCATCCGTCGTCCATCCATCCGTCGTCCGTCAACTTTTGCTTTAAAATGCTACTCATTAACCAATAGCCGAATTTTGACTAAATTTTGTTCAAAGGATGCTGTTGTGCTCGGATCCGGAACTTCCATTTGGAATTTTGATACATAAATCTTTTGGGTCAAAATCTTAGATTTTATTAAAAATTTAACAGAAATTGTTAAATTGCTTCTCCTTACCGTTTTGAGCGATTTCAATCAAATTTGGTTGAAAGGATCCTATGGTCATAGGTTATAGAACTTCCATTCAGAATTTTGTTGCGTAAATATTCTGAGTGAAAAACTTAAATCTTATTAGAAATTTACCGGAAATTGTCAAATTGCTTCTTCTCCTTACCATTTTGACCGATTTCAACCAAATTGGGCTGAAAGAATCCTATGGTCATAGGCTCTAGAACTTCCATTCAGAATTTTGTTGCGTAAATATTTGGAGTGAAAAGCCTAGATTTTACTTTTAAAAAAACTTACCGGAAATTGTCAAATTGCTTCTTCTCCTTACCCATTTGACCGATTTTAATCCAATTTGGCTGAAAGGACCCAATCGTCGTGGCTCCAGAATTTCCATTCGGAATTTTGACTCATCAATTTTTTTGGTGAAAATCTTAGATTATATGATAAATGTACCAGAAATTGTCAAGTTGCTTCTCCTTAGCATTCTGAGCGATTTCAACCAAATTTGGCGGAAAGGATCCTGTGCTGATGGGCTCTAGATTTTCCATACAGAATTTTGATTCATCAATGTACTTGAGGTGAAATCTTAAATTTTATTTAAAATGTACTGGAAATTGTCAAATTGCTTCTTCTCCTTACCCATTTGACCGGTTTTAACCAAATTAGGCTGAAAGGATCCTATGGCCATAGGCTCTAGACCATCCATTCAGAATTTTGATTCATCAAGACTTTATGAAAAATGTACCGGAAATTGTCAAATTGCTACTCTTCCTTAGCTGCTTGACATATTTCAACCAAATTTCACTAATGGATTCTATGGTGGTAGGCTCCAGAAATTTTATTCAGAATTTTGATTGATCAATTTGTTGGGTGAAAATTTTAGATTTTATGAAATATTTACCAGAAATTGTCAAAATGCTGCTTCTTAGTTGCTTGACATATTTCAACCAAATTTCGCTAGAGTGGCCGTATCAAGGTAGACTAGAATTTCTATTCAGAATTTTGATTGGGCAATTTTTTTGGGTGGTCATCTTGGATTTTCCGAAAATTATCCATCAATTATCTACACATATTTAAATGCAAATGGTTCAAATGTTAATGTCCCAGGTGAGCGCCACAGGCCCTTGGGCCTCTTGTTTAATAATCTCTTGTTCTGCAAATGGAAATTTCTCATGATGACCTCAAGCGCTGCTTTTGACCATCTTGATGACCTCAAGCGCTGCTTTTGACCATCATGATGACCTCAAGCGCTGCTTTTGACCGTCTTGATGGCCTCAAGCGCTGCTTTTTACCGTCATTATGACCTCAAGCGCTGCTTTTGACCGTCTTGATGACTTCAAGCGCTGCTTTTGACCGTCATGATGACTTCAAGCGTTGCTTTTGACCGTCATGATGACCTCAAGCGCTGCTTTTGACCATCATGATGACCTCAAGCGCTGCTTTTGACCGTCTTGATGGCCTCAAGCGCTGCTTTTGACCGTCTTGATGGCCTCAAGCGCTGCTTTTGACCGTCATGATGACCTCAAGCGCTGCTTTTGACCGTCATGATGACCTCAAGCGCTGCTTTTGACCGTCTTGATGACCTCATGCGCTGCTTTTGACCGTCATGATGACCTCAAGCGCTGCTTTTGACCGTCATGATGACCTCAAGCGCTGCTTTTGACCGTCCTGATGACCTCAAGCGCTGCTTTTGAACGTCTTGATGACCTCAAGCGCTGCTTTTGACCATCATGATGACCTCAAGCGCTGCTTTTGACCGTCATGATGACCTCAAGCGCTGCTTTTGAACGTCTTGATGACCTCAAGCGCTGCTTTTGACCATCATGATGACCTCATGCGCTGCCTTTGACCGTCATGATGACCTCAAGCGCTGCTTTTGACCGTCATGATGACCTCAAGCGCTGCTTTTGACCGTCTTGATGACCTCAAGCGCTGCTTTTGACCATCATGATGACCTCAAGCGCTACTTTTGACCGTCATGATGACCTCAAGCGCTGCTTTTGACCGTCTTGATGACCTCAAGCGCTGCTTTTGACCGTCATGATGACCTCAAGCGCTGCTTTTGACCGTCATGATGACCTCAAGCGCTGCTTTTGACCGTCATGATGACCTCAAGCGCTGCTTTTGACCGTCTTGATGACCTCAAGCGCTGCTTTTGACCGTCTTGATGACCTCAAGCGCTGCTTTTGACCGTCATGATGACCTCAAGCGCTGCTTTTGACCGTCATGATGACCTCAAGCGCTGCTTTTGACCGTCTTGATGACCTCATGCACTGCTTTTGACCATCATGATGACCTCAAGCACTGCTTTTGACCATCATGATGACCTCAAGCACTGCTTTTGACCGTCATGATGACCTCAAGCACTGCTTTTGACCGTCATGATGACCTCAAGCGCTGCTTTTGACCGTCTTGATGACTTCAAGCGCTGCTTTTGACCGTCATGATGACTTCAAGCGTTGTTTTTGACCGTCATGATGACCTCAAGCGCTGCTTTTGACCGTCATGATGACCTCAAGCGCTGCTTTTGACCGTCATGATGACCCCATGCACTGCTTTTGACCATCATGATGACCTCAAGCACTGCTTTTGACCGTCTTGATGACCTCAAGCACTGCTTTTGACCGTCATGATGACCTCAAGCGCTGCTTTTGACCGTCATGATGACCTCAAGCGCTGCTTTTGACCGTCTTGATGACCTCAAGCGCTGCTTTTGACCATCATGATGACCTCAAGCGCTGCTTTTGACCGTCATGATGACCTCAAGCGCTGCTTTTGACCATCATGATGACCTCAAGAACTGCTTTTGACCATCATGATGACCTCAAGAACTGCTTTTGACCGTCATGATGACCTCAAGCGCTGCTTTTGACCGTCTTGAGGGTTAAAGGGTTAAAAGCATGGTTTTAATCAAAATAAATCGATCTTCCAGTATATTTGTGTTTGCCCACCTTTCAGCCATAAAGGCTTATTTTTCTGTCTCTTACATAACGGATAAAACAAGACATGACTTATGTCTTGAGATTTGTCTTTTCTTTTTCAGAATTTGCTGCTTTAAAAGAAGAATGTGCGAATCTTCGAAAGCGCATACAAGCTATTGAGGCTGAAATGCGAATGTAAGCTTCATAGTCACATAACTATGCTCCTAGATACAGGGATCCGATCTGTCACTCGAGTATCTCGTGTCATAATCATAATGGCGTAGGATTGTCCGTCGTGTCACTACAAAAGTCTGTCAAGTGTATGAATTGTATTTCTTTGATAGATTTACAATTTAATAAACATTCTGTAGAATAATTTGTAACTAAAATGACTGGGAGCCAACAGCATCTAATCAATTTAGTTTCAAAATATTAAACAGCTTACCTGTATAGTAACTGTGCAGTTTGGATTCTGGGAATTCACAGTTCAAATTATCTAAATCGATCCCAACATACACAAACATGTGGGTGGAGCGTGGCTAAAAAGCTAAAAATGGGCAGGGCATTGCTAGAAATGGATGCCACTATTATGCTCCTAGACCGTTCATGATGCTAACTAAATCAAACTAGAAAGATGAGGGCTGGAAAGTGATGCTTCCTGTTACACAGCAAGTTCCAATAGAGCGGCAGAGGAGGAAACCCCAAGATTCTGCTCTTCCTCCGCTTCTCAGTTCCCCAATGGGGGCACTGAGGGCACTGTCAGTGCCCCGTTGAGGGCGCCACAATTTCTGTGGTGTTGGATAGCTTTACACGAGTGAACTGTTTCGGCTTCATTCATGAAGAGGTTTGCAGCCCTGAGATGTTCTGCAGCTATTGGAAGTAGTTTATCAAAAGGAACTTTTTCCTCGTTAAGTAAGATATACTTTGAGAATAATTTGACTGAAAGCTGGTGCTGCACAACAGTTTCCAATCAAATTAATTTCAATGCAATCAACCAGTTTTATCGGTATTCCTGTATTAAATGGGACTGCATGTATGTCAGTGATGGAGTTTCATGAAGTGTCTTATTACATTCACTGCGAAAGAGGAAGAGGGTATTGCGATCGCATGTGTATGTATGTGTCTGTGCATGTGCACGCGTGTGTGTCTCTCTGGAGCTGTATCTCGAAACCTACTGATCCGATTTGGCTCAAATATTATCACAATGAATGAACTTGCCATGCACAAGGAATTCCAAACTTTGGTCCTGATCTGGATAAAGGAATCCAGATTGGATCAAATTTTGGATATAGAGATATATAGCGGAAACTGCTGGTCCGATTCTGAAAGGATGTGACCATACACTAGGATTCCACAACAGCTAAAGAAAATCCAGAAAATCTGATATAATCCACAAACTTTTTACAATGTGACAGAAATGGGAGAGCGAAGATCTAGAGATTGCTCTGGTTCACATTGTCATCAATGTCATTCCAGATTATATCATTGCTATATCTTAATTACTTTGTATCAGTGATGATATTTCAGTAAGTTGTAATCTCTGCTTCTAGAAAGATTTAAGAACATTAGTTAGTTGTGCAATGCAAAATGTTTGCAAAATAGGCAGCTTTTTACGTTGTGACAAATTATTTGGTCGACAGAAACACTAAGGTATTTTAGTTGCGAGTCAAAACTGCCTTTGATGATTATGAATAAATTTCCTAATGAATTAAGTATCTGATATCAATTAATGAATGTTTAGCATATCTTGTATTCTATGGTATTGATTTTCTGATTTTCAAGTATCATAACCTGGCTCTATGTTACAGGTCTCGCAAAGAAAACTTACAATTATCTTCAGATTATAACAAACTTCAAGAGTCGCATCAGAAACTAGAGGCTCTTAAATTACGCCTAGAAAAACAAGACGTTAGCTGGCAACAGAAACTTACAAACACAGAATTACAGGTATGTACGCACATCCATCATTGCACGAGTGTGTCCATTGGTGCTTGGAGTGCACCTCGGATAATGTATGTAAAGTTTTCATAATTTGTTATAACCAGCACATCAATACTTCCCTTGTACCTTACCCATGCTGTAATGTAACAATACTTACCTTGTACCTTACCCATGCTGTAATGTAACAATACTTCCCTTGTACCTTACCCATGCTGTAATGTAACAATACTTCCCTTGTACCTTACCCATGCTGTAATGTAACAATACTTACCTTGTACCTTACTCATGCTGTAATGTAACAATACTTCCCTTGTACCTTACCCATGCTGTAATGTAACAATACTTACCTTGTACCTTACTCATGCTGTAATGTAACAATACTTCCCTTGTACCTTACCCATGCTGTAATGTAACAATACTTACCTTGTACCTTACCCATGCTGTAAACCTTGTACCTTACCCATGCTGTAATGTAACAATACTTCCCTTGTACCTTACCCATGCTGTAATGTAACAATACTTCCCTTGTACCTTACCCATGCTGTAATGTAACAATACTTCCCTTGTACCTTACCCATGCTGTAAACCTTGTACCTTACCCATGCTGTAATGTAACAATACTTCCCTTGTACCTTACCCATGCTGTAATGTAACAATACTTACCTTGTACCTTACTCATGCTGTAATGTAACAATACTTCCCTTGTACCGTACCCATGCTGTAATGTAACAATACTTCCCTTGTACCTTACCCATGCTGTAAACCTTGTGCTGTAATGTAACAATACTTCCCTTGTGCCTTACCCATGCTGTAAACCTTGTACCTTACCCATGCTGTAATGTAACAATACTTCCCTTGTACCTTACCCATGCTGTAAACCTTGTACCTTACCCATGCTGTAATGAAACAATACCTATCTTGTACCTTACCCATGCTGTAAACCTTGTACCTTACCCATGCTGTAATGTAACAATACTTACCTTATACCTTACCCATGCTGTAAACCTTGTACCTTACCCATGCTGTAATGTAACAATACCTATCTTGTACCTTACCCATGCTGTAAACCTTGTACCTTACCCATGCTGTAATGTAACAATACTTCCCTTGTACCTTACCCATGCTGTAAACCTTGTACCTTACCCATGCTGTAATGAAACAATACCTATCTTGTACCTTACCCATGCTGTAAACCTTGTACCTTACCCATGCTGTAATGTAACAATACTTACCTTGTACCTTACCCATGCTGTAAACCTTGTACCTTACCCATGCTGTAATGAAACAATACCTATCTTGTACCTTACCCATGCTGTAAACCTTGTACCTTACCCATGCTGTAAACCTTGTACCTTACCCATGCTGTAAACCTTGTACCTTACCCATGCTGTAATGAAACAATACCTATCTTGTACCTTACCCATGCTGTAAACCTTGTACCTTACCCATGCTGTAATGTAACAATACTTACCTTGTACCTTACCCATGCTGTAAACCTTGTACCTTACCCATGCTGTAAACCTTGTACCTTACCCATGCTGTAATGTAACAATACTTCCCTTGTACCTTACCCATGCTGTAATGTAACAATACTTACCTTGTACCTTACCCATGCTGTAATGAAACAATACCTATCTTGTACCTTACTCATGCTGTAATGTAACAATACTTACCTTGTACCTTACCCATGCTGTAATGTAACAATACTTACCTTGTACCTTACCCATGCTGTAAACCTTGTTTGTACCTTACCCATGCTGTAATGAAACAATACTTACCTTGTACCTTACTCATGCTGTAATGTAACAATACTTACCTTGTACCTTACCCATGCTGTAATGTAACAATACTTACCTTGTACCTTACCCATGCTGTAATGTAACAATACTTACCTTGTACCTTACCCATGCTGTAAACCTTGTACCTTACCCATGCTGTAATGAAACAATACTTACCTTGTACCTTACCCATGCTGTAAACCTTGTACCTTACCCATGCTGTAAACCTTGTACCTTACCCATGCTGTAATGAAACAATACCTATCTTGTACCTTACCCATGCTGTAAACCTTGTACCTTACCCATGCTGTAATGTAACAATACTTACCTTGTACCTTACCCATGCTGTAAACCTTGTACCTTACCCATGCTGTAATGTAACAATACCTATCTTGTACCTTACCCATGCTGTAAACCTTGTACCTTACCCATGCTGTAATGTAACAATACTTCCCTTGTACCTTACCCATGCTGTAAACCTTGTACCTTACCCATGCTGTAATGAAACAATACCTATCTTGTACCTTACCCATGCTGTAAACCTTGTACCTTACCCATGCTGTAATGTAACAATACTTACCTTGTACCTTACCCATGCTGTAAACCTTGTACCTTACCCATGCTGTAATGAAACAATACCTATCTTGTACCTTACCCATGCTGTAAACCTTGTACCTTACCCATGCTGTAAACCTTGTACCTTACCCATGCTGTAATGTAACAATACTTCCCTTGTATCTTACCCATGCTGTAAACCTTGTACCTTACCCATGCTGTAATGAAACAATACCTATCTTGTACCTTACCCATGCTGTAAACCTTGTACCTTACCCATGCTGTAATGTAACAATACTTACCTTGTACCTTACCCATGCTGTAAACCTTGTACCTTACCCATGCTGTAATGAAACAATACCTATCTTGTACCTTACCCATGCTGTAAACCTTGTACCTTACCCATGCTGTAAACCTTGTACCTTACCCATGCTGTAATGTAACAATACTTACCTTGTACCTTACCCATGCTGTAAACCTTGTACCTTACCCATGCTGTAAACCTTGTACCTTACCCATGCTGTAATGTAACAATACCTATCTTGTACCTTACCCATGCTGTAAACCTTGTACCTTACCCATGCTGTAATGTAACAATACTTCCCTTGTACCTTACCCATGCTGTAATGTAACAATACTTACCTTGTACCTTACCCATGCTGTAATGAAACAATACCTATCTTGTACCTTACTCATGCTGTAATGTAACAATACTTACCTTGTACCTTACCCATGCTGTAATGTAACAATACTTACCTTGTACCTTACCCATGCTGTAAACCTTGTACCTTACCCATGCTGTAATGAAACAATACTTACCTTGTACCTTACTCATGCTGTAATGTAACAATACTTACCTTGTACCTTACCCATGCTGTAATGTAACAATACTTACCTTGTACCTTACCCATGCTGTAATGTAACAATACTTACCTTGTACCTTACCCATGCTGTAATGTAACAATACTTACCTTGTACCTTACCCATGCTGTAAACCTTGTACCTTACCCATGCTGTAATGTAACAATACTTACCTTGTACCTTACCGATGCTGTAATGTAACAATACTTACCTTGTACCTTACCGATGCTGTAATATAACAATACTTCCCTTGTACCTTACCCATGCTGTAATGTAACAATACTTACCTTGTACCGTACTCATGCTGTAAACCTTGTACCTTACCCTTGCTGTAATGTAACAATACTTACCTTGTACCTTACTCATGCTGTAAACCTTGTACCTTACCCTTGCTGTAATGTAACAATACTTACCTTGTACCTTACCCATGCTGTAAACCTTGTACCTTACCCATGCTGTAATGTAACAATACTTCCCTTGTACCTTACCCATGCTGTAATGTAACAATACTTCCCTTGTACCTTACCCATGCTGTAATGTATAATACTTCCCTTGTACCTTACCCATGCTGTAATGTATAATACTTCCCTTGTACCTTACCCATGCTGTAATGTAACAATACTTCCCTTGTACCTTACCCATGCTGTAATGTAACAATACTTCCCTTGTACCTTACCCATGCTGTAATGTAACAATACTTCCCTTGTACCTTACCCATGCTGTAATGTAACAATACTTCCCTTGTACCGTACCCATGCTGTAATGTAACAATACTTACCTTGTACCTTACCCATGCTGTAATCTAGCAATACTTATCTTTTACCTTACCCATGCTGTAATCTAGCAATACTTATCTTTTACCTTACCCATGCTGTAATCTAGCAATACTTATCTTTTACCTTACCCATGCTGTAATGTAACAATACTTACCTTGTACCTTACCCATGCTGTAAACCTTGTACCTTACCCATGCTGTAAACCTTGTACCTTACCCATGCTGTAATGAAACAATACTTCCCTTGTACCTTACCCATGCTGTAAACCTTGTACCTTACCCATGCTGTAAACCTTGTACCTTACCCATGCTGTAAACCTTGTACCTTACCCATGCTGTAAACCTTGTACCTTACCCATGCTGTAAACCTTGTACCTTACCCATGCTGTAATGAAACAATACTTCCCTTGTACCTTACCCATGCTGTAAACCTTGTACCTTACCCATGCTGTAATGTAACAATACTTACCTTGTACCTTACCCATGCTGTAAACCTTGTACCTTACCCATGCTGTAATGAAACAATACTTACCTTGTACCTTACCCATGCTGTAAACCTTGTACCTTACCCATGCTGTAAACCTTGTACCTTACCCATGCTGTAATGAAACAATACTTACCTTGTACCTTACCCATGCTGTAAACCTTGTACCTTACCCATGCTGTAATGAAACAATACTTACCTTGTACCTTACCCATGCTGTAAACCTTGTACCTTACCCATGCTGTAAACCTTGTACCTTACCCATGCTGTAATGAAACAATACTTCCCTTGTACCTTACCCATGCTGTAAACCTTGTACCTTACCCATGCTGTAAACCTTGTACCTTACCCATGCTGTAATGTAACAATACTTACCTTGTACCTTACCCATGCTGTAAACCTTGTACCTTACCCATGCTGTAATGAAACAATACTTCCCTTGTACCTTACCCATGCTGTAAACCTTGTACCTTACCCATGCTGTAATGTAACAATACTTACCTTGTACCTTACCCATGCTGTAATGTAACAATGACACATTTAACCCATCGATTATGAGAATGAAGAGCAAATTATATACTATTCACGGCCCTCAAATTTATTCAAGAACAAGTCAATTTTATCATAGAAAATGCCCATTTGGAGACCAAGTGATTATTTTTTTTTAACTTATCACTGGAATGACTGACTCGGTTATGACTGGCTTGGTTAATGAGCCAATCATTCCTGTGATAAATTTTCAAAAATTGTCTTGTTCTGCAAATAGACATTTAAGAAGACCACTGCAAAAGTCATTTTTCACCCACTTAAGTGTTAGAGTTAGCTAAGTGAGAGTAAACTTGACTAATAGAAAGCAGGTTTGGCTAAATCGTTGACTAATGATTAAAATCATATATATAAACCGAGCCAAAAAGGTTTAGCAACAGTGAAGTTTGGTTTGTTGTATTAAAACTATGCGTCCATTTATAACCAAATTTTCAGGCATGTTTCGTCAATGTAATGTCTCGCTAATCATGAAGAAATGTAAATCATTTCTTGCATTTCTCGGCCGCACGCTTACTGCATGTGAAAATGCATTTTTCATGCACTGGCCCACATTGGCGGGTAGCGAAGACAAAAATTCACCATATTGCAAAAGCAGATAACGAACGTTAACAGAAAACGCTTAAAAGTTTACCCTACCGAACATGGGCCGCTGCCCAGGGCTACCCGAAAATCAGTGCCATGAAGCAATGGGAAGACCCGCTGCTGGGCAGAGCGTTCGCGCTGTTGCTCGACATTTTAATGTTCACGCCTCGACCATTTCCCGTCTCCACCAACGTGAGCAGGAAACTGGACATGTTAATGACCGACCACGATCTGGCAGACCGAGAGCAACAACACCATGAGAAGACCGCTACTTAGTGACGTCATCACGACATCACAGGTTTGAGACTGCGCCGCGGCTGTCCCGTAATTTGCACACCGCTACCGGCACTACAGTGCATGCACAAACTGTGCGAAACAGACTCCATGATGCTGGACTGCATGCCCGTCGTCCACTTGTTGCTGTTCCGCTTACAGAGCGTCACATCGAGAATCGGTTTCCATGGGCAAGAACTCATCAGCGATGGCATGCTCAACAATGGAGCCACGTTTTGTTCAGTGATGAGTCGAGGTTTTGTGTGGATGTGGCGGATGGTAGGCAACGGGTTTGGCGACGTTTAGGAGAACGGTATGATGCAGCCAACATCATTCAGCACGACAGATTCGGTTGCGGCAGTGTCATGGTGTGGGCTGGAATCCATGAAAATTGCAAAACAGATCTTACTGTGATTCGCGGAAATTTACCGGCTCAACGTTACTGTGAAGAAGTTGTCGCCCCTGTTGTCATCACTTTTATGCAGCATCATGCAGACTTTATGTTCCAGCAAGACAACGCCCGTCCTCATTCAGCTAGGGTCACCAGTGATTTCCTTGAGGGTAACAACGTTCCGGTGTTGGACTGGCCAGCACGATCACCGGACCTGTCTCCAATCGAACACGTGTGGGACATTCTTGGCTGTATGGTGCGTGAGAACCATCCACATCTTCACAACATGCGGGAGCTGGAAGCTGCACTGCTCCAGGAATGGGATGCGATTCGTCTTCATGATATCAGGTGCTTAATTCGAAGCATGAGAAAGCGATGTACGGCGGTGGTTAATGCGCGCGGAGGTCACAACCGGTATTGACAGCTCAGTGTCATTATTTAAATTGGACCCTTCCGTTGAATGATGCCGTGTTAAAGGCGCGATGCTAGCATTGCAGTAACACGAGACTTGTTTAAATTGGAAAATGACCTATCAATTAAATAATATATTTGAATCGATTTATTGTTTTTGTTAAATAACATCTATACTATAATATTCTCAGTGTTGAGATTTATAATTGACGATTATATTAAACTTTTTTGGTTCAGTATATATATATATATATATATATATATATATATATATATATATATAATTTTCTCATGTTTGCAAATAATTAATTTGTGAAGACCATCTTAAGATAAATAAATGTTAATGTAACTAGTAATGCAAGGTCTTTATTCTGCAAAAAGGTCAACCCTTAAATCCTATTTTTAATTAACCCATATGTGTATTTATAAGTGGTTCAGTTGAAAGGCTAATAACTGGTGACGATTATATTAATTGTAAAACATTAACTAAATAGATTTGGCTAAGAAAGCGATATAGTGTGTGGTTTCGCGATGTGTCTATAGTGACCACCTGTCTATAGTGACCATCTGGATATAGTAACCATCTGTCTATAGTGACCACCTGTCTATAGTAACCATATGCCTATAGTGGCCATCTGTCTATAGTGACCATATGGCTACAGTAATCACCTATCTATAGTGACTACCTGTTATGATGACCAACTTCCTATTGTGACCAACTTCCTATAATGACAACCTGTCTATAGTGACCAACTTCCTATAGTGACCATCTGTCTAGTTACCACCTCTATAGTGTTCATCTGTCTATAATGATCATTTGTCTAGAGTTAATCTGTATAGTGATCACCTGTCTATAATAACCACCTGTCTATAGTGATCACCTGTCTATAATAACCACCTGTCTAGTGGCCACCTGTCTATAGTGACCATCTGTCTAGAGTAACCACCTGTCTATAGTGACCACATCTATTATGACCATCTGTCTATAGTGACCACCTGTCTCTAGTGACCACCTATCTATAGTGACCACCTGTCTCTAGTGACAGAAATTCTGTATGATGTCTGAAATATTCTCTAATATTTTGAAACTAATTTAACTTGGAGCTTTTGCTGTCAATAGCAGCAACAGATATGCAGCTGCAGGTACCAGTAAAATTTATTTCAAAATTTTCAATATCTTTCCTGTATTCCTGTCTTGAAATTAAGTTATATATATTCGCTTGTGCCATCTCTGATTCTCTCGTGCTTTCTGACAGCGTGTTCTCTGTGCTCCCTCACAGCGGCGTACTGCTAATGAAGAACTCACCAACATTGCACAGGAGAGAAGTATGCCATCATCGCCCATATCGCCGTCGCCTTCATCACCGCTTTCATCTTCGTCTCTGCATTCATCTCCATCACTGTCATCATCGACTGGCCATGACTCATCAGCTTTCATAAAAGAAGACTACCAACAGTTAGCAGACAAATGCAAATTTGTAAGTATTCATCATGGTTAGTTTAAAAAAAATTCATTTGAACCCAAATCATTTTCAATTTCATAGAGAATTAATATTTTGAATAGTTTGAGCTTTTAAAACGTAGAAGGCAACACGTAGAGTCACTAGTGATTGATACCTGACACAGTTCTCGAGTTGGACACGAGAGCTGTGTCAGGTAGCAATGATTAGTCACTGTAGCTTACCATGTTTTAATAGCTCAATAAAACCCAGCCACTATATGGCTGGTGTCCATACAGAGAAACCCTACACCTGGAAGGGATCCTCCACAGATGTAATTTTAATTTGAAACATTTCTAATCTGTGAAACTAATTGTCTTTCCAAAGCAGCATACCAGGGAAATAAACCCGTATTTCTGAAGTAGTGAACTACTACTGCCCATATAAGAATGAGTTGGTTACCTTTAGTAATGTTCCTTCTATGTGAAATGAGAATTCTATGCCAAATCGGCGCACCACGAAAATAGAACCTATTTTTAAGTAGAGAAGAAATATCGATTTTAGGATTGAATTTGCTTCCACCTACAACATTGAACATTTTGAAAATTAGTTATTTATATGCTAATTAGACAGATCACGAAAAATAGCTTCATTTAATATTACACCACTACTAAGTCTGGAATAGATTCACAACACAACCTATCCCATTTTCTGAGAATGCAAACAGGCATGGAAGCGTTATGCATGGACTGGCCACCCTGTATGACAATTAAATTGATGTCATTTCCCATCAATCCACCTATTAGGACAACACTGGGCAGAATAATGGAAAGACAGCATCCACACTTGAAGACACATTTACTCTTTCGCACGCATTGCTTTCGCACATTGTGGGAGAGACTAAACCTCTCACTTTGGAGGAAGGAATCCCAGATCTAACCATTGGATTATCTCGACATAAACTACCGTCTCGGGCTTACAGGGTCACTTAACCCCATAGTGGTCAGGCAACACTTGAATCTACCTGCCCCTGTCATGGAACATGCTTCAGTACGCACTGTGCAAGTCTTAAGAGAGGGTCTCAATGCGTACACAAATACTCCCATCAAGAGAAAAAGGATCCTAGTGGATACATCAGCTCCACAGTGGATACATCAGCTCCACAGTGGAACCTCTCGGCCCCACCATGTTAGATGAGGGATGATATATTCCCCTCTGCCCACACTCTAATTGCTGTTGGATAATTTTATCCTCGTTTGGGAGCTGCTGCTTTTTATGGCAGCAGCTTGTTTCAATGAATTAGGCTTTAGAGTTGACCTATATGAGTTTCTTGAAGTGGGCATTCTCAAACAGATGGGCTCAAAGGGATATGTTTAACTCTTTAATGGTCAAGATTTGCAAGACCCACCTTTGCAATGGTCCAGAGGAATGCCCATTTGCAGGAAAAGAGAAACCTATTTTTGAAATTTTACCGTTTTAGAATGACTGCGTGTTCGTGTTAGTGGGCATAAAGCTAATACATTTTCTGAAACTCATTTGAATCAAAGATATTGCCGCTTTATTAGATTTAACCATTTCATCCCAAAATTTCAAGGTTCTCAATATCCAGGTAACTATAAAGGTTAGCTGTTGAATATTTTCCATAAGCAGTAGAAGGTCTCAGTCACATTAGTTTCAAAATATTCAACAGAGTATTAAATTGTAAATGAGTCTTTCGAATCCGTGCTTTCAAGTTCAAGATATTAAAATATGCAGTTGTTTTTGTTTAACCCTTAAATTTGTTCAAAATAAATTTCAATTTTGTCCTAGAAAATCTACGTTTGCAGACCAAGAAGACTATTTTTGAAACGTTACCACTGCCACTCGGTTATCGAGCCAGTCATTTCAGCGGTAAAATTTCAAAAATGTTCTCTTGCTCTGTAAATGGACATTTCTCAAGAGCACTGTAAAAAACATTTTTGCCTGGTATGCGTGTTAACCCGTACCACTCTGTTGTCAATATTCTATGTTTTACTGTGTCAGTAGCACAGGAATTGGTGTTCATTTTTCAACAATTTTGGTGAACAATGTTGTTGTCGTATCTTCACCAAATTTGTTGAAAAATAAACGCCAATTCATCTTTTAATATAAGCTGAAAGTTAAAGATTTTGCCATCAGAGCGGTAATGGTTAAAGCTTCACGATTGATATGTTTGCATTTCAGGTATCATGAATGTTTTACATGTGCTACTTGTGTTCTTGTTTCAGCTGTCTCTGTGTTCCAGCATCCCATTGCTTGTGTTGATGTTTTCATTACTGCTGGCTCTCTACCCGATGTTAGCAGAAATCACAGGAACTACCGCCCCGCCTTGATGCTGCCTTCTCATTGACCAGGACGACATTCATACACGATTTCAGCAGCATAGATACATAGTATTCACCTGGCAGCTTTCATACCTGCTGGAAGTATGATCCCTGAACAACTACTCCTAGAATATCTGTAGGTCTATTCTCCATCTATCTTCAGTTATAGCATCTGCAATGGTCAATAGAGTTGATGCTGCTGTAGCCTCTATGCAAGCTGAACTCAGTATATACAAACAGTGGTGCATATATATATACTATAGGGCCGATACAGGCTGGAATCTTCATTATGTAACTAGTAGCCCATACTGTAAGTCCTATGCCTGCAAGCTGAACTTTAAATAGACGGTGATCCACCATGAATACTGTAGACCTATGCATGCTGAGCCCTACATTGACGACTAGTGACCGGTGCATACTTTAGGGCCAATGCATGCTAAAATCTTCATAGACATGCTTTAGGGCCTATTCAAGCTGGACTTCATGGATGACTAGTAGGACTTCTCCATTACCCCAAATCGACATCAGGCCATCACACTTCCATCGGTGAAATTTCATTGGGACTATCATCATCTGAATCCTCTTGCTTAAAATTTAAATTGAGGTTCATGCTACGCGAGAAGTATTTCTTGTGAGATGAAAATTTGTTTGTGACACTTCCCTCTCCCTATAGGCAGTGCCTTTCAAGAAAAGTAGGTCATGGCGATAAGGGTGTCACACCCATATGTTTGCTCGGGTGTCCCACAGAACATCTAATATTGTGGAGACCTGACTTTTTTTAAGAATTGGACAACAAACACTCAATGGATGAATCCACTTCTAGTTATTCCCTGCCCATCGCGAGCCATGCTCCGCTCATGCTTTGCATGTAATGGGATCGATTTATATACTTTCAGCCCTGAATTCCCAGAATTCAAATTTCAGGTAACAATACATGTATACTATTGAATATTTTGAAACTAACTTGACTGGCTGCTGTTGCTGCAAATAGCAGGAACTATCACCCCTCCTTGATGCTGGCTTCTCATTGACCCAGTCACTCTCTAGGGCATTCATACAAGATTTAAGCAGCATAGATACATAGTATTCACCTGGCAGCTTTCACACCTGCTGAAAGTGTGATGCCCATACCAGCAACAGCGGCAAGTCAACTTAGTGTCAAAATATTCAACAGAAAGTTTTTTAAGTAGTAAAGACATACAATTTGTGCACATGATGGACTTAACCATACATGACGGACTAAGACCGCGTTCTCACTCATGACGGACTAAAACCGTGTTCTCACTCATGACGGACTAAGACCGTGTTCTCACTAGAGACTTAACCGGTGTACCGCAATAGTGAGGTATGGCATTATTCCCGATTAACTCTCCGGTGAGAACACGGCCTTAGATACGTCATTCATTACGCATTATGATTATGACAGAAGCCTAAATGTGACGTAATTCATTATCACGCCTTATACGTGAGTAACAGATTTCATTCATCCATTGTGTCCCTGAACACAGCATGAACAACAGCAATCAGTTAAAATATCTGTCATCCTCAAGCCAGCGCTCCCCTTCATATACACGTCTTCAATCAGAAACACAAGCATAACTGGAGATCCTCTGCTCTTTGTAATATAGTTCAATCCTGATGTGATATATAATAATAATAATAATAATAATAATAATAATAATAATAACTAGAGAACATTTACTGAAGTAACTGTAAATCTGCGATGTCTGGCCATGAAGAAATAGTATAAGGTCTCTTCTAAGGCCATTGAACACGTCTGATGATGATTTAATACAAACTCTATGTGTAGACACAGCTCAAAGATCCATGCTGGAATGCCCATAGGTTTAAACTTAAAGGTCACCTTGACCCTAAGGATAAAATAACTTGTGTCTTCTAACATGATCTTTGAAGTTGCATGATGAAAGGCAAGTAACTTATGCCAAACAAGAAAACTGAAAAAATTTACCCATAAATGACCTTGACCCCAAGGGAGACATTAAAATTTTCATTGGAAATTTTTTAGAGCTCTAAGTGTTATAAAATCTGGGCAGGTTTTAAGAGAATGGGAAGAAAACTATAGAAGATAACACTCTTCCAATATTGCTCTCATAAGTTTACTATGGAGATATGTGGCACCCAAAAGCTGGTTTTCCCGAAAACTGTTGGTCGGATCAGCCTGAAATTTGACACCAAAGCGAGTCAATATGAGAGCTAAAAGTTCGCCAAATTTCAACTCATTTTTGGCGGGCATTTTGGAAAAAAAAATTTGAAATTTTTTTTTCCCTACCGCCAGTTCATTTCTGCAAAAATAATTTTTGCTTATTTTTTTTCAAGATTTCATCCTGAATGCCTTTCTGTAAAGAAACGAAAACCGGTATTTTTGGCCAAAGTTTTTTCACGGCGGCCATTTTGAAAAAACTAGGTGTATTAGCAATTCAAACCCCCATACATTTCCTATGGGAGTTTGTTCCATGCATTGTGCAGTCAAAGGTCTGGCGGCCATTTAAAAAAAAATTATTTAAATAACCCCAAATGGTCAGTGGGAACATCCTCAGCAAATATGGTAGTGATCCGTTCAAAACTCTAGCTGTAGAAGCGCTTCAAAGATCAATTTTGAAAATCCCCTGAGATTCCCTAACCCCCTAATCCTATGGGACTTTTTTGCCCACTCAAAGGTGGGTAGCTCGAAAACTATTGGACGGATCCAAAATAAAAACAATACCACACACGTTTCTAGGCCGAGTAGCAGAAGTTGACCAAATTTGGAGTTGATCGGATCAAAACTGTAGAAGGAGATAGGGTCCAAATTTTTGGACGAAGAATAAGAAAGAAGAAAAAAAGATCCTGAGTGATTTTAATAATCTGCGATTGATATCGCAGATTAATAATAATAATAAAAAAAATAATATAATAATAATAATTTAACAGATCTGAATCTCTGATTGAGCAGCATTAAAGAAATAAGTAATGTTATATAAAGAATGGCAGCTTAACAGATATTCACCTATAAAGCACAACACGTCAACAAGCAGCGAGCATATAGTAGCATGCGTGTATGCATACACATTGAAACTATTGTGTTATGGCTTATGATCAAAATCCTCCCCTCCCCTCCCCCCCCCCCCTCCCCATGCATGATCTGCCATGCTTTTATGATTTTGTTCACATTGGCATATGGTATAGAAGCATTGTTCATTTTCAAAATCTCAAATACCCCCCCCATTCCCCCCCCCCCATGCATGATCTGCCATGCGTCTATGATTTTGTTCACATTGGCATATGGTATAGAAGCATTGTTCATTTTCAAAATCTCAAAACATTACCCCTTAACCATTTAATGGTTAAGCCGACTAAAAACTGCTTAAACAGTGGTCTTGATAAATGTCCATTAGCAAGCCGAGACAAGACTATTTTTGACAATTTACTTCTGGAACAACTGGCACGATAACGGAGCACGTCATTCCAATGGTAAGTTTTCAACAATTTTCCTCTCGTGTCCTGCAAATGGACATGCAAACAAATGTATTCACCAATCGTGTTCATTGGATGATTAATGTTCAAATTTGGTCCCAAAATAGATTTTTAAAAGAATATGTCCATTTGCGGAGAAGGAAAATAATATATGAAAATCTGCCACTGAAATGGCTGACTGAGTAGCTGTGTATGTCTGTACGTGTGTGCATCTATGACTTGGTCACTGATCCAGTCATTCCAGTGGCAAGTTGCCTCAAATATTCATTTCTTACTTAGCAAAATGGACATTACTGAAGACTACTACATAAGATATTTTCGGCCAGCTTGACCATTAAATGTGCGTCTCTGTCGGTTTTGACTTTTGAGAATGGCTGTGTTGCAAATATCATCTTAAGAGCTATACCATACAGGGTATCATGATGTTAAATGACCTTGAATAAGACAGATCCACGGGTAAATAATATATGATCAGTTTAATCAACACAAATAAATGTAATTATACCATTCATTTATAATTCAATGTCATTTACCTTATTTTAATGTTGCTTCAATACATTTTGTGTGCTTGTTTCTGTGTGTGCGTGCGTGCATGATAGAGAGCATACAATACAGTCAGTAGACTCAGTATATTGTTTGATAATTATAACCTGTTATGAGAATACCAGTAGAAAATGTGGGGTATATTTTACATGTTCACCGAGATAATAATCTGTAAGTACCTCGTTTCAACTGTTTTATTTCTTGTCATATTTCGTCTTCGGAACAGTCCTCGTGTAAACCATCATTATGCTATCGTAATTCTGCTCGCTTTCCCACTGACAGGAAACCAGGCATAATCTTGTTTACACGTGCTCTTCCTGATCTTTCGGAAATTTTCGGAAAAGTCTTCCATTATTCTAGTTTCAGAAGTTTTTAACAATTTAAAGCTATTATATGTCATTATAACAAGCGCATGAATGGAACACTGATTCAGTAGTGACGTGGAAAGATTCCTAATATAACGAGACTAGGCTTGCACGATTATGTGATTAAATTGAAAATCGCGATTATTTTTTAAATCCTGAATTTATATAATTAAAAATGAATTAATCGAATAATCGTGAATAATTCCACCGCATAAAATATTTCAAAATCTACCTTTTTTTTACATTTTGCTCATCGAATGCATGTCCATATGAATTTGAATCAGAATTTATGTGTGTGGTCGCCACCCCCACCCAGAGTTTATAGTAATAGCATTGCCAAGATTTAAATTTTTAACATCATACTTAGCCCATATACGCGAAAGGCTGTTATTATGGCCTCGGAGAGAGAGTACATATTCCCGAAATGCCAGAAAACCGGCCTCCATATGCTTAATTTTGTTTATGACGTCAGCCTATAATCATAGGTATGTCCAGGCCCGGAAATCTGGCCAGTCGGGTATATGGACATTCTCCCTGAGGCCGGATATCTAGCCTTTCAGGTTCAAGGGATACTATATATATGCAGCGCGAGCTAAAATGACTTATGATAGCTTTAACAATAACATTGTCATACAACACACGCTAAACCATATTTCTTTCTGCCTACAATACGGTCTAATTCTGTGGAAAATGATTCGACTGATTTAGGGGTAGAAAAAGATGTGTTCTATATGCACACAGTGCATCTGACATTGGAATTGTACCCACACAGCACAAGATTGTACCCGCACAGCACAAGATATACCCGCACAGCACAAGATTGTACCCGCACAGCACAAGATTGTACCCGCACAGCACAAGATTTACATGCACATACTTGACGTTATAGCATATCAGTCAGAAGTGCGCACGCACCCTGTGCACCCAGGAGTACATGTTTACCTGCACCAACAATTTTTTACCTGCATTGTGCATGTAAACAGGTCCTATTTCGCCCCCTGCAATGATTGCTGTACAAGGATTAATTCTGTCACGGATACTTTAGACCGTATATGTTTGGGAACCATATTGTGTTTCTTTAAGACAGGTGGTCAAAGCCCCACATGTCTTAACCCTTTAACCGTCGAATTTGTTTTAAAAAATTCAATTTTTTCATAGGAAATGTCCATTTGCAGACCCAGAGAAGACTATTTTTGAAAATTTACCACGAATGACTGGTTCGGTTAGTGAGGCAGTCATTTCAGTGGTAAATTTTCAAAAATAGTCTTCTCTTGGTCTGCAAATGGACATTTCTCAAGACCACTGCAGAAGCCGTTTTTGGCTGATATGAGAGTTAAAGGGTTAAATGACACAATAATGTGATGCCGCAAAACCATGACCTCTAGCAATTCACCTTTCCAGAGTATCCATCCATCATATGACCTTGTATGATGTCATAATCCGCCCAGCGCGTGTATGATGACGTCACAATCATTACGTCACAAAGGGTTCCATATAGACCATCACCAATTCTCAAATACTCCGACACGTTGTATGAATTGTGTCTTTGTAATTCTTTGCAATTTAATAAACATGCTGTTGAATATTTTTAAACTAATTTGACTGGTCGCTGTTGCTGCCTTAGGCAGCAACAGCACCCAGTCAAATTAGTTTCAAAATATTCAATAGCTTACCTGTGTATTTTTTTGGAAATTAATAATCGGGTTGTTCAGAGATCGATCGATCCCAACACAAGCGAGGTGTGGATGGAGCTTAGCTAGAGATGGGCGTGACATAGCTAGAACTGGAAAGGTCCATTGTCTTCTATTAAGCATATCATGTGTCTTTAACACATTCATGGCAAAGCTAACCAAAGCCAACTTCTCCAGTGATCTTGGGAAATGTCCATCTGCAGGACATGAATAAACTATTTTTGAAAATGTACTACTGGAATGACTGACTTGACCAATTAATATATCACCTGTATGCTTACCTGATATGAATATGCTTGCCTTCATCATTGATCATATAATTGACATGTTAACCATTATTTTAAAACACACGTCATTGAGCATTGTATCAAAATGATCTGTAACTTGTATCATCAACATCTTGCATCTCTCAATACAAGCGCAATACGCAACTGTTGCGACTCGGGCAGCTTTATTCGAAATGTCAAAAATTGGACAGACAGAATAACAAACCAACTTAAACTAGTTGCGAGTCACATATAAAATAGTCACCCTTTTGCTGGTGAAAATAGTCCAAGCCAGAAGTATTTTATAAAACAAGCACAGTGTCTCTAGATTCTGGAGAAAAGCTTGTGAGGAACCAGACATCTTTAGTAACACCTTTGGCATCTCTGGTGAGATTTGAACGCTGTTGTATGACATTTATTTACCCGTCCAGTATGGATTGAGTTAAACAGGACAAGGCTTGCCAGTACACTCATCAGAATATCTGTTCATGTAGGTGACCCTGTTCTGCTCAAGCCTGCCAAAACAGCCGCTGCAATGGGCTTGAGAAATGTCTATATGCAGAACAAGAGAAACTAAATTTTGAAATTTTATTAGTGAAATGGCTACGTCAATTATCGCACATTACAGTGATACATTTTTAATTAGTGTTCTTTTGGCTTGCAAATTGGCATTAATTAAGCAAGAATTTAGTTTTTCTTGACGAATCTTGACCTTTAAATAATAAAGATATTCGCTTCACAAAATTTTAATTTTCTCTTAGAAAATGTCCATTTGCAGACCAAGAGAAGCCTAGGTATTTTTGATAATTTACCAGTGTAATGACTAGCCCGGGTATCGGACCAGTCATTCCAGTGGTTAATTCTCAAAAATGGTTTTCTCTTGGTCGTCAAATGGACATTGGTGAAGAGCAATTCAGAAGCGGTTTTGGCCACCTTGTATGCTAAAGGGTCAACTAAGGGTCATCAACTTTATCAGGGTAATGCACCAAATCAAAGTTTTTTAATCTGCTGTGAGTTCTAGCACTCCATACAGTGCTTGTTTAAAACAGTGCTGGACATATGTTCATCAATTCACCCTTATCGGAATAAAATACTTTGTCAAAATGTACAAAATATAGGTTCGTTTGTATGACATTTTTCAATTAACTCCATCTATCGATGCCACTTGTCATTGACCACCATCTTGATAAACAATAGATGTAGTCTCTTTTATAAATATGCATACTCATTCATGCTACAAACTCACCACAGCACATATTTTACAGGCACCAATTACGAGTGCTCGAGTGTGTGTGTGCGCATGTGTGTGTGCTCACACGCGTGCTTATGTGCATGCATGTGTGTGCGTGCGCGCGTGCGTGTGTGTGTGTGTATATAGCCACCCTGCACAGACTCGTGTGTGTACATACCACCTGTATATATATATATCTGATCAGGTATAGTAGTGTCATTGTACCCGTACGTGAGCTGTACATATGTGTAGCGTGAGTACATGTTTCCAGTATTTATTTGGTACGTGAGAATAGTGCGGGTGTGTACGGCTCCGTATGTAGTACAATTAATTTTATGATTGTTATACGTGTGATACTATTGTGATATTACTGTAAAGTTTAATCCCTACTACTACTACTACTACTACTACTACTACTACTGCTGCTGCTGCTACTACTGCTGCCGCTGCTACTACTACTACTACTACTACTAACGGTTGCTACTGCTACTACTACTACTACTACTACTACTACTACTACTACTACTAATAACAACACCAACAATAACATATATATTGTATTATAACTTGTTTAACATATGTCAAATATTTTATGTATAAATATATAGTGTATGATTGTTGATAGTGATCATTTGTTACGGTATTATTCAATTCCTACTTTGAGTGCTAACTTTTATAAATTTTGAAAATGATGTTGCTGAAAGTATTTGGCATCTTAACCCTCTAACCCTTACCATGAGACAAGAAAAGATCTTATGCAAATTTATTATTACTGGAATGCCTGGCTCGATAACTGAGCCAGTTATTCTCGTCGTAAATTTACTATTATAGTCGTATTTTGACCCGAAAATGGACATTCATTGAGCAAATATTTAGATAGCAAGATTATTTTCAAGATTAACACCAGTTGTTTTTTTTTGTATCTGTGTTAGACCTGTACGAAATTAAAGGTGTTCGCATGATGTGTGTCAGTATATGACGTTGTCTGGTGAGCATGTGTTATGACATTGTCTGGGAAGTATGTGGTTATAACATTCTGTAGTATGTGCTTATGACATTGTGTGGTCAGTATATGTTTATGACATTGTGTGGTCAGTATATGTTTATGACATTGTGTGGTCAGTATGTGGTTATGACATTGTGTGGTCAGTATATGTTTATGACATTGTGTGGTCAGTATGTGGTTATGAGTATGTGGTCGTTATGTGTATATATGCGGACAGTAGTCTATGTTGATAGTAGCCTATGTGTAGAGATGTGGTGTCAGATGTAAGTGGTTTATAGTGTATACACTCTCCGTACTGAACATGATTCTATATAGTGATTATTCATTTATTGCTTACTGACTACCTCTGATGTGCACATGTATTGGCACTCATATATACTAAAACAAACTCCCTGGATAAACCCTTTACTTGTCAAATTTGCCCAAGAAAAGATCAATAATTGCTCACCATGCTGTTAGCTGTTGGTGTCTATGACAGCCATGATGTTTGCTGTTGGTGTCTGACAGTCATGATGTTAGCTGTTGGTGTCTATGACAGCCATAATGTTAGCTGTTGGTGTCTATGACAGCCACGCTGTTAGCTGTTGGTGTCTATGACGGCCATGATGTTAGCTGTTGGTGTCTATGACAGCCATGATGTTAGCTGTTGGTGTCTATGACGGCCATGATGTTAGCTGTTGGTGTCTATGACAGCCATGATGTTAGCTGTTGGTGTCTATGACAGCCGTGATGTTAGCTGTTGGTGTCTATGACAGCCGTGATGTTAGCTGGTGGTGTCTATGACAG
This sequence comes from Chaetoderma sp. LZ-2023a, assembly GCA_034401795.1. Classification (NCBI taxonomy): domain Eukaryota; kingdom Metazoa; phylum Mollusca; class Caudofoveata; order Chaetodermatida; family Chaetodermatidae; genus Chaetoderma; species Chaetoderma sp. LZ-2023a. The sequence continues at coordinate 134,194,606 of CM067371.1, read as the reverse complement.
CCATGATATTAACTGTTCGTGTCTGACAGCCATGATGTTAGCTGTTGGTGTCTATGACAGTCATGATGTTAGCCGTTGGTGTCTATGACAGCCATGTTGTTAGCTGTTGGTGTATATGACAGGGACTGCTTACAGCAACATTCTTCCCGAGATTGAAAATGTAATCTATCATACTAAAGAGAATTTAACCCTCGAATTTATTCATGAAAATTTCAATTTTCTCATACAAAATGTCCATTTGCAGACCAAGAGAAGACTTTTTTAAATTTGCCACTGGAATGACTGGCTCAGTTATCAAGCCAGTCATTCCAGTGGTAAATGTTCAAATATAGTCTTCTTTTGGTCTGCAAATGGACATTTCTCAAGACCACTGCAGAAGTCGTTTTTGGGTGATATGAGTGGTAAAGGAAATTTAATAATTCTGTTGCCTAAAAGTTAGAACGATGATAGCTTACGGCCATCATGTTGAGGCAAATATCACGATCAAATGTGTGACTCAGAAGGTACCCATATTAGCAATTTTGAATGGAAATAGAACAGAAAGATGTGAAATTAAAGCCCGTATCGGCCATGTGACAATTTTCTCAGATTTTCTACTCCGGTGCCTGATAAACAGATATTGTTTTGACATATAATGAGACTTTCCATGTGCATTCTTATGCAATACATGAATACAAAACTTGTCAAATGTAAAAAGAACAATCGTCATAATTTTTAACACGTACCATCTAATGTGGTCCACTAGCCACAAAGGAGGCACCTGTACGTGTTTTGTTGATATAGTCTGTATAATGGATGTATATTTATTCAGCGTGTCTATTATGTATGGATATATCAAGTGTGTTATGCTTGCCCATTATTGGGACCAGAGTTGTTATGACTGATGCTTATTCTCATGTTTCATATAATGTCTCGGTCAGTCTGACGGATGGTCGGAGGCAACTTGTGTCATTGTAATTGGACAAACATTGTGTTTAGCTTATTGGTTACACACATGTTTTGCAGAATGTATTGTTTGCGCATGTTATACAAACACGTTCATTTACGCAAAGACTTTATTTTATTTACCCACCAAACTGATCGTATATTTCATCACACTATCACAACATTCATTTGTGAAAAATATGCTCACCTTGAAACTTTTTGCTTTTGAAACTACGACTGGAATGACTTACTCGGTTAACGAGCACGTAATTTTAGAGATAAACTTTCAAAGAAGTCTACTCTTAGCCTAGACAAGTGGACATTCGTTGAGCCTACTTCAAAGGCTTGTTATGGCCAGCTTGAGCATTAACTCACCTGACTGATAATATGTATGGTGTATGAGTCCCCTCGCTGATTATCTGTAAAATGAATGCTTAGCTGCTAGTTAGTTAACTCTAAACATCATATTTCATTAACAAACCTTCAATGTTCTCAGAAAAAATGTCTATTTGCAGACCAAAAGAAGATTATTTTTGAAGATTTATCACTAGAATGACTGGCTCGGTTACTGAGCCAGTCAGTCTAGTGATTAATTTTCAAAAATTGTCTTCTCTTAGTCTGCAAATAGACATTTATGAAGACCACTGCAAAAGCGGTTTTCTCCGGTTTATGTGTTAACGGGTTAACAATTTAAACATTAAATTTTGTCAAGAATATTTAAATTTTCTTATTGAAAATTTATCCCTGTAATTACTGCAGGCCTCGTTTCGTGGTTATTTCTCATGACCACTGTAGAGGTTATTTTTTGCCAGCTGGTGTGTTAAAGGGTTAATCAGCTGCTTGACTGTCATCGACCAGAGCCTCGAGCAAAAGGCATATATGGTTCATGTAAAAGTACATCTGCTTTACAGTCACGGATAGACGCACACACACACGCGTTAATGTTTTACTAACCAATCCAAGTTTGATGACCGTAGAACATAATTTAATATGTTTATGTTTAATTTGTAACATCCTTTCTCCCACCCCCCTCTCCATAATAATTGTCATCTGATCTGTAACACACCTACGAGCATACGTGCACGTGAATGCTGACATTTACTATGTTTACTCAGATTGGTAAATGTCTGAGATTTAAATATTTTTAAAGATTTTCGATGTAATGCACTGACGATGTCACATATGTGTTCATGTGTTTGAATGTATACGTCAGTTTAGACGTATATTCTGATTTTGTAGAATATTGATTCACAAAAACATTTCATCTGGCCATCATATAGTACGTACTCTATTGTATATGCCATCGTACATACCAGTGGTAGTTTGTGTTGAAATTTGTACTGTTATATAAACACACATTCACTCGGGCATGCATGGATGCATTCACACACACACACACTCACGCACACACGCTTTCTTACGTATAAGTTTCTCTCCTTATTTGGTGGTGTGATGGACATAATAAAGAGCGGGATTTATCACTTCACCACGAAGGGATAATTTAATCTCCTAATGATCGAGCTCGTCAAAAAAGGGTTTCCGCAATGTTTTGGAGAAAAGTCCATTTGCAGACCTAGAGAAAACTTTAATTTACCACTGGAATCATTGGCTCGATAACTGAGCCAGTCATTTCAATTGTAACTTTGAACACATAATCTAATCCTGGTCTGCAAGTGGACACTTTCTATGAGACATTTGAAATTTCCGTAACCAAATTTGACTAAGAGTTTAATATCTGCTTTGTGGATATTGATTACAAGATTCCAATATACTATATTATGTACTAAGTCAACCATTAATCCCTCGAATTCATTCAAGAAAATTTCAATTTTCTCCAAAGAAATGTTCATTTGCAAAACAAGAAAAGAATATTTTTGAAAATGTCCCACTGGAATGACTGGCTCGGTTATTGAGCCAGTCATTCCAGTGGTAACATTTTCAAAAATAGGCTTCTCATGGTCTAGACCAGTGCTGAAGCATTTTTTGGCTGATACAAGTGTTAAATGGTTACGGGGTAGTATACCTTTGAAGCCCGTTTTCCTTATTACAGGTGCGACAACATTGAGTCTATCTTTATATTACATATTGTGAGAGTTATTATAATGATATTTGTACATAGTGTTTGTCTGACTAACTGTAAATGAGAGTCATTTTGTGTTCCCCTGCTGTTGATATATGCATATATTCTCAGTAATAACATTTTGTATCAATTACATACATATAAATAAAGCCAATAAACCAGGTCACTTACAACGCCATAGTTCAGTTATTCATGATTATAGCCTTTAAACCATCCTGGAGTGATCACTCGAGACAACGCAAGATCGCGACTAGAAGGATAACCTAGAATGCTCGCAAAGGAGATGTTGACTCACACCTTTGCGCTCTGTTTTAACAATGCGCTTAGTAACCTCTGTGACCTAGATACTTGATCTGTTGACCTCTACCTCAAAGCAATCATAAATTCATAATATGAAGATGTGTGCTAAATCTGGTGATTCTTTTTTCTTGCACTCAAGAGTTATGGCAAAAAATGTGTATTCCGGTATGTACTCTATGACGCCATGACCTATATATTTGATGCTTTGTCTTGAAACTCATAGAGCGTCTAGCCCCTTATAATCAGCTCACCTGGCCAAATGAGCTTATGCCGTGGCGACCATCCGGCGGCTGTCCGTCCATCCATCAACTTTTTCTTTAAGCGACTTCTCAAGAACTGATGGGCTGATTTCAGTCATATTTGGCAGGAAGCATCCTTAGGGCATACAGATCTAAGTTTGTTGAAAGGAAGTCGATCGGCCAATTTTGCTGGTGACCATCTTAGAAATCTAAAAGAAGTTCTCAGAAACCGCTTGGTGGATCGATTCAAAACTCACGAAATATCATATAGGGCAAGAGCTGAACCAAGTTTGTTCGAAGGAACTTGATTGGCCAAATGGTTCAGTAGCCATCTTGGATGACCTAGTTTTCGTGAAAATGACTTCTGCAGAACCGTTGAACGGATCTCCTTCCAGTTCAACCTAAATTAACCCTTTCATGATGAAGTCAGCCAACACCGGCCTCTGCAGTTTCTTGAGCAAGGCCCATTTGCTGGCCAAGAGAAGACTATTTTTGAAAATTTACCACTACAATGACTGGTAACAGAGCTAGTCATTCTGGTAGTAAATTATTTTTAGTTGTCTTCGCTAGGCCTGCAGATGGACATTCAATAAGCAGATATTTTTATTTCTTTCAATCTCATCAGTGACAGTGACACCCAAATGTCATACAAATAGGCCCCCAGGTAGCAGATAGCAAAATCGGCATCAGCTCCGATCCAAACGAAGCCCTAACCAGTATACTCGAGTTTATGGAATGATCAGCTAAGTAGTATGACTGTCCATCTGTCAAAGTAGCCAACGTGAAGACCGCACCAAGCTACACAGGGAACACAGTAACATTCCGCGCCACAGGGAACGCTTAAAATATCTTGCTATTCAACAAGCAGATTCCTTGCTATTCAGCATGCAGATTCCCTAACAAATGAAATCACTACCATGGATGACTGTCACAAAAGATTTTGGCCAGCCTGATCCCTGACATTACGGGCTATGTACCAGCACTCACTGTAGACAACTCGAATGGGCATTTTTATCAGGAGTAACTAGGGCAAAGCTGACTCAATTCGAGAATGGTTCAAGGAACAGTTCACTGACCACGATGATGAGCCCTTGCATCCGTTCTCAGGTGACATCAGGGCATTAATAACACCAAGTGAAATAGTGTAAGTTGAGAAAGCACTGAAAGTCCTGAAAAATTAATGTGCATCCAGACCTGATGGCATGCGAAATGAACTATTTAAATACGTGTGACATTATCTCAAAACCGATCACGCACATAACCAATTAAGCCTAAATGCCATCATCTTCCCATTGATACTGTAAGACAATGCCCCTTATCACACTATCCAAGCCCGGGAAGCCACCCGGCCTCCAGCTAATCTACGAATGATTGTGCTTCTCAACAGCATACAGAAAGCTTTATCCAATGTACCCCCTATGACGCATCTGAGGCAAAACTGATGACTTCCTGAGCATATTAAAGTGGTTTTAAACGTGGACATAGCTGTGCAGACATTGTATGGGCTCGACACATACTTGTATCTGTAGTCATGTCCAAACACTGGGATTTCCACAAACTTGGCATTGACATGCCATGAGCCTTTGACACAATTAAGCGCTCAAAGATCCTAGATGTACTACACAAGGTCAGTTGCACTGACGATGATCTATGACTATTGAGACTATTACCTGCAGACACCAAAATGAGAGTACGTTCCAAGACATTGAAGTCGTGACAGTTTGAGAAAGGAATCGGCTCCCCACAGGGAGATGGTCTATCCTCTGTGCTTTTAACATGTTACCTTTCTGCAGCATTAAAATATGTGCTTGAAAGTTTCACAAGATCAAATTCCCCATTGCCGATACTGCATGTGCCGCTAGAGATGGAATATGCCTGACAATGTGGACTTCGTAGACGAGGAAAAGAAACCCCTTGGTGAACTACTCCCATTAGCTGTAAGCAAATAAAAACATGAGAATATCTATGAATGAATCCAAAATGGAGTTCACCTCGTATGCCTATCGGCAAGGTATGACGTTGAAGAAAATAATTCAATTTGTGGCGAGAAACCATTGGCTCACTGCTCTGCAGTACTGCTGATATAGCTGCATGCTGCATCATGTGAAATATAACTTTCCAATCCTTCTAGAAGCTGTTGATTCGTAGATCAAAGATTCCCTTGACAAATACACTACGTTTGTACAATGCAGCCTGCATATCCTTGATGCTGTAACAGCTTGGCAGCTTAAAAGGCAACTCTAGACAAACTTGATGCTTGCCAGCACAAACACCCCGCCATGCACTGATGGCCAGACAGCAAAATTTCCAACGATGCACTATACAAGATGTGTAATACATCGCTGCTGTCCATAAATGTCGCCACTCAATGATGGTCCGTGAACTAAGGATGCAAGAAGACACACCCGAGCCGAGCCTTGGAATTCGCCCTACTCGCAGCCAGCAAATACAAAGCCAGGAGAGGATGCCATTGGATAAATCTGTTAAGCGTCGGCAAGAAAACAAGACTCTGTACACTCAGATCAAGAATGGACCTGAGGAAGTTAAAGATTTTGGCTCAGGACAAGACACTGGTGAAAAGCGAAGGATTGATTGCAGTTGTATGCTGCTGCTGCTACTACTGCCACAACATCCAGGATTCTAGTTGTAAAGTGATGATGAGCGACTGTCTCTGCGGCTGAAAGAAGTGGACACTTCTTTCCTCTTCAGCTAGATTTCTTCAACCATCTCCATTGCGTCATCATGTCTGTTGCGAGTATCCTAAGCTGGTTTTGCGTCTTTTTCCGTTTTAGTGGTTTTAGATTGCGGGTTTTTGTCTGATCGTAAAACACTTAGTAAGTTGGTGTTATGGAGTCCTGTGTTTCTGATACTTGGTGGCACCTAGTAGTGAAATCTTTCTTTATGAGCTGGCATATTCTCTGTCATTTGAAGACTTTGTCCAGACGCTGACCATCGCTGTTCTGCAACCCACACAGAGAGTGGAACTGTTTGTAAAGTTAGAAGATTAAAATTAAGCTATGTTGCCAGCGGTGATTCGCGATGGCTCGCACGTGTATTCGATGACAAGCATCCACTTTGTTCAGGAATGCCATTGGAGCTGGCCAGCTGTCGCAGTTGTAGAGCATTATTGATACAATGTAGCAGTGTACAAGTACATCTTGCCTTTCATGGAAACTTTAGAGCAGCGAATCAGCAGCCTCCAGAAAGAAAGGTTTCTTGTTACACAATGATTTACGGTGTCGGCTGAATTGCAGAGAAATGAGCCTATGATTCTGCTCTTTCTCCACCTCTCTCCCCGGGCTAAAGTGCCTTCATCAGTCGCTTCCTGTGTGCGTGCGTGCGTGCGTGTATTTTCGTCGTCAATGAAATCAACAACATCTGCATACTCCATCCTCAGTGCCATATCCAGCTTCGAGATTGTTGGCTTTGGTCTTGTCGACGGCTCTTGAACAGCTTATAGACATGCAGGTAGGTAACAGGTGAACAGCACTGGTGATCTCCCTGTAATGACCCTTTTGATGTTTCAAATTTTGGGGAAAGCTTTGATTTGACACTTGATTTTGTCTGCCAGTAGGCGTCTCACCAGGCGTGGTTCGTCATCATTATTAGCTCAACTGGCCTGAAAGTGAGCCAAGTGAGCTTATGCCATGGCGACCGTCCGTCAGTCGTCCGTCCATCAACTTTTCCTTTAAACGACTTCTTCTCACGAACCGCTGGGCCGATTTCAATTATATTTGGCAGGAATCATCCTTAGGACATAGAGATTCAAGTTTGTTCAAACAACGCCAATCGGCCAATTTGGCCGGCGGCCATCTTGGATTTTGGCCGATTTTAGGAAACGTCTTTAAAAATCTTCTCCGAAACCGCTTGCGGGATTGATGCAAACCTCATGAAATGTGATCTAGGGCAAGAGCTGAACCAAGTTTGTTCAAGGGAACTTGATTGCGCAGATGGTTAGGCCGCCATCTTGTTTTAGTGAAAATAACTTCTCAAGAACCGCTGAAGGTATCGGGCCGAAATTTGACAGATATGATTAGGGACAAAGGCCCATTAAACTTTGTTCAAGGGAAGTTAATCCGTCAAAAAACATAGCCGCACCCGGCCAATTAAAATATAGCGTGTTTGAGGGCCATATTGGATTTTTTTATTTGATGGACTTTAAGGTTTTATATATGTTTTTGGGTATTCTGATCTTAAATTTACAATTTTCGAAACTGTCAGATAAACGGTTTGGCGGCTATCTTGGATCATTTTCCCGCCAAAAGCTCCCATACTAAAGCAATGGGAAATTTAAAATGGTTTCTTCTCGAGAACTACTGGGCCGATTTTAATTATCTTTGGCAGGAAGCATCCTTGGGGTGTAGAGATACAAGTTTGTTCAAACGAAGCCGATCGTCCAATTTGGCCGGCAGCCGTCTTGGATTTTGGCCGATTTTTATAAACGTCTAAAAATCTTCTTCCCCGAAACCGCTTGGTGGACTGAAGGAAACCCCATGAAATATGATCTAGGGCAAGAGCTGAACCAAGTTTGTTCAAGGAACTTCGTTGGTCCCATGGGTCAGTGGCCATCCTGGTTAACCTACTTTTAGCGAAAACAACTTCTCCAGAACCGCTGAAGTGATCGGGCCGAAATTTGGCAGATATGATTAGGGACTAAGGGCCATTAAAGTTTGTTCAAGTGAAGTTGATCCATAAAAAACATGGCTGCCATGGGCCAATCAAAATATAGTGTGTTTGGCGACCATATTGGATCTTTTATTTGATGGATTTTGAGGCTGACATTGGTTTTATATATGTTTTTTGTTATTCTGATCTCAAATTTCCAAGTTTCGAAACTGTTGAATAAACGGTTTGGCAGCCATCTTGGATCATCTTCCCGCCAAAAGCTCCCATACTAAAGCGATGGAAAATTTAAAATGTCTGCTCAAGAACTACTGGGCCGATTTTAATTGTGTTTGGCAGGAAGTAGGGCTGCGCGGATTTACATATAGCCGTATCGGTTACGGTATGACTTTTCACAACGGTTTTAACCGAATATCGGTTGTATGGGGTGTGATCTGGGTAGTGGATGGGTTGAGTGATACCTAATAATTCATATAATCCTGTTAAACTATTTAATAAACTGAAAATTTTGTTGTCATGTATTTTTCAGCATTTGTTGACAGCTAATCGAGAGTGGTACGTGTGCGCATGCGTGCTGTAATATTTTGCTATAATCCATTTCAGATAATAGGTGTAATAGAGAATACATTCTCTCCATTTTAACCGCGTCCATCAGGCAAAATGTTAAATGTATTCATCATTTCGATACACAGATACCACATATTTTCTTACACAAACATTGTTTGCGTTATATGTGTTCCCTTGTTAAAATATCAATAATGATCGAGGGCATAATCCACTGGACTATATATATATATATATATATTGACTGGACTGGACTGACTCGAATTGGAGAATATTTGAGAAACAAAATAAAATGTAACCATACACAATGCGAAAGAAGAGTACACAGTAATTAATTTTCTAATAAAATATATAACATATATGTGTGGGTAAGCACTAAAGTTTACATGTAGCACAGTAGCATTGAATAAATCACCAACTTTCAGCCAAAAGCTGCTTCTACAGTGGGTTGAGAAATGTCCATTTGCAGACCGAGAGAAGACTATTTTTGAAAATTTATCACTGGAATGACTGGCTCGATAACTGAGCCAGTCATTCCATTTGTAAATTTTCCCAGATATTTCTTCTCTTGATCTGAAAATGGACTTTTTCAATGAAATGATTGAAATTATCTTGATATTAACCCTTTCCCAGATGAATTCCCACGATCTCATTTTCAAGGCAACCATACGGTAAGACTGTTGAATATTTTAAAATTAATTGGATCAAATACGGCATCTACAATTGTCTTGAGAAATGTCTATTTGCAGATCGAGAGAAGACTATTTTTGAAAATTTACCACTGGAATGGCTGGCTGTCAGGAAGCACCCTTAGGGTGTAGAGATTCAAGTTTGCTCATACGAAGCTGATCGGCCAATTTAGCCGGTGGCCATCTTGGATTTTGACCGACTTTTAGAAGCGTCTAAAAATCTCCGAAACCGCTTGCAGAATCAATTCAAGACTCGTGAAACATCATTTTTGGGCAAATGTCCAAATTTGCTTAATAGCCATCTTGGATGACCTAGTTTTCGCAAAAACAACTCCAGAACTTCTACTTATAGCCAATCGCCTTTCGAGTTTAAATGCCTATGTTCCATGGGCCTCTTGTAATTACAGGGGTGTGGGAACGTACTTGGACCTGGGTGTGCTGAGGTATGGGTCGAGCGAAAACCTAGGGGACGCTATGTGGATACACTAGAGGCCCCCCACCCCCTGTTCCTACGGCTATGAATTAGGTTGATAAAGGAATGGATGGATCATATATGAACATAATACATATACTATTTATATGTCTCTGATTAAAGTACTATAAACAACTGCGTCATATATTAACTGAAGTGGCAATCATAATGCCGTATCTAGCCCCAGCATGAGCATTGAAGGGTACGGATTATATTCTTTAATGAATTTACAATTTAATAAGCATTCATAGGCAGCAACAGCCCCCAATCAAATTACTTTCAAAATTTTCAACTTTCCTAAAATTGAAATTGGGACAGGGCTTGGCTTGGAATGGGCCGAGTATAACTAGAAATTGATCAGTATTGACGAACCTGTGGTGGGACGTCGATTTCCATCTTGTAGAAATCTCAGTGCATGATAGAACAAATCGATGTCAGTGTTCGCTGTGCACATGCTGTGTAGGCACAACATCGACATCTGCTAGTATCCTGCTCCTGACATATGACAATTTACGTGCTAGCCATAATGCCTGGATAGCGTGGAGAAAACCAGTTCTATACCTCTAATTTGGTGTTAGACATTCGTATCTGGATTCTCCAACTTTCAGCTTCTAGCAACCTATATATACCAAACATGCCGAAACTTCTAATGCAATTAAATTGAAATGGAAATGAAATTGTTTATTTTAAAGTTCGTACATGATTTAATAGAGTGCAGTCGATGTCAAATGATAAAGAATGAAATATTTTTTCTGGAATGAGACCAGACACAATCATTAAGTCTGCAATTTTCTGATAAATACCACTTAATAACTATTCAGTGAATGATTCATTGAAGTGTCTGGTAGTGAGATTGCATGTGGGAATTTCATGGCTGGTCGGGTTACCGGGCATAGTTGCTACATCGACCATTTAAGCACATATCTGTAGGAGTTCGAGCCATGTTCCTGAAGTCTATCAAAGCGCTGCTTGCTAGCGATGTATGCTGGTATTAATGATACCAAAATAGAATTGCCCCCAGGGTTCGCGCAAATGTTAAAAGTACTTGAATTTTGGCAGCTGGCCTTGAAAGTACTTGAATTTGAAAATTGCCTTAAAAAGTACAGGAAAATTAGAGCACGGCATTGAACAGTAGCTACACTAGAGGAAAGCTGCTGAATGTGTTGACAATAATTTGCCTTGAAACCGTTACTGCCTTATTTTCAGAATATTCGACAGAATATCTCTGATGTTAAAAAAGATGTTGTGTCAGGTCTGTATCTCTAAAAGTGTTAAGTGATGGCTGCAGCATTTGTGTACAATGCATTGTTAATATAGACATGTTGGCCTTGAAACAAGCTGATGAAGCTTCTTGAAAGGTTTTTGAATAAGAGCAAGATTTGTGTATGAACCATGTGTCCTACTCTACGCTAAAATAAAGCAGCGCTTTTCAGTTTATTGATTCTGACAAGCTTTAGCACATATATGTGGCTTCGTCAGAACTATTATCCGACGAAGAGCATTTATATGCGAAAGCTTGTCACTGCTAATAAAGGTACAACTGGTATTAAAATTTGAATTGCTGTTGCCATTGGAGGCTGATAATGCACTAGTTGTGTCATGCGATTAACTTTATAGCTTTATATTGTGTTAGGTTTGTAACCGTATTTAATTTGATGGCATCTGTATCGTTTTCTACACAGTATTTCAATATCGCCGAGTCCACGTAATCTTCCAACAGCGCCCGTGTCCTATGAGACTGTCATTATCATACTATGCGAGCGCGCGTTTCCATACAGGCCTACCGGGTCATGCATATTTATAAGGTCCGAAGATACATCCGATGAAATTACATGCTCATCAATTCCCTTTACACCATATTTCCCCTAAATACTGCCACAAAGGAGTTGTTTGGACTTGGATGGAAGTGACATGGCTATTAGTCAAAGCAATGCCATGTAAATTGCCAGTCACTAATAACATGCTGACACGCTTGGAGAATACAGATAGCTGTCAGGTTTTCCCCTTCTACCCTCTTCCTGATAAAAGGTGTCTATCGTATCTAAGAATTTTATTGGACCATTATTTTCAATGTATATTAGTGGCCAATGACGATGCGACAGATCTCTTCTTAGAAGAATCGAGACGACGCGTGGTCCAGCAGCGACTTGAATAAACAGTTTATGTAATGCGTCTTGTAGAGGTCCATTGTCATTTCACCCATAACAATTGCTTAAAGAGTGTAGTTAATCCTGGAATCTTGAAGATTGTGTGTGTGGGTGCGTGCGTGCATGCCTGAGTGCGTGCGTGTGTGTGCGCTATCCAATACGGTGCAGGATCTAATATGATATTTTAGCATTGAAAGTAACCCCACCACCCCCATCTCTCCCCCCTCTCTCTCTCTCTCTCTCTCTCTCTCTCTCTCTCTCTCTCTCTCTCTCTCTCTCTCTCTCTCTCCGCCATCCGTATGTCCGTTCATCTGTTAGCCCGAGTTATCTCCTTAAAAAGATTAAAATTTATCCGAATTTACGCTCGTAAATGGTTTTTCCGGCAAATACAAATAGATCACCGATAGCCGAAGTGCCATGATTTCGTTTCGGCAATTTCCGTCTATATTCTCCAGATATACCTCCCTTGAAAGACAAAACTCTGGGAGATGAAGTGAAGGACTGGCAGATAATATATCTTTCAACTGATTTACAATCCTTATGATGTCCACCACCTTCTACTTACGGCAATGATAGACCACTACAACTCAAGATATTGTCTTAGTAACCAATATCTTGTGCATCAATACAGAGACAGTTTTTTTAGTCCATTCTGGAATGAATAACTGCAAAAGCTGGTCACTAAGGTTACTGCCGCCTTCACAATGGCAGAAACGCACCATCGATATAGACCGATTTATTTGTGAAACCCACAAAAGCAACATTCAGAAAATACGCAATTGAGAGTGCAAAGAAGAGCTGGCACAGAAAAGACAGTCTCACTGAACTTTGACAGAGACAGTACCAAACTTTGCAAACGTTCCATAGCCATGTGTGTTGAAGACTTCAAATATGGAAGAATAATGATGGAAATGCACATCCAAGTCTACTGTCATGGCTGTCGAAGAAATATAGCAACGCTCATGAAAAGCTTGAAGAAAAATAATTAATCTTGAAAATTCGGTCAACAAAGAGGTAATGCAGGAAACCCGAGAAGCACAAAAAGCTAGCAATGTGGCTGAGATGATGAACAATTCATTATAGAATAGGGACTTGATGTAACAATCAGTTGCGGTGAGTAGCCTGAATCAAATGAAGCCGCACACGACACGAGCTGGGGAAAAATCCAAGCTCCAGATCCAGAAGCAACAGTGATTCCAACGCACAAAAAAGGAAAGAACAAAAACTCATTTGATAATTACCATCCCATCAGAGAGAATAGTGAGCACACAACTGAAATTGTTTCTGGACAAGACAGAGTTTCTTACCCCAGACATGCCAGAACAGGCCAGTTTCATGTAGAACAAATCTACGGAGGAACCTATCGCACCAGGGCTTGAAATAAACCAAGGCAATTAATGTAATTGTCTTGGATGTCCATGCCCATTGCCGTAATCCCCCCTCAGCTTTGCCATTCCAAATACCTAAGTCAACAACCGCCTTACGTGCCCTCCTCTATTAAGTTGATGTCCACCATACACAATACTTAGGAATATAGATCCAAACTGCATTACAAACGTGTCTTTCTTTAGACAGCAACACTGAATGGCCACTGACTACAATGCTACTGTACAAGAGAAATAAGGTGATTCGTGATCCGGATTTCATGAGGAAATCCAAGATTGTCTTCATGCTCCCTTATCTGAAGCCATGGTCTGTCTTGATGTCATGATACGCTGTCTTAATTCCCCTAAAATTATGAATGCCATAAAGGCGTTGTTGCTTGTCATTGTTACTAACATCTTCAATCTCTGTCGCATATAGTAGAAACCATCAAAGGCACTTTCAGACTAAGAGGCCTGAATATATGCTATATGTATGGATCAACCTGGGAAACCCTTTGATTAGGTATGGAAGCAAGGGCTGAAGCTAAAGCCGAAGCAAGCTGATAGCAGGTGTAACAAGGAACATGCTCAAATGGATAGAGAGCGACCTCCAAAATCCAAAAGCGTTGACAGAGGGACAAGGAAGCGACAGCAGGAAAGGAAGCCTATAGCAGTGCATCCCATAAGGAGACATGCTTTCCGTTACACCATTCCTTATCTATATAGACAATAATCTTAAGGAATTCCCCAAAATGTGAAAGTATGGAACTCTGAGCAGCATATCACCACTGCACACGTGTGCATAAGATAGACACTGCAGATACTGGAGGAATGGGCAAAATGGGTTGACAGCATCAAAGAGCGGAAACAACTTTCACAATCTTCAGTCTATCGACATGAAATCCCAATGTCGATCTTTGTGGTTTCTAGTTAAAAATTGCACCACAGCATGGTCTACATCAGCCAAACCCACGCTTGGACTTGATCCACCATAGGCAAAGGCCTGTCGGTCGAGAATGTGTGTCACCATAGAGAAAAAGGACAACAGATATATTCATTAGCAGCTTGACAGGGGCTTACAGCTTTGCACAGATGAGGGATACTGGTCTGTTCATGCACAGATAACTCGTCCTTTGACATGATTAAAATTAATAGATGAGGTATTTTGTTCAAACGGTGAAATAAACGATAGCCTTTATTGCTGCAAGCCGACTGCTAACCAATTACAACACAGAGCCAATCAGAGTAGAAGCAGAAGACTTAATAGAATACAAAAGTCAGCTTCCTGAAATACTCCATACAAGAATTCGCGCAAAAGACGAACTGCGTGTTGTTATAGTTGGTTCCAGCTGAAAATAATAAGATTGGAGGAAGCATGCAATAGCCAGATGCACTCCTATAACAGAGATGCTAAAGTTAAATAAAGGTATAATTGGCTCAGTGGTCATCCAGGCTACAACTCTCCGGAGTGTATCCATCAACACAGCAGGACAGACCAAGTTATAATTTTTCGCATAAGATTTCGCCATATGTATGATTACTGTATTCTGTGGCTGTAGTACTAGAAACATCATACAGCTGAAAACAGTCCTTCTTCGCTTTTGCCCACTGTGTCTTGTCCTCAGCCGAAATCCTTAGCTTCCTCAGGTCCATTCTTGACTTGAGTGTACCGTGTCCTGCTTTCTTGAGGTCACCTCGTAGCACGCTTAGCAGATTTATGCAATGACGTCCTCTCCTGGCTTTGTATTTGCTGGCTCCGAGTAGGGCCAATTCCAAGGCTCTGTGTTGATGATTCTTGCGGCATCCTTAGAACATGGCCAAACATGGACCATCTTTGCTGGGCGACTTTTACAGACAGCAGCGGCGTATTACACATCTTATATAGTGCATCGTTGGAAATTATGCTGTCTGGCCATCGGTGTCCAGTGATGGTGCGTAGGTGTTTGCGGTGGCAGGCATCGAGTTTGTATAGATGCCTTTGGAGCTGCCCAGCTGCTACAGTTATACATCATCAAGGTTGCATTGTATAAACGTAGCCTCTTTATCAAGGGCATCTTTGCTCTACGAATCAGAAGGACTGGAAAGCTATGTTCCCCATGACGCAGTGTGCAGAAATATCAGCAGTACTGCAAAGCAGTGAGCGCAGGATTGTACATTTCCTCCATGGTTCGCCGCCACGAAGTGGGTCGTCATTTTCTATAGTTTCATGCTTTGTCGATAGGTATATGTTGTTGAACTCTGTTTTGGATTCATTCATAAAGAGATTCTCAATTTTTAGTTTGCTTGCAGCGATTGGGAGAAGTTCCTCAATAGGGTTTCTTTTCCTCGTCTATGAAGTCCACATCGTCGACATATTCCATCTCTAGCGGCATGCCCAGTATTGACACTGGGGGTGGGGGTGGAGGTTCTTGTGGAACTTCCTCGCACAGATTTCAATGCGACAGCAATGTAGCAGGTGAAAAGCACCGGAGATAGATCATCTCCCTGTTGGGAGCCAAATGATGTTTCAAACTCTACAGACTTCACTGACTTGATTCGTACTCCCAGCTTGGTGTCTGCAAGCAGTAGTCTCACTAGTCATAGATCATCTTCATTGCAACTAGACTGGCGTAGTACATCTAGGATCTTTGAGCATTTAATTGTGTCGTTTGCTTGTGACATGTCAATGCCCATTTTGTGGAAATCCCAGTGTTTGGACATGACTACCGACATAAGCATGCATTGAGCCCATACAATGTCTGCGCAGCTGCGTCCACGTTTGAAGCCACTTTGACAGGATCCTGTGAAGTAATCGATCTTGTCTCGGATGCGGCATAGAGTAACCGTGGACAGGATTTTCCGTATGCTGTTGAGGAGCACAATGGGCAGCAGATTGGCTGAGAGTCCAGGTGGCTTCTTGGGCTTGGGTAGTGCGATAAGGGTGCCAAGTGGCCTACAGCGTCCATAGGAATGTGGTGCATAAAAGCAGAATTGATTAGGTGCGTGATCGGTTTTGAGATAATGTCACTTACATGTTTGAATAGTTCATTGCTCATGCCATCAGGTCCAGATGCACATCCATTTTTCAGGGCTTTAAGTGCCTTCTCAGCTTCTGCTGTTTTAATTGGTGTTAGTAATGGCCTGGGGTCTCCTGAGAACGGATGCAAGGGCGCATCATGGTTGTCAGTGAACTGTTCCTTGAACCATTCTCGGATCGCCTCGGCCTTGCCCTGGTCAGTCCCAATAAATTGTCCTTCAGAGTTGTGTACAGTGAGTGGTGGTGTGTAGTCAGTAACACTCAGGGCTTGGGCCAACCGAAACATTTTGTGAGAGTCATCCGTGGCAGTGATTTTATCTGCTAAGGAGTCAGCCTGTTGAATAGCAAGATCTTTTAAGCGTTCGCTAGTGTGGCGCAGAATAATATTGTGCTCCCGGCATAGTTTGGTGCGGTCTTCACTTTGGCCACTTTGATAGATGCGCAGCCATAACGCTTTCTGCTCTGCGGACGGTTTTACTACTAGAGGGTCGTCAGTATACCTAGTTTGGTTGTTTTTAAGAACACCTATGGTGCTGGTAGCGGATGATTATATAGATTTCAGTATTTTGGTTAGGGCTTGGTTTGGATCAGAGCTGACATCGATGTTAGCTATCTACTCCCCGAGGGCTTTTTTGTATGACATTTGAGTGTCAGTGTCGCTGATGAGCTTGGGTAGGTTGTAGGTGACTCTACCCTCTTGCCTGGTATGGTGTTTATATATTAGGTAGAGATCGTTCATCTGAAGGCGTGTGATGACTAGCTTATGGTCAGAATTGAGGTCTGTGCCTCCATACGAACGAGCGTTCCGGAGTAAGGGTTGTCTTGCATAGTATGAAGTCTATTTAGTTGAAGACAGCTGTTGTAGTCTTAGAACCTTTTGGGGCTTTGCGATGAGTAATGTGTCCAGTCCATGTTGTCCGGTGACATGGGTGTTTGAAAGCCGTATTTGTTACAAATAGGCCATTGGAACTAACGAATGCCATCAGCGCATCTCCATTGCTGGTGCGTGTGCCCTCTCCATAGGATCCCATGCATAATCCAAGTCCTAAACTTTTGTCCGGAATTCCGAGTTTACCCAGCTTGGAGTTGAAATCTCCACACACGAACAGTTGCCTTCTAGCTGGGATTGTAATGGCTGAGCTCAGTTCTGCATAGAAGGAATCTAATATTGCTGGATTCTCTTTGGCGTTTTCGGTAGTTGGGCCATATGTGTTGACAATTCGACACCTAGTGGTGGTGTGTTTTCGCGTATTGGCATCTCCGTAAATCCTCGGCCATCAGACCTATTAACCATAAGATGGCGGTTGGGTTGTCATTAATTGACACTGTCGTCAAAGGAATGCATGGATGATTGCAGCTCGTTTATGTTAGCCTGTATACCATCTAGCGTATCCAAATGCTAATTTGGCATCATATTCTTTGCTACAAACTATCTTAGAACATGCTCAGTATCGCCATCACACACAAATCTGCCATTTTTCTTTTAACCACCCTTTGAACGCCTCTAATTGTAATGAGCGACATAGTAAATGTCCACAAGATCGTGTTGACCACAAATAACACACATCTTTTTGCAATCATTTTCTTGTGTATATGATCGTGTTTTGATTTCACTAATACATGTAAGAGGCAGACTCGTTGATTTCTGTAGATGGCCTATAGGTTGAGATATTGGTGTTACTGTCTTACTGCCACAACCTTATGGAGTTTTTGTTGTGCGTATGCATTGCAACGCATGGGTTGTCACCACTGTATCTTATTTTCTAACTATGTATCACAATTTATATAACATGCAATGCGTTTGCTGTGTCAGCTTGTCAGATATGCATTGCCATTATAATTGTATCTGTAGATTTAATATTATCTAGCGGTTCAGTTTCGCTTCGAGTCTGACAGTACATATTTTTCCATAATCAGTCTTTGGTTTGGAGTTTGGATACTGTCTTGTCTTTAGCATCAGGCTGTGGAATCCCTTGTTCGTTTCATGACAATTTAAAACAAGGACATACACAAGTATCAAAGATAATATATGGATTTGTCTATGGGAGTAACAAACATCTATACCAAAATCTTCAGCATGTATAAGTGTGGTGTCCACTATCCAATAACATTGAGTCTATATCCTTTACAATAATTTAAATTTTTATTTTAAATTACGCTAAATGCATTTCCCTATGATGAATTCGAGCATAACAATATATGCTCTGTAATTCAGTTGATAAGATACGTTAAAGAATGGCGCTTAAATCTGATTTTCAAGGCAGATATACGCGATTCTTCACAATTACGACCGTTACCTACATTTCAAGGTCAATGTGACCTTTAACATCCAGATCCGCAAGGATGTCTAGTGAGAAGGTGTTCTCCATGGTTCAAGGATCATTTTGGTATATGCCATCTTTTGACAGTAGACCGGTCCAAAAATTCCAAAATTTGGGCACCCCAGGTATTTGTAATATCGCGTAAATGTTGAACAGCGATCGCCACCATTTTGTCTCCTCAAGCGATAGTGTGTGATGTCATGTAAGTGTCAATGCATTATATTCTCTATTATGTAATACTCATCCCGTTGAATATTCTGAAACTAATTTGACTGGTAGACGTTGCTGCCTATAGTAGCAACAACTTCCAGTCAAATTTGTTTCAAAATATTCTACAGCTTACCTGTACGATTGCTTTTATACCACATTGCCAAACTATATAGATGGCACCTCTATGACTGAGCGTATATACCGAGGCAGACACGCTAGCTTTTTTTCTGATTGGTTGAAAAGTAAATCATGACAGCCAGCATAGGCTGTAGAAATGTATCACCATTTAGCTACTAAAGCCTGACTATCTTTCGTTGTCGGCATGATAAAAAGCTAAAATGTCAGGAATCGATTATGGGTGACAAATTATATTACCTGAGTGGTTAGCATAAGATAAGGTGAGTCTTCCTTTAATGCCGCAAGCTCGCAGTAAGCACCTCGCGAATATGGCGACTAACCCACACATAGATATATAGCCAATTCCTGACCCATAGTACGTGTCTATCTTCATTGTGACACACGAATATCTTATGTTAAAGGAGATCATAAACGAGAATTTGATTTCAATAAAAACGCCAAAAATAAAAGTTCATGTCATATGTTATGAATTGAAATGAATTTGCCAAATTTTCACAAACGCTATCACAGCTAAAATTTCGGTTAAAGTTATGAATTTTGGCACCTCATAAAAGTAACCGTATGACGTCATCGCGCGAATCTTCAACCACGTAGATTCTGATAACGCTATTTTTAGAATAAACGAAACTGGCGTCTAATACCGTTAGGAAGCTGGGTATCGGCACAGATTCACGCTGTCGTTGATAAACGATAGTGTTTCTCTCGCACCTCATTAATATGATGGTGTATGAATGAGCTGGTGTGAACTATCAATCATCAACAGCAAAATATTATTCACACGATGACGTCATACCACAACAATCATTCGCGCGATGACGTCACTCCATGATTCCCATGAGAAATTGAAGATGACTTTACGCGGCGAAATTTATTATTAAGGACTTCGAAAATATGCGAATAATATATTTTAATTTTGTTTACCCTTTTCTGTTTGTATTCCCCTTTAAGCTTAGCTCGTGGATTCAAAGATTCCATCATCCTGCTCTGGTTATTGAACACACTTGGAATTTGTCTCAACATTTGAGTTATGTGACCAGGTCAATAATTTTTGCAATTCCTAAAATCATCGGCGAGGAAAGGAAAGATAACTAAAAAAAACCAATGTTAAACAAAATAAATAAAACGTAATTTATTTTTTAAAGTTGGGTCAGAAATACACATATTACATATCAATATAAAACATGTGAGTATTTTACAGCGTGTTTGAAATTGAAGTGTTATCGGGACGTATGTAATAATGAATATTTATAACACAGCTGATGAAAGTACAAATAATGTAACAATAATTTCTTGCAATTAATAAAACAATAATTATTGTTTTCTGTCTGACTGCTGAGTTTTTGTAGAAAACATATTCCAGGGGTTATATCTCTGGACCTGCTAAATATTTTGAAAACAATTTGACTGAAAGTTCGCGGTGGCTGTGTAACCAACAACTTTCAGTCGAATTGTTTTCAAAATATACAACAGATCCAGTGTTATTGCCAATTGAAATTAGTGTCTGGTGGCTCGCAGAAGCTAGACAGTTAATGAGTATGGTATGCGCAGCTAATTAGGCCAAGTACCTGGTCTGTGAGTGTGTTGCTTTACCTAGTATGAGTGACGATCGATTATCTTTTCCGAACAACAACAACAACAACAACAACAACAACAACAACAACAACAACAGCAGCAGCACGGAATGTCGTTGCTGGTCAAAATTATGCAGCAATGTCTTCCAATCCAATTATGTTCTAACTATCCAACAGAGATTTTATTTTGTTTTGGAAACATTTAAAATTATTTCTGAGTTGTACTGTACGTCTACTGATATCTGAGATGGTGTAGGATTCTGGAGGTAGGCTACTTCAATGCGATCGTTAGAAAATCGAAATACTATGTAGCAATGACGACTTAGGTAACGATAATGATAAACGACTATTTCGATAAATGAGCTATTGTTCAGTAATATGTAAGCGTCATTAATATATAAGTATCAGACTAATCGTTCGGGCTCCCAGGAATATCTCGTATGCTTTAGAATAACATTTAGCTTAGAGCTAGAAAGTTTCCCAGATAGCCCTTTGATCTTCTGCCATGATTATCCGCAAATCTTAACGTATCATGATTTCATTCCATATACGTTAACGTACTTTCTTTAAGTTGTGAAATTGAATTAGAAGTCACCAATTCAAATTCATAACCAAAATTATATAGATTTTTACGGAATGAAATCATCATATGTTAAGATTTATTTCGTTTCATTACATCTAGGAACACAATTTAAGCCTCTATAAGCACGCAATTTTAACAATGTTCTGTTCATGAATTCTTCTGTGAATATGCATCTTTAACTGTGTGAGAGTGAGCATATATTGCAAAGGCATTGTTTTTAAAATCGTTATGATAAAGTTACAGAAAAGCTATGATACATGATGGCGCCATAATTACGAGGTGTCTGTGACATATGCGTGATACCAGAAGATCATAATGCCATGGATGGTGATATTAAAGACTTCCGAGGATAATAAGGTGGCAAAAAGGATTCACCTTTCCAGATCTATCGATCTGACGTCATATGACGTCATAATCAGCTAAGCACATGTATGATGACGTCATAATTATTACGTCATAAATTATTCTATTTTGCCCGTCTTTAACTCTTAATAGTCTCTACTATTTAATAAACATGCTGTTGAATATTTGGAACTAATTTGACTGGACAGGCAGCAACAGCGCCCAGTCAAATTAGTTCCAAAATATTCAATAGCTTACATGTATAGTTTTCTGGAAATTGATAATCAAAGAGTTCAGAATTCGATCGATCCCAACGCGAGCGAGGTGTGGGTGGAGTTTAGCTAGAGATGGGCGGGGCATAGCTAAAAATGGAAAGGTCCTTTAACCTTCATACCTATTATCTCAACATTCTTTTCTCAGACCAGTACAATGACATTCACGCGATTATAAAGCAAATTATCAACAATATTAATACTGAACCGCAAAGATGAAAAATGTCTATATTGAGAATTTTTTTTAATTATACGTTCTTCAAAGCAATCTCCTGCATTCAAAGAGAGAATGTACATCTACTGTCCTTGGCCATCTCTATAGCCTTTAGTATTAGATTGAAGATCTGAATAGTGGAAGGAAAAATAATATGGACCACCCCACCGCCCAACCCCACGGACCAAACAACGTGGATGGTATATATATATATATATATATATATATATATATATATATATATATATATATATATATATATATATATATATATATATATATATATATATATATATATATATATATATATATATATATATATATATATATATATATATATATATATATATATATATATACCATAATGCCATGATAAAGCATGAATTCCCAGATTCATATATATATATGCCTACACCCAGGCATGCGCACACACGCGCGCGCAGACACACCCCGTCTCTATCTACACCATAGAAATCTTACTGTATATTATCCTTATATCGTAAGATTTCGATGATCTACACCCTTACTAAAAAGAAACCGATTAATGTCTCTGTGTTATCTTACCCACGGAAATATAATTACGAAGCATGATATTAATAAAAACAGTCCATGATTATTAAATGGCGTGAGAGAAGGTATGATACTGTTCCCATGGTTAAACGCTGGGTAGTTTTGGCACGAAGGTGGGGCCAGGCCTGTCATAAATTGTACAATGAAGTCTGCAAATTCTACAGAGCATTCATTACGCACCGGCGACTCGACACACCGAGTTGTGTTCTGAATAAACCTGAAATATTAACAGAAAGATTTGTAAATCTTATTATTAATTAACACAATTGCTGAACCCCAATTTAGCTAAGTTCCGCCCATGTGTTGCGCGTGTTGGGACCGATCTATAATATTATATACTTTGAATCCTGAATTCCCAGATTCCCAATTTAATGGTAACTAAACAGCTAACATGTTATGTATTTAGAAAAAATAGGGGGGGGGGGTGTGTGGTGGGGTGTGTGTGGTGGTGGTGGGGGGGGGGGGGGGGGGGTAGCACACAATCAAATTAGTTTCAAAATATTCAACAGAATGTTTATTAAATGGTAAAGACATACAATTAGTACAACTGGCGGATTATTTAAGGTTGATGACGGAGTATTGCCTGTCATTTATGATTGTGACGTCAACATATATTTGCCGTACTTGATTATGACGTCAACACTTGAGTGATAGATTGGATTCATCCATTGTCATAGATTGTTCATCACATGATTTTTTCCATTGGCCTATCTGTGGAAACTATCGATTTAAAAAACCTCATTGTAGCATTCACACATTATTTAACATTTATCGCAAATATTGCTAGACTTTGTTTGCCAATGCCTTCAAAGTATATGCACATATATAGGCACATAGTATACCAAACTATCATCGTCGTCGCCGTCATCATGCACCACCGCCGCCGCCGCAACAACAACAACAACAACAACAACAACAACAACAACAACAACAACAACAACAACAACAACAGCCACCGCCGCCGCCGCCGCCGCCACCTCCTCCTTCGTCGTCGTCGTCGTCATCATCATCATCATCATCATCATCATCATCATCATCATCATCATCATCATCTAGTCCTAATTGTGATCGAGAAAGAGATAATATTGTGATAATCACGTTAATGCACACTTACTTGCACATGGTCTGTAGCTTATTGGAAAATGACGATGTAGAAATTTGTTCCTGAAATCGCATCTTGGTTTTGGTGACACACCGCTGGATCCTTGAGTTACGCTGTCTCAGGCACAGACTGTGAGCTGCATAGACTGACGAATGAAAGCACAGCAATATGCGTGATTTACCAAAGCTAGTGAAAAATCAGAGTACACCAGCACACGCGATTAACCAATGTGCTAGACGGTATCAAACCACACAGGCGTGCATGATTAACCAATCTGTTAGACGATATCAAAGTACACCAGCATCCGAGATTAACCAATGTGTTAGACGAATCAAAGTACACCAGCACACGATATTAACCAATGTGTTAGACGAATCAAGGTACACCAGCATGCGAGATTAACCAATGTGTTAGACGAATCTAAGTACACCAGCACACGATATTAACCAATGTGTTAGACGAATCAAAGTACACCAGCACACGACATTAACCAATGTGTTAGACGAATCAAGGTACACCAGCATGCGAGATTAACCAATGTGTTAGACGAATCAAGGTACACCAGCACACGATATTAACCAATGTGTTAGACGAATCAAGGTACACCAGCATGCGCGATTAACCAATGTGTTTGGCGAATCAAAGTACACCAGCGTACGATATTAACCAATGTGTTAGACGAATCAAGGTACACCAGCATGCGAGATTAACCAATCTGTTAGACGGTATCAAAGTACACCAGCATCCGAGATTAACCAATGTGTTAGACGAATCAAAGTACACCAGCACACGATATTAACCAATGTGTTAGACGAATCAAGGTACACCAGCATGCGAGATTAACCAATGTGTTAGACACCAATGTGTTAGACGAATCAAAGTACACCAGCACACGACATTAACCAATGTGTTAGACGAATCAAGGTACACCAGCATGCGAGATTAACCAATGTGTTAGACGAATCAAGGTACACCAGCACACGATATTAACCAATGTGTTAGACGAATCTAAGTACACCAGCATGTGAGATTAACCATTGTGTTAGACGAATCAAAGTACACCAGCATGTGAGATTAACCAATGTGTTAGGCGAATCAAAGTACACCAGCGTACCAGATTAACCAATGTGTTAGGCGAATCAAAGTACACCAGCGTACGAGATTATCCAATGTATTAGACGAATCAAAGTACACCAGCATACTAGATTAGCCAATGTGTTAGACGAATTAAAGTACACCAGCACACGATATTAACCAATGTGTTAGGCGAATCAAGGTACACCAGCATGCGAGATTAACCAATGTGTTAGACGAATCTAAGTACACCAGCTCACGATATTAACCAATGTGTTAGGCGAATCGAGGTACACCAGCATGCGAGATTAACCATTGCGTTAGACGAATCAAAGTACACCAGCATGCGAGATTAACCAACGTGTTAGACGAAACAAAGTACACCAGCGTACGAGATTAACCAATGTGTTAGGCGAATCAAAGCA
Source organism: Chaetoderma sp. LZ-2023a (assembly GCA_034401795.1). Lineage (NCBI taxonomy): Eukaryota > Metazoa > Mollusca > Caudofoveata > Chaetodermatida > Chaetodermatidae > Chaetoderma > Chaetoderma sp. LZ-2023a. The sequence continues at coordinate 134,169,366 of CM067371.1, read as the reverse complement.
CACCAGAATGCGAGATTAACCAATGTGTTAGACGAATCAAAGTACACCAGCATGCAAGATTAACCAGTGCGTTAGACGAATCAAAGTACATCAGTGCGTGAGATTAACCAATGTGTTAGATGAATCAAAGTACCCAGCGTACGAGATTAACCAATGTGTTAGACGAAACAAAGTACACCGGAGTGCGTGATTAACAAATGTGTTAGACGAATTAAAGTACACTAGCGTACGAGATTAGCCAATGTGTTAGACGAATCAAAGTACACTGGCGTGCGTGATTAACCAATGTGTTAGACGAATCAATGTACACCGGCGTATGAGATTAACCAATGTGTTAGATGAGCCAAATGAAGAAAATCGTGATTCATTAACCAATGTTTGTGACGATTGAAAGCATGACAATATGATTGAATGACCAATGTTTGTGAAGAATGAAAGCATAACAAAATGTTTAATTGACCGATGTTTGCGAAGAGTGAAAGCATAATAAAATGTTTGATTAACCAATGTTTGAGAAGAATGAAAGCATAACAAGATGTTTGATTAACCAATGTTTGATAAGAATGAAAGCATAACAAGATGTTTGATTGACCGATGTTTGAGAAGAATGAAAGCATAACAAGATGTATAATTGACCGATGTTTGATAAGAATGAAAGCATAACAAGATGTATGATTGACCGATGTTTGAGAAGAATGAAAGCATAACAAGATGTTTGATTGACCGATGTTTGAGAAGAATGAAAGCATAACAAGATGTATGATTGACTGATGTTTGATAAGAATGAAAGCATAACAAGATGTTTGATTGACCGATGCTTGAGAAGAATGAAAGCATAACAAGATGTTTGATTGATCGACGTTTGAGAAGAATGGAAGCATAACAAGATGTATGATTGACCGATGTTTGATAAGAATGAAAGCATAACAAGATGTTTGATTGACTGATGTTTCAGAAGAATGAAAGCATAACAAGATGTTTGATTGACCGATGTTTACGAGGAGTGAAAGCATAACAAGATGTTTGATTGACGGATGTTAGAGAAGAATGCAAGCATAACAAGATGTATGGCTGACCGATGTTTGATAAGAATGAAAGCATAACAAGATGTTTGATTGACCGATGTTTGAGAAGAATGGCAGCATAACAAGATGTTTGATTGACCGATGTTTGCGAGGAGTGAAAGAATAACAAGATGTTTGATTGACAGATGTTTGAGAAGAATGCAAGCATAACAAGATGTATGATGGACCGATGTTTGATAAGAATGAAAGCATAACAAGATGTTTGATTGACCGATGTTTGATAAGAATGAAAGCATAACAAGATGTTTGATTGACCGATGTTTGAGAAGAATGAAAGCATAACAAGATGTATGATTGACTGATGTTTGATAAGAATGAAAGCATAACAAGATGTTTAATTGACCGATGCTTGAGAAGAATGAAAGCATAACAAGATGTTTGATTGATCGACGTTTGAGAAGAATGGAAGCATAACAAGATGTATGATTGACCGATGTTTGATAAGAATGAAAGCATAACAAGATGTTTGATTGACTGATGTTTCAGAAGAATGAAAGCATAACAAGATGTTTGATTGACCGATGTTTACGAGGAGTGAAAGCATAACAAGATGTTTGATTGACGGATGTTAGAGAAGAATGCAAACATAACAAGATGTATGGCTGACCGATGTTTGATAAGAATGAAAGCATAACAAGATGTTTGATTGACCGATGTTTGAGAAGAATGGCAGCATAACAAGATGTTTGATTGACCGATGTTTGCGAGGAGTGAAAGCATAACAAGATGTTTGATTGACAGATGTTTGAGAAGAATGCAAGCATAACAAGATGTATGATTGACCGATGTTTGATAAGAATGAAAGCATAACAAGATGTTTGATTGACCGATGTTTGATAAGAATGAAAGCATAACAAGATGTTTGATTGACCGATGTTTGATAAGAATGAAAGCATAACAAGATGGTTGATTGACCGATGCTTGAGAAGAATGAAAGCATAACAAGATGTTTGATTGACCGATGTTTGAAAAGAATGAAAGCATAACAAGATGTTTGATTGACCGATGCTTGAGAAGAATGAAAGCATAACAAGATGTTTGATTGACACGATGTTTGCGAGGAGTGAAAGCATAACAAGATGTTTGATTGACACGGTGTTTGCGAGGAGTGAAAGCGCAACAGCATACTTGATCACTAACTCTGTTAAAGGTGGTGTGCTGCAATGGACTTTTCCCGTTTTAACTATGCCCCGCCCATCTATATCTAAGCTCCACCCTCGTGTTGGGATGGATCGATCTCTGAACTTCCTGACTATCAATTCCCAGAAAAATATACAGGTAAGTTGTTGAATATTTTGAAACTAATTTGACTAGGTGCATGTTTCCTAAATGGCAAAAACATAAAATTCGTACAACGTATCGGACTACTAAGTGTTAAAGACGGTCTTAAACGTGATTATCACGTCTGCATACACGTAGCGTAGTTGATTATGACGTAATATCATTGAGTGAGGAAATGGATTCATGAATTGTTGGTGGTTGTGGTTATGGTATTTGGGTGACTCACATTCTCTGTCTTGATATAAGAGGTTGAATGATCAGGCTGCGGTGTTGATGTTGTTGTTGTTGTTGTTGTTGTTGTTGTTGGAGGTGGTGGTGGTGGTGGTGGTGATGGTGGTGGTGGTGGTGGTGGTGGTGATGATGATGACGATGATGATGATGACGACGATGGTGGTGGTGGTGGTGGTGGTGGTGGTGGTAGTGGTGGTGAGTGATGATGATGATGATGATGGCGGTGGTGATGGCGGTGGTGGTTGTGTGTGATGATGGTGTATGTGTGACTCACATTCTCTGTCCTGACAGAGGAGACTGAATGACCAGCGAACACTAGCGAGGTTAATGTAGTGATGCAATTCTGATTGGCCATTGTCGCCACACTTCATGAACAGTTTCTCCAAGCAGTGCATTGACCTTTCAAAGCTCCCATCCCTACAAAGATAGCACAGACTTTACTTCCAAAATTAATATTTATGCAGCCAGAAAGGTAATGAAGAAATCCAGTTTCTCAGTCAATCATATGACGTTATAATCAACAATGCCACATGTAGTCTGACGCCGTGATCAATTACGTCATGAGTGACTCGATTTAGTCTGTCTTAAACACTTAATGGGATTGTTAAGTGATGACGTATTTCCGGTTCCAGCTCGATTACTAAATACTCAAAGCAATGTTTTTGTTTAACAACAAACGACGACATCATAAACACGCAACTATGATGCAATAAAGCAAAATACACACTTCCGGTTTGCGAATCAGCCACAGTGATGTCATACTTAACAAGCCCATCATAGTCCGGCAGCTTGTATGAATTGAATGTCTTTACTATTTGATAAACATGCTGTTGAATATATCGAAACTAATTTGACTGGGCGCAGTGCTACCATAGGCTTAGTTCCAAAATATTCAACATCTTACCTGTATAGTTTTCTGGAAAGTGAGATTCAGGGAGTGTATAGAGATCGATCGATCCCAACATGGGCAATGCGTGTGCGGAGCATAGCTAAAACTGGGGACCTCTATTGACCAGTAATCATAACTAACATCCCAAAAAGTGGACAGAAAATATTGTCATTACTGTCGCATCATAAGCCGGCTATTCCATTTCAGCTAGTGCACGGTAAACATCCGTATTTAGACGGTATGGATGAGAAAAATTCTGGAAATGAAATCTATACATACTATTATCAATATATTCTTGACAAATTTAATACAATACAATACAATACAATACAATACAATACAATACAATACAATACAATACAATACAATACAATACAATACAATACAATACAATACAATACAATACAATATATCATCATCATCATCATATACTGTATGTGATCCGGTGTACGATGTGACTATATGCATAGTGCTTCTGTTGAATGGTGGGTAAGATCACGCGTATTAGCATGTGCATTGTCCAAATTCACATTAACCAGATCAGATCATGACTTCGTTATACAGTTATCCGGTATCCTCACAATCACCGCGTCTGCACTCATGACAGTATTGTCTACAATAGGCTACTGAACTCTTTAAACGTTTTATATCCGGGCTTCCTCAGTTTCTACTTTAAACTTCATTGCCAGCTATCTCCTCTGCACACTGCCCAGAGCATTGATTCTTAGTTCTTCAACATCTCATTATGCACTGAATTACAATCGATTGTCAACTTAATGATCTCTGATCTGCTTTTATAGTCACATCTGACTGCCTATGGCGTACATTCATATAGGTGTCGGCAGTCTAGTGCCATTCTACATAATTATGCTTTATTTCCCATCCGTAAAAACGCTAGAATTCGTTATATCACCCTACTCCTGATCCCGGCCTTGTTTAATATCAGACATAATCGCGTGCGCTCGGCATGAGGAGTCACAGATCCAGAGGAGGCTCGTCAAAATGTCATGAACCACTCATTGCTGCACTTACAAACCCCGTGTTGAATGAGCAAAATGTCCTTAAATGTACGCTTAATACCGGCATATAAACTCGCGCGACGTCCTATAGTCGCGACTTAGACAGCGTTATCAGAAATGTAGAAAATTTAACAAACAAACCGACCGACAAACAAACCGATAGACTAACGTATACTACTTTGCGAGTCGCAACTAAAATATTATTGTTATTTTACCGAGCATGGGTACTGTCCGCGGTGTTCGAAATAAGAGTAATAGCAGAAAGAAAACGAGAAAGGAATGCAGAAGTAGGCTACAGACAGACGTCAAAGCTACAACATTCGAGCGGATATGCAAATAACGACATAACAGCGGAAACGGGTGGCAGAAATATAACAGCGATGACTACTCTGCCAGAAATGGGCAATGGCAAGATGGGTCCGATGGAGTAGAAATTAACGCCAATTCCGTTCAACAACCAGTGGTGCCCTGTTATACGCTCCGCTACCATTTCTCATGGGAACCTGTTTTGCAATTTCAGCCAAATCGACCATCTGAATCTTTGCGAGAGAAGAGCTGATGTTCAAGGGTTGGCGTAGCACAATGCATGCTGATTCATGCCAGCCTACTTTCATTTAACGTAGATGCCATAAATTCACATTTTTTATTTCTAGTCGAGATGCTTTGATTAAAATATTCAATTTGTTCGATATCCTGAGAATTGCGCTAGTTCAACGTGTTATTTCATCCAATACGGGATCTTATTTAGATTTGTGCATTTCAAACCATTCTACCCCGATGCCTACCATGAAAACTAACATGAAATTTGGCCTGAACTCAGCCATGAAGTCTATGCTAATGTTTACTCTGATATACACACACATGTTTACAACGAAGTTTCGCCGAATAGAAGTTTATACCATGAATGGCGGATTCCAGTGTATCTATCAGTCATATAATATCATAACAAACTACGTGATGTGTTGGATGACGTCAAAACCATTTACATAATGAATGACGTAGCTAAGTTCGTCGCGCACGCTAAATTGATGACGGACTAATCGTTGCTGTACGAATTGTATATGTCTTTACTGCATAATAAACATTATGGTAGCCAGCAACAGCTCCAAGTCAAATTAGTTTCAAAATATTCAACAGCTTATGTGTATAGTTTTCTGGAGATTGAGATTCAGAGCGTACATGGGTCGATGGATCACATCAGTCGGTGATAATTCCGCTTCATTCTAGAGAATTATTTTGAAAATAATTGCCCTGATTCCATTGCTATTTTGTTGACTAGTATACCTCTACACAGGTAGTCCACTGGTCTTATGGTTTGGTTACACAAGCAATTTAAATTACAGATGACTGTACAGTTCTGATCTTACCTGCACTTCCGCCACACAAGTTCCACGTCTCCACCAGCAACCAGCAAACCACCACTGTCACCATGACTACCGGAAACCTGGAGGAACCGGAAGCAGTTGAAGGCGGCTGAGGTTATACGACTTCCACAATAGGATTCGACAACAGTCGTGCAGACAAGTAGCAGACCTATTATGAAAATGTATCATATTTAGTATGTGTTGTTGCTGATGATGATGTCGTCGTCTTCGTCGTCGTCGTCCCCGTCATCGTCTCTGTCGTCGCCGCCTCCCCGTCGTAGTCGTCCGTTCAAGTATTGGAGAAGAGAATTTTTGTACGCAGATAGTTCTTATAGTACCAGAAAGATCCCCCAAAAACATCTACCAGTAGCAACATCCAACAAGCCTGGCAATAAGCATATCAACTCACCCTCTAATGCGCTTATACTGAAAGTAGTGACAGTGCTAATTTCAACAGCAAATCAACTTAGATGAATGACGTAATTATGTCCGTCAAAACGCTTAAAAGTCCGTCATGCTGTACGAATTGCATGTCTTTACTATTTAATAAAGATTATGTTGAAAATTTTGATACTAATTTTACTGGGCGCTGTTGGTGGCACAGCACCCAGTAAAATTAGTTTCAAAATATTCGATAGCTTACCTGTATAGTTTCCTGAGATACAGTGAGTGCATGGATCGAAGTGACCAACAACTTTCGTCAAATCGTTCTCAAAATATTCAGCAAGTTCAGAACTATCTCCCATTGAAATTATTGTCTGATGGCTTTAAGCAATCAGAGAGTTAAATGAGGCTTCTTTCCAGCCAGATCTGGCTTATTCATCCACTAAGTCACAGGACCAGCTGCCAACATGATTTAGCCATGGATGGTTCAAACCGCCATTGTCTTTAAATAAACGTTAATTTATATTCAGACGTAAAGGTTAATGTCGGTTAAGAATAATTAGATGCAATGGCAGTTCTATGAATCTTTTCAGAGGGGCAAACTATGGATGCCAAATGGTATATTTTAGTCAATATTACACTTGAGCCTCCTTATTGCGTTTTCTTGATTTTGCAACGTCGGATGAAGAAACTGACGAATGCCAGCCCACCAGGCACCCTTCATCGTTTTGAAAGAAAAAATGGGTTTTTAATTTTTGAGATACCAGTGATACCAACATCAACATTTCTGCATGAATAATGTATTTTTTAAATTTCGTTTTTAACACAAGCCCTATCAATTTACATATTAAATGAAAGCTGGTGATCAGGGCCCCCAGAAATTTCCCGGTGAAAGAAAAATGCTGGGTTGAAAATACTGGCGGAAAAATACCAGTAAATACCAACGTCCGCCGTTATTCACTAAGAGGCATATGCCCTGATGTAAAATAGTAACAGACCAATCAAAATGACGCATTGCCCACATGGGAGGCGTAAGCCATAGCTACGTCTCCTCTAGAGTGAGAGCCTTCTTCGTGAATATCGGCCCGGGGGAATATGGGAGAAATACTTGGAAATATTTGCGAAATATTGGTAAATACTCCACCAAGTGCATGGGTAATACTTGTTTTGTAGATTTTAAACTAAATATCCTTTAAAATAATTAATCAGAGGTATTAACATAGAAACACACATATAATACAGGGAGATTTATGAGAGCAAATATGTAACTTAGGCTCATCATAGCATATCTATAAACATTTCAACCCTATATAGCAGATGTAACACATATACCTAGTGGAATATTTTGAAAACGTATGTAATTGATGAGCTTACTGGCCTAAACAGAGAGAAAGTCATTTATTGTCAACTATCCAGTCATAAATGATCGTCACAACTTATCGAATGCGTTATTTTAATCGACTACCAAAACGGCCACCCAGCCCACGGTCAATAGAGCTTAAACCATTTCATTATGTGTACATGTAGATAATACGTATTAATGCCGGGCCAGAGGCGCCGGAAGCAAATGTGAGAGGCACGGGTAGGTTCCACAAAAGGGCACACTGGATGGAAATGTCTGGACGAAGATATGAAATGGTGTAACCCCCCCCCCCCCATCCCCTCCCACCGCCTCTCATAGAAGGGTGTTCGAGGATACCCACCCACCTAACCACAACGAAAAGCAACATTGAAAGGTGCAGGCTCATGACTCGATTTCCTGCATTCTGAGTTTCTTATGATTACTTATAAATGTTCGAGCAACTTTTGGTCAATTGCATCTATTCCCAATTCACAATGTGGGCGGGCGGGCGGGCGGGCGGGCGGGCGGGCGGGCGGGCGGGCGGGCGGGCGGGCGGGCGGGCGGGCGGGTTGTTGTGTCAGATGCACACGTTGATTGTGCGTGCATTCGTGCATGTGTATGCATGGTGGACCTGCATAATTTGCCTTGAAAATATTTAAGTGGACCATAGTTCCTAATTATATTTGCAATCAGCGGGATTCAGAGAAAGGTTTTTGTGAAAACTAGGTTATCTAAGACAAATCTACCAATCATGTTGAACATGTGTAGTTCGGATCGACCGGTCAGGTGCCGGCCGTGCCAGCTAAGCTGGGTACCCGCCGACTGTCCTGGATTCATTCTATAAACACGCCCCCCCCCCCCCCTGGGTAGAGCTATAAGCGTATAGAAGCCTATGAGAGAGATCGCATTATAAAAACGACTAAGTTCGTTAAAACGCGTAGCGCGCATGCGCGCGCTTACCACTGCATTGACAGAGCGCGGATATCACGAACACAAGTAAAAAGGTGAAATCACATTTCCCATATATCACTATAATTTAGTTGCCCTGTAGGTTGGGCTTAGAATACACCTTCCGTATCCTCTGCGTGTCGTAAGAGGCGACTAAAGAAGGTAAGGGTGAGGTAACCCTGACAGAAACCTCGAGTGCTGAAGACGGAGGTTCCAGGCCACACGGCGCACTCTAATAAACCATGGATCCACGCGCTTAACGCTTATGATCATGTCGATAGTCACTTAGGACTGGCGGTATGATCAGCGAACGAAAAGAAGAAGAAGAAGAAGTCGTCCAAGATAGGATAGCACTTTTAGTGTAATAATAATCTTTATTTAAGGATGGTATACATCGTCAGCAAACTGATCTTCCCGAGGCCCTCACGCGCACACAGACGCGCGCGCACGCGCACATACATAAATACATACATACATATATACGCGCGAGGTCGTACACGGTCATTCACACGCACGCACGCACGCACACATATATATATACAAATTTACAAATATACAAAATATACAATATTATAACACAAGTAAAATGACTGTTAAATTAGATAATTAACATATTTGTTCATTTTCGATAGATATTACTAAAACAGTATTGCAGAATAATTACCTCGTCGAATGTCGATGTTCGAATCACCGTTCACACATACATACGCGCAAGGTCGTACACACATACACACATATATAGCTATTTAGAAATATACAAAATATGTAATATTAGAACACAAGTAAAAATGTGAAATCACATTGCCCATATACCACTATAATTTAGTAATATATCCATGTATATTTGATTTGAATGTCAGCAGAGTAGAAGACTGAGTAATCGTTTCAGGCAGAGAATTCCACAGTTGCGCTGCAGGTATTTGAAGCTTTTTCTGCCATATTCCGTTTTAATCCTCGGAATTTGTAGATGATTTCGTGTTTTGGAACGTAAATTTCTAGTGTGCGCCACTCCAACGGAAGTGAACATGTCTTTCATGTAACCAGGGGCCATACCATTTCTTTCTAGATTTTTATGTCATAATACCCATTTTAATTTGCAATCTTTTAGTTAAATTTGTCCAGCTTAATGTTTCATATAGTTGTGCAGATGGTGTCCTGTAAGGCATGTCTAATATCACCCTAGCAGCCCGTTTTTGTAGTTTTTCTAAGCTATCCAATAATGTAGGTGAAGATGGGCAAAATACAAGACTACAATAATCAATGTGTGAAAGGATATACGACTTATAGAAAAGATTTCGTTGCTCAATGCTAAGATAATGTTTATTTTTCCGTAGAATATAAATCAAGGATGATATCTTTTTACAAAGTTTGCCTATATGTTCTTTCCATGCAAGCGGATTGTCTATGTATACTCCTAAAAGTTTGTCAGATTCCACAACATTTAAGCTTCCACGATTTATAGGGATTATAACATTATTATTTCCTTGTTTCAACTTATGCTTAGTTCCTAACATCATAAACTTAGTTTTGTCCGTATTTAACAACATTTTATTATTTACACACCATTATTCTACTGACTTCATACCATTAATTAGATTTTCTTGAATTTCAGCGACATTTGAGCTAGCAGCATGAATAGTTGTATCATCAGCATACATATGCATAAGATTGTTGACACACATGGGTAAATCATTAACATATAAAATGAACAGAAGTGGCCCTAAAACTGAGCCTTGTGGTACTCCTATATTGATGGGCAGTGGTTTGGAATTCTTTCCAGAAATTGAAACGTATTGTTGTCTGCCATTTACATATGAAGAAAACCACTTTAATGTATTATAGCTGAATTTGTAAATACTTAATTTTTGTAATAGGATGTCATGATTGACAAGATCAAAGGGCTTTTTAAAGTCAATAATAATAGAACCAATAACGTCGCCATTATCTATCGAAAAGCGCCATCTTTCTACTAGATTTAACAAAGCAGTTTCACATGAATGGTTAGGTCTGAAGCCTGATTGCGACTCCACTAATAAATTATGCTTGGTTATAAATTTATAAATATGAGTGTCGTTCAAGAGCCTTAGAGATAATGGGTAATATAGAGATAGGCCTATAATTGCTAACATTGGTTTTTGAATCAGATTTATGTAGAGGCTTTACTTTCGCACATTTCCACATTTTGGGGAATTCTCCCGTAGCTATGCTTTTGTTTATAATAAGTGTAATTGAGGGTACAATTATTGATGCTGCAGCTTTGAGGAAGTGTGCGTTCAATTCATCGTAACCAGATGACTTATTTGTTTTTAAGTTGCTAAGTTCTCTGGACACATATTCAACGGTTATATATGGAATTCGAACTCTATATTTTCTGGAACTTTATTAAAAACATGATCTGATAGCTTATCAAATGCCATTGGCCTTTGCTTTATCATGGAGTGTGTCAGTTTTGACGCGATTGTACTGAAATATATATTAAAATGTTCAGATTGCATTTGTGGGTTTTGAATTTCACTTCCATTATCATCACAGATTATTGAAGGTAATTTGTTTGCCTTGGGATTTATGTCTTTTAGAATTTTCCATATATTAGCCGGATTATTTTTGCCTGTTTCTAATTTATTTGCAAAATAATCTCGTTTAGATGCTTTAATCAAATACGCAACTCTTTGCTTTAACATTTTATGATTTAACATGTTTCCTACGTTTTTATGATAATCCCTTTCTTTCATTGTTTTTTTAATTTCTCTGTTCATCCATCCCGGTTGACATACAAGTTTAACTCTGCGTTCAATGACAGGAGCGTGTTTATTTATGTTGATGAATTTTGCATACCATTGATCAAGCGCTTGATCAGGACTACCTAAATAACCTATAGAACGCCAATCACATACAGACAGGTCACTAAGAAACTTAGCTTCATTAAAGCTTTTGATGCCCCTGTATTTAATAAGTTGGTGCGAATTTTGAGTTTTGAATGGTTTGCATTTGCGTACAGCGAATATTGGATAATGGTCACTTAGTGCCAAAGAGCCAACATGTGACGATTGAATTTTGTCTTTATCTGTGACATACACATCGTCAATCAGTTTAGATGTTTTCTCAGTAACTCTGGTTGGATTACGTATAAGTTGCTCTAAATGAAAAAGTTCAATTAAAGACTGCCAATTATGATTATCTGCTTTAATAAGGTCGAAATTAAAATCTCCTACAAGTATAATATCTGAATTTTCGGAATATAACTTTTCTAACATAGCTTCAAATTCATCAATCCAGATAGCGGGTGAATCAGGGGATCTATAGACACAGCCCAATAGGAAAGGCTTGATCTTAAAGGGTCTAATTTCAATCCATAGAGTTTCCAGATCATCAGTTTCAAAATTAAGTTTCCTCACATATGAATAGTTATCAGCTATATATATATAGTACAATTCCACCACCGTCCCGTTCTTTTCTGTCCTTTCTTTCATTAACATGGCCTTCAATTTCAATGGAGTTATTTGGGATTATTGATGAGAGAATATTTCAGTGGTATAGAAAACTTCAAGTTCTTTTTCTCACTTCTCCATAATCAGTTTTAACTGGTCAATCTTAGGCACCATGTGCTGAACATTTAAATGACCAATCCTAATTCCTTTAGAATTAATTTTGAAAGCCGGCAGATCAATGGATTATTATTATTATTATTATTATTATTATTATTATTATTATTATTATTATTTTTATTAATAGTACGACCACCGCCCCCGCCGCCACCACCACCACCATAACAACCGCCGCCGCCACCACCACCACCACCACCACTACTACCACCACCACCAACACCATCATCACCACCGCCACTAACATCATCATCATCATCAGCAGCAGCAGCAGCAGCAGCACCAGCACCGTCAATTACGCCATCATCATCATCATCATCATCATCATCATCATCATCACCATTGGCATGATCATTATCATTGCCATGATCGTCATCATTATCATGATCATCATCATTGTCGTGATCGTCATCATTGCCATGATTGTCACCATTGTCATGATCATCATCATTATCGTGATCGCCATCATTGTCATGATCGTCATCATTGTCATGATCGTGATCATCGTCATAGTTGTCATGATCGTCATCATCGTCGTTGTCTTCATCATATAGTATATTATTAGCGCGTATGCCGCATTTTGGCAAGATACCACTATTACTCGTATTGTTACTGAGTAGTTAGTTGATATCTATTACTGAGCAACAGATTAGAATAATTATGATACTCAATACAATGTTTGGACTCATCACTACATACCATACATACTGGACATCACGTTTACTCGAGGAGCTTACTGCGGGAAGACCAGACAGTTTTACATTCATATCAATGTCATTAGTCATAGTCCCGTTAGTAACTGCATCCAAACTGTTCCAGCACTTAGTTTTGCTTATATTGTATTTAAAATGGTTGTTTGGCTCTACTTCTTGGCCACGTTCCTAATATACTGGACACGAGTTTAATTTGTGACCGGATCCATACAACTCCAGCAACGGGCAGGATGACCATGCCGACACTTGGTATACCTGTGGTTGGGTTCCCGCAAAATTTACACGACGGCGATCTGACGATTGGAACATAGTCATTCAGACACTTAACAAGAACCGATGATCCACGACTGTTTATGTGCAGCTTATCTGCGTGATATAACGCGTTGTCTATGGAATAAAAGTTATCTGCAGACCTGATCATTGAGAAGTTTAGAAAATGTTCTCTCACCTCAAGATGCTTATTGAATGAGCGGATGAAGTCCTGTCGATACTTTGCATCACCACGGGGACATAGCTCGCATATACATATTTTGCATTCTGGTACTAGCGTTTGTAGATCCATAATTAAATTGCCCATGGATATAAGGGCATCAGCTAATGATCCATCAGAATTATTTGTACCTGCCATAATAATTATGTCTTTGTACGTATGTAAGTCGGAATTAAGTAGTTTGGAGTGAATATCCTCTATCTTCGCTCCCCTGAGGCACATAACCTCGACCGAATCATGAAAGGCCATTGGTGTTCACGCCTTTTATTATAGAACTCCCAATTATCAATGTCTTTTTAGGAAGTGTCTTGCTGACTAGCGGGACGCGTGTTATAGTAGAGTTCTCATTTACCTGCGGGATACGTTCATGTAACTGATCTGGTGCAGGTCCATTAATCACTCGCTCGTAGCTTATTTGTTTGGAAGTCTTTGGTTTAGGGAGCCTTGGCGCTGGCATAGGTTGGTATGCGATAGATCGTGGATATGATGATGAAGGTTTATTATTAACTTTAGATTCATCAAGAGTTCCATTCACGGTAGCTTCCGTGACAGCCTGTTGGGTGGTACATTACAAAACAATATCAGCAACGGCCATCTCAGTCATAACCCCGACTTCTGTCATTGTTTTTGTCTCTGGGCATGTCATCACATCAATTTCATTTGTCATTTTAATACATTTAGATTGTAAGTCACTGGCAAGCCGCTTATTTTCTTCATGGAGCTCCTTGATTATGGCTTCCTTGCTCAGAAGCAGTTCATTAAGCATAAAGATTTGCTTAAATAGGTCTTGCTGACTGGGTTGGCTATAACCGAACAAATCTTGCTGCGTGAGCGGGTTACGGCTAGATCTTCGTTGATTACGCACGTCAGGTGTGCTGGCATAGTCTGGACTGAAGAGCTGCTTAGGAAACGTAGTAGTTTCCGGTGAAAAACACAGTTCATCTTCGCGCAAGGTCAGACCAGAACAGTTTTCATTTAAAATGTCGAATTGTCCATTTTGATTTTGAGCGACATCTGCAATACGGGTGTCATTCTTATCATTATTACTTTTGTCACCATTGTCATCATCACGCTTATCGAATTTATTTTCATCAAATATCATGCGCGACAAATGCAAAAGATCTGTTGCAATCCAGTAGCGACAATTCTCTCCTTGTACATGTCTGACGGATGTGGTTGGGTAGACTGTAACTGTTACATTACACTCGACATTTTCAGAAACAAGACGCTTAACACGAAATATTAATCCATTGTCCTCCTTATGAGTTGACTCACCATAGTATAGCTCAAATGTAGAAATCCATTTGGTTATTGAATTAGAATTCTTCACTTTTACAGTTACTGAGTATATGTTGTACTTAATTAAGTAGTTTTCATTTTCTTCATAGCGAACTGTTTCTATCGCCACATTTCTGTTTAGACTGTCCGCACTTGAATCTCCAGCTATTAGAGGCATTGCATAAAATGTAGCATCACCAGGTATGACACGGTAACATTACGGATTATATAAGAAAAGATGGCGGCGGCGATATTACCGAGTAGGTACAATGTAATCCTTTATAATTGCTTGTTCCCGCCGAATCTGGGATCAGTCAAGACCAGAATTCAACGGACTTTCCAAATCTGTATACCATTTCAAAATCGGTTAAGAAATGGCTGAGTTATCCACGGAAAACCCCCAAAAATATTGCCGTGACGTCATAACCACGTGTACGCAGAAGTTCTAGAATGTTCTAGAACATTCGTCTGCGTCATTATTAGCGGCGCGCTGATTGGCTATTGCTCGGTCGATGATTGGTTGAGGCATGCGCCTGTGACGTCACGAGTAGTATAAAAGGAGATGGAATCCGGAGTTCGAGAGCATCCTCGGCCAGGGGCCGAACAGGTTGGATCTGTAAAGCAGCTACGATAGGCCGAGACAGTAAATAGATCACCTCGGTCTCGGTCAGCACCTTTCCCGTAGCATTGCGGCAGCCACCCAAACCACCGCATCTTAAAGAATTTTGTAACTCCCGAACATTTGTTCTTTTGTAAACTTTCGACAATATTGTTCACGACTGAATCAAGAACTGACTCGGAACACAATCCTGCGGTGAGGCTTTTCCCGGCCTGAATATGTGATTCTACAGATGTAGAGGCAGCGATGTCCTTTGGTGGATAACTTGCCGGATCTGCTGGCCACGCAAAAAAGTGGTTATTCAACCGTCTCTCCTACCCCCACCGTAACGATAGATCAGTTACCTAAACTTGCTTTTGTGAAAAGTAACCATTGTCCCGTGACGTTTTATGTGGTTATGGAGCAAGATGTCCGGATTCTCTTAGGACATCCTCTCTCAATGACAGCCGTATCTAAAACACTAGGTAGGGTCCCCGCCATTTGCCTAAACTAGTTCTTGACTTTAAACACTAAATATTAGGTTAGGCATAGAAGAAGGTCCACATAAATAAAAACGGCACCCACTAATTCAACATATTTAAAACTACATAAGACGGTGACGTGGGAATCCCTCTGGAATCGCTCGTCCCGTCTTCACGTAAAAGAGCACGCAACATTATAGTCATAATTTCACTAGGTATGGTCTTTCCTTTATAGCATTTTGGCCGAATATTAGAGTGGGCCCTTTCTGGCCAATATTCTTCTCCCGCTTTAAGCGGTGGCAGCATTTTCCTGTGACGGAGGCCCGCACGAGGCACTTGCCTCTCGCAAGGATTCAGTCACGGCCGCCCGCGCGAGGCTACTACTTCTCACCCAAAAAGCAGCATCAGAAGTAATGCCCGCGTGAGGCACATAGCTTTTCGCCACTATAAAAGATAACTTTCTTTCCTTTCAGCTTAGAGGTATAATAACTTATATTACGTTAATTAGTAATCTCGTATGTGGGAGTCTCCTTTGCGGGGATACCTCTGCGGACCTACGAATCTGTGTGGTACTTCCGGGAGCCCCGCATTTAAAAGTTCATCAGGCTGTCTCTATGTCTTGTATTTTCGTATGCTCATTTTTATCTAGCAAACTTGACAGTCTGTTTTAGGTAAATCAATTGTATAGACTTATTTAAGTTAGGTCACCAATCAAATATTGTAAGTCCATAGATCACGAAATTGCTATGGACAGGCATACCAGTGACACAAACTCATGGGCTGATACTGTTGTGTTCAATCTTCGTGACGATGGTCGCACGGCCCCACCGGAACGATCGAGTTCCACCGGCCTTAGGAGCCGGTCTTTGTTACCCATAGGGCAGTGTCGCACGGTATACGTAACCCCGAGACCGGGAGCTAGCCAGCGTCATCACTTGTCGTGTACATGCGACGCGGCGAGCCGACACCATACACCGGAATGGCCCGATGCTACCCCGCGAGCTACACATGTGAGCAAGGTTTGTTCAGCCCTTGCCTTAGATGAAGACCATGAGGTTTCTTGAGTTTCATGTTAAGCAGTTTCACAGGTCTTTAAAAGTAATTGTTAAAATAGTGCAAAATCCAAGATGACCAGTAACAAAATCGATCAACCAGTTTTCCTGGACCAGCCATGGATCTGACCCTATGGACCCTTCCTGCCCAGCAGTTCTTAAGGATTCGCTTAAAGAATACGATGGACATATGTTGGATGAAGAGACAGATGAGGTAGCAGCACAATTACGTCAAATTCATAACAAACTATTCAACAGCTAGTGTGTATGTAATAAGTCATTTGACTTATGATTTCGCAGCCTCTTACTTAGCCATATTGGCGTGTGGGTGGCAGAGATACATTTGGCTCGGGCTATTCAAAGAAGGCCTTCAAATGTCTGATTAGGCTTACGTGTGGATGGTGGCTTCATCTTTTATGGTTAGAACTCAAAAGGCTTGACATGGCTATACATGTGTATCACAACCGTATAGTTGGTAGGGGTAGGGTAGGGTGGGGCGGGGCCTCATACTCATATAAATAGGACAGTATTAAAAAATCCAAGAGGATGATATTTATTACTTAGAGATGTAGGAGATAGCTTCTAAGCGCATCTAATTTTTACATTCTTTAGATTGAGGCCCAGTCACCCCCCCCCCCCTCCTCCCATTCTATGTGTGTGGGGGGAGGGGGGGGCTAGGTGGGGGTGGGGGGGGGGGGGCAACACATCATTAGACATATTCCCCAAACACACACACCGGCATTGCACTTCGGCCATGTGTATACAAATTATTTCTACCTTTGCATCTGCTTCACACGTCAATTAAAAATTTGAGTTTGGGAGTTGCTGTTAGTTCTTATATCCCTTAGTGTTTTCACATTGCTGCACCCACCCACCCACCAACCCCACCCACCCCCTCAAGGATGGCTTGGGGCTCGCTGCTATGCACTTGTCTTCAGCAAGACTTTCATTGACTGCAAAGGGAGATTAATTATTGTATCTGCATTATCACATGGCATTACGTGTCGCTTTGCTGGAATTACAAGCTATTCTAATGTGGAAGATCCCGCAAAGCTACAGAATCTTGCGAATGGTATGTTTGATGGAACCTCTTAGAAAAGTATTATACGAAGGCCAAGATTTGAGAGGAACAAACTATCCAAAGCAGGGCACCGTGGAAGTGGTTCAATATGTTAATGAAATCAGTTATATGTTAATGATGTTATTTTGTAGAGGGAAGAAGGACGCGAACCGCCCACTTTATCTGCTTGCGTTGAAGTGCATATGCTACTTCTCGTCAATTGGCCACCGCAATCCTGCTCGATATGACCTATATTGTGGCATGCATGCCATTAAGGATGTGCGTTTAGCTGTGCTTCAAAAATTTCCCAGCCCAGAACATGTCACAACATGACAACCATACTACATTCAATGGCATTGAACTCTAAACTCATAGAAGTGCTGCTTCGACGAAATTTGCCGTCAGTAGTAGATAGGCTTTGTTGAGTGACTATTTGTCTTAGAGCGAGTATTCTCGAGGCAGGTCTATAATAGAGTTATCCAGTTCTTGCTACGTCTGCCCATTTCTAACTAAGCTTCGCCAACGCTTGCGATGGCATCCTGAATTCCCAGAATCAAGATAACTATAGGCCTACAGGTAAGCTGTTGAATATTTTGAAACTAATTTGACTGGGTGCTGTTGTTGCCTATGACTGGTTATTAAATAATAAAGACATACAATTCGTACACTTGACGGATTATTTAAAGATGACGAAGCTAGATACGTCATTCATTAGGCACTTAGATTCTGACATCAACCATTCGTACACGAGCATGGGTCTAGCTTGCCATGGATCCATGTCCTTGCTTTTGATTAGCGTGTTGGCCTACCATAATGATAATTGTGGGGGAATGGGTGTCGGGGTGGGGTGGTGCTGGGGGTTGTGGAGTAGTGTACCTCCTTTCCCGAGCATATTTGCAGAATTATTCCCACAATACACCGCCCCCCCCCCCCTACCCCCAACCCCGTGCGCTGTGGTCCATTGAAGATCTCTGCCATTCAGAGCCATTTGTTTAATATACTATGTTTTACTGTAATTGCAAACAATGTTCGTCACCTGCGGCTACATTGCAACGGACACACACACGCGCACCCATTTGCACGCACACGCACCCATGTAGTCCATGTGTGATTCATTTCATGTCTCTACCTTAGAAAAAGCGGGCGTGACGAGTGAAAATATTTTTTCTCCAAATGCTCAAGGGTGGCAGGTCATTCATTTTCTTTGCATACACGGTCTGACGATGGAAAATCAATGGGAAATCTCAACTGTAAGGTTACCTCTAACTTCCTCCAGGATTATTATAGCTGTATATACAAACATGTATGTAGGCCTAAGCCTGAGTCTTCCAGTCAACTTTCTTGTTAATCCTTTGGGCGACAGACACGTTGCAACGAAACGATCAATTCTGGTTTGATAAGAAATAATATGAGCAGTGATACCGAAGGGTTTACCACATGATTTCCCAGTGGCTGTAATAACTGATCTTTATTACTTCGCTGTGAAATGAGATGAATAAATAAGCATGTCGGTTGATTTCGTTATCCCGCGAAGTCTCGCGATGTCTCGTAATAAACCACAATTAAAGCGCAATCTACCCGCCTGTCCATTGTTGTGCTACTGTAATATCTTCGTACATACACCGGAAATCATTATTTGCTCTTTATTCATAAGCTATAATTACATAGATATTATCCGCTAACATGAACTCATTGATTCCTTCGCATAATTGATTTGAGTTCCGATATGTCATCCCCTCTTGTCGGCGTTATCTCGCTAACAACGAACGATAAATACCGATCGATAGAGACGTATTATTCTTGACAAAGCGGCCTAAAGCTACGCATTATTCGCCAGTTTGTCTCATTTTGTGTGGCTACAGAGCCGATCTCGTGCGGACTTCGTGCATAAATACTGCATAAAACCACCAGGGGCGGGACAGCCTCTCTAACTCTCTCGGAAATTAAGCAACTTGTTTGCGGGGTAAAATTTACGATGGTCTCTAAGGACCATGTGCTGGAATGAAATTGGTATTCATAGCAAACTGTGTGCCGCATGTTATTCCACAAGATTAAATAATTTTGGATAACAGATATGGTAATTTCCGGAATATGTATATGTATGTTTATAATACCGGATTTCTGGATCTACCGAGATGACGTCACTGCGATAGTTCTGGCCTTTTCAACTAGTTTCAGAAAACATCTGTCTGAATTTGCAAAACTTAAAGAGGTCTGGACTTAGAATATGCGGAATGTGAATCCATCAAACACCGTTAAGTTAGACAGCATAAACTAACCTCATATGAAAATGACAGAGACGACGAAAAAGTGCTTTAAAGTTTAAAGTTGGTGCTGATCTCAACCATGTCTTGGGCGACTATCTGGTGGAATACACCAAAGAGACGAGGCATAGATAATGGACCTTTCCAGTTTTAGCTATGCCCCGCCCATCTCTGGCTAAGCTCCACCCACACCTCGCCGTGTTGGGATTGATCGATCGCCAAATGCCCTAGCTATCAATTTCCTGAAACCTATACAGGGAAGCTGTTGAATATTTTATAACCAATTTGACTGGGTGCTGTTGCTGCCTATGGCAGCAACAGCGCCCAGTCAAATTAGTTTCAAAATATTCAACAGAATATTTATTAAATAGTAAAAGCAAGCAATTTGTACAACAACGCATAGACCTTCTTCAAATATGCGTTCGTGACGTACTTATCGACGTCATTCATGACGTCAGTTCATTATGACGTCATATGATGGGTGGGTACTCGGGAAAGGTGAATTGAGGGAAGGGTGGGGCGCTTGGTGGGATTAATCCCCACCAGTATTTTCTTATAGAAAACACCTCCAGATACTATCTGAGAGCATCTAGCTTTCAAAATTGTACAGCTGGAGTTCAAAAACATTTTCAACAACACCAAGCGTCGGAAAATGTTTGTGTCCTTGTCTCCTTGTACAAGATAGATGCCAAAACTATTATCGGGCCTACCTTGTGTACACGGGGAGGTGGTTTTTTTAAAGTCAGGTTGTCTTTAAGACACGCGCCCGTCATCCCATGTCTTATAGAAGCACAATTATTTGGACACACACAGATAGAGAATGTTCCCTGATCGTTTAGACAGATACCAGCAGCAATATAGGGCATATCAACTGTTGCACAGGGCGTCTATTTATTTAGGATTCTTTCAATTACAGTTTTTATAAGGTCCTGGGAAAATATCATCATATGCTCCATTTCTCTTAGACTAACCATGTTATGCGCACACAGGATTGAATAATGGCAATATATTTATCATCATATGTACACTTAATCTGCATCGTGGTAAATATCTCAGGCCGCAGGTGTAGCCAGACAGGAGGCACTCTCTCCGGTGCTCACTTGGTCCCAGCCAATCCCCTTACGGTCTGGCATGCCATTGTTGGCTAACTGGATTCTAGCTTCCATTGCAAGCCCATCCGAGAGATGATTGTTCAGATGCATTCGCGGCTGTCGATAGTTCCTGCGGTTCCACTGTTCTGCTACTCCGGTTCCTACTACTGGTCCTGATCAACAGGGTTTCTATTCATCTTTTCGCGTTCTAATGCAACGCTTAATAGAATTGAACTTTGTTTGCACTCAGGTTATTATTCTGATTAAACATATTATTATTCTATCGATAACTTTATTAGATTCAGGACAAGAATCCTTTAGTTTGAATATGCATACTACGTGGACTGTGATTTGCGTGTCGAGCCTTTCTGTCTTTCCACATAGCACACATCACACGCGGTGTTGTCGCGATATAAGAATTTCTTGAAATAGTATACCTCCTTGATGAATCAAATGTCTATCGAACATCTTTAACATTCTTCTAATTCTTGGAAAGGAGTCATATCATCCACGAACCATGTAGAGATATGGAACAAATTTGTTGAAGTGTTTCATTATGATGCACACTGAATGCTAGGATTATAGATAATAGATCTGTTATGTTTTCTTGAAATCGAATAAGCCCTTGAATTAATGGGTCCGTCGAACAAGTTTAACATTCATTTAATTCATGAATCCATTTCCTAACTCAATCATATGACGTCATAATCAACTACGTGACGTGTAGGTTGACGTCTTAATCATGACGTCATGAATGATTCCAAATAGTCCATTTTTAACGCTTAATAGTACGACACGTTGAACGAATTGTATGTCATTGCTATTTAATAAACACGCGGTTGAATATTTTGAAACTAATTTGACTGGGCGCTGTTGCTGCCATAGGCCCAGTCGAATTAGTTTCAAAATATTCAACATCTTATCGGCATAGTTTTCTGGAAATTAATATTCACGGAGTTCAAAAATCGGTCGATCCCAACACGAGCGTGGTGTGGGTGGAGCTTAGATAGAGATTGATTGTCAAGAATAATACGTCTCTATCGATCGGTATTTATCGTTCGTTGTTAGCGAGATAACGCCGACAAGAGGGGATGACATATCGGAACTCAAATCAATTATGCGAAGGAATCAATGAGTTCATGTTAGCGGATAATATCCAGACAGAAGAACACACAGTCAGATATCCAGACAGAAGAACAGAGTGAGATATCCAGACAGAAGAACACAGAGTTAGATATCCAGACAGAAGAACACACAGTCAGATATCCAGACAGAAGAACACACAGTCAGATATCCAGACAGAAGAACACACAGTCAGATATCCAGACAGAAGAACAGAGTGAGATATCCAGACAGAAGAACACACAGTCATATATCCAGACAGAAGAACACACAGTCAGATATCCAGACAGAAGAACACACAGTCAGATATCCAGACAGAAGAACACACAGTCATATATCCAGACAGAAGAACACAGAGTTAGATATCCAGACAGAAGAACACACAGTCAGATATCCAGACAGAAGAACACAGAGTTAGATATCCAGACAGAAGAACACACAGTCATATATCCAGACAGAAGAACACACAGTCATATATCCAGACAGAAGAACACACAGTCAGATATCCAGACAGAAGAACACACAGTCAGATATCCAGACAGAAGAACACAGAGTTAGATATCCAGACAGAAGAACACAGAGTTAGATATCCAGACAGAAGAACACACAGTCAGATATCCAGACAGAAGAACACACAGTCAGATATCCAGACAGAAGAACACACAGTCAGATATCCAGACAGAAGAACACACAGTCAGATATCCAGACAGAAGAACACAGAGTTAGATATCCAGACAGAAGAACACACAGTCAGATATCCAGACAGAAGAACACACAGTCAGATATCCAGACAGAAGAACAGAGTGAGATATCCAGACAGAAGAACACAGAGTCAGATATCCAGACAGAAGAACAGAGTGAGATATCCAGACAGAAGAACACACAGTCAGATATCCAGACAGAAGAACAGAGTGAGATATCCAGACAGAAGAACACAGAGTCAGATATCCAGACAGAAGAACACAGAGTTAGATATCCAGACAGAAGAACACACAGTCAGATATCCAGACAGAAGAACACACAGTCATATATCCAGACAGAAGAACACAAAGTCAGAGTGTAATGAAGTGAACTTGAACTTGTTATTCTTACTCGTAAAGTTTTCAATTCTTCCGTTATTCCGAATCTAAGTTTATTTTATAATAAATGTGTTCAATAAAGTGAAATAACAACTGGATAGCCAATAAGTTCTAGTTCACTTGGATCCTAAAAGGGTAATCTGATATTACCAAGTGACGATAGAGAGGCGTGTCAGGATATGGTTCTTTCCTAAATTTTGTCCAGCCCCTAAGACACCATGTTCAAATGAGAGATCCATTTCTAGCTATTCCCCGCTCCATTTTTCCGCGTGTTGGAATCAATTTATAGGCCTATATGCCCACTTTGAACCCTGAAATCCCACAAGCTCAATTTCAAGGTAACTATACATGTAAGCTGATGATTATTTCGAATCTAATTTGAATGGGTGCTGTTTTTGCCTATATGGCAGCAACAGCGCCCAGTAAAATTAGTTTCAAAATATTATACATAATGTTGATTAAATGGTAAAGACAATGCAATAAAGGAATCCAGTTTATCGATCAATCATATGACGTTATAATCAACAACGTCACATGTAGGCTGACGTCAGAATCAATAAACATTATGAATGACGGGATTTAGTCCGTCATAAAGGCTTAATAGTCCGCAATTTGTACGAATTGTATGGCTTTACTATTTTACAGTCAAATTAGTTTCCAAATATTCAACAACTTACCTGCATAGTTTTCTGGAAATTGAGATTCAGATAATAATAATAATAATAATAATAATAATAATAATAATAATAATAATAATAATAATAATAATAATAATCGTTATTTATTGAGGGTTGCACTTCAAGTACACGGCCTGATCTAGCAGAGGCCCTCATTAACATATATACAAATTTTTATACATAATATGTACAAATTTATACATCTATGTACAGACAAGGAACTTAGGGAATCTATTTCTTATAATCATTTAATATTCTGAATGTATTAAGAGTAATTTGAACAAAAGCTACTGATGCTTTCAACAGCAGAGAGTGCAGGGATCGATCGACAAAGGGTGGGCGGAGCTTAGCTAGAGATTGGCATGGTATAGCTAAAACTGGCTGCATCCATTCGTAGACTTTTCTGGCTATTCAATTTTCACGATGGAGCTAGATACGGCATTCATTACGAAGGTTGATTGTGACGCCATCCTACACGTGGCGTAATCGATTATGACGTTATACCTGAAAGACAGATCGGATCTATCCATTACCCTAGTTCGGGAAGTGGGGGAATCAATTTTATTTTACTTTTCCTCAATATCTATATGATATAGAGTCTTATCATCCATAGAAGCCTATGTTGTTGCGATCTGTACTTTAATTTCAATCAAAATACCATTATTTTCGTTAACTAATTAACTAATTTTCATACATTATTCTCTAATCTGTGATTTCCCATTTTCGAATACCTCTCAGAGTCATGCAGATACTCGCTTTAAATATTACATGGACACTTTCATATTTCCCTATACTATTTCCCAGTTCGCTTCGTAACTCTAGACCTGTGCTACAATAGCGGATGCATTCGTCATATTGGTTCCAAGCGCAGAGTAGATAGACGCCATTTAGCACCGTGGTTACTACGCACTCCCGTAGAAATTCATCGCTATTGCTTGCTTACTGCTCCGTAATTATGACTTACGGACGTCGAGAAAGATGGATGGTCAATTATGTGGGGAGGAAGGAGGTTCGGTTGCCGAAGACGTAACCCCGAGGGAACTCCAAAGGCCCTACAGTTCCATTATCTGTATCTATGAAGACCATCGTGATATATAGGACCAGAGATCATCATGGAAACATTAATATGATCTGTTCACTGAAGTCATGATACAAAAACTGCATTCTGTCATTATTCACCTTATGGTTAAACTGAATTGATAGCACAATTGTACTGACAGAACTGAATGTCGCCTTATGCTAGGATACATATGTGTCGAACTTATCACACATTCCACTATAATATGATGGGAGATTGCTTGATGCTATACTATAGCTAACATGGCGAAGTATATTCTGCATGCAACCAATTTGAATGAAAGTCGTTGCAACCCCATGCCTGCAGTGATCACTTTTTGTCATTGTTAGATAATGCCTGCATTGACAATCAACATGAAAGTGGGCCGGTTTAACCATTTGAACCCTTAACTCACAGAATCCCAATTACAAAGTAACTATACAGGTAAGCTGTTGAATATTTTGAAGCTAACTTGACAGGAAGCTGTTGCTGCCATAGGCAACAACAATTCCCGGTCAAATTAGCTTCAAAATAGTCACCATAGCTGTTTTACTGGATCGTAGATGTGATTTTTCGTATTTGGTATTTCTGTGTTAAAGGGTTAATGCAAGGATATTCAATGACTCACGAGACACGAAGTATATTCCAATTTCAAACCTCTCCCAGAATGCATCTCAGTTTGATTGAGAGCACTTCTGGGAGGGGATCGCGCTGACTGTCCTCTGAATTATTCACAAGTATTCAAAGTTTAGAATTCATAAATAAAACAACACGTCGTCACTTATTCAAACTAAACGCCATCCTGAGAAGTGGAGCTGGAATTAATGTGCCTAAAACAGAGAAGATGTGCCGAAAGAATGCTTATCATGCGTACACACAAACCTGTCATCTACGACCATCTCTGATAGTACTGACAGAGAGGTGGCGAAAGAATGCTTATCATGCGTACATACTAACCTGTCATCTACGACCATCTCTGATAGTACTGACAGAGAGGTGCCGAAAGAATGCTTATCATGTGCACACACAAACCTGTCATCTACGACCATCTCTGATAGTACTGACAGAGAGGTGGCGAAAGAATGCTTATCATGTGCACACACAAACCTGTCATCTACGACCATCTCTGATAGTACTGACAGAGAGGTGGCGAAAGAATGCTTATCATGTGCACACACAAACCTGTCATCTACGACCATCTCTGATAGTACTGACAGAGAGGTGCCGAAAGAATGCTTATCATGTGCACACACAAACCTGTCATCTACGACCATCTCTGATAGTACTGACAGAGAGGTGGCGAAAGAATGCTTATCATGTGCACACACAAACCTGTCATCTACGACCATCTCTGATAGTACTGACAGAGAGGTGGCGAAAGAATGCTTATCATGTGCACACACAAACCTGTCATCTACGACCATCTCTGATAGTACTGACAGAGAGGTGCCGAAAGAATGCTTATCATGTGCACACACAAACCTGTCATCTACGACCATCTCTGATAGTACTGACAGAGAGGTGGCGAAAGAATGCTTATCATGTGCACACACAAACCTGTCATCTACGACCATCTCTGATAGTACTGACAGAGAGGTGGCGAAAGAATGCTTATCATGTGCACATACTAACCTGTCATCTACGACCATCTCTGATAGTACTGACAGAGAGGTGGCGAAAGAATGCTTATCATGTGCACATACTAACCTGTCATCTACGACCATCTCTGATAGTACTGACAGAGAGGTGGCGAAAGAATGCTTATCATGTGCACACACAAACCTGTCATCTACGACCATCTCTGATAGTACTGACAGAGAGGTGGCGAAAGAATGCTTATCATGCGTACATACTAACCTGTCATCTACGACCATCTCTGATAGTACTGACAGAGAGGTGGCGAAAGAATGCTTATCATGCGTACATACTAACCTGTCATCTACGACCATCTCTGATAGTACTGATAGAGAGGTGGCGAAAGAATGCTTATCATGCGTACATACTAACCTGTCATCTACGACCATCTCTGATAGTACTGACAGAGAGGTGGCGAAAGAATGCTTATCATGCGCACATACTAACCTGTCATCTACGACCATCTCTGATAGTACTGACAGAGAGGTGGCGAAAGAATGCTTATCATGCGTACATACTAACCTGTCATCTACGACCATCTCTGATAGTACTGATAGAGAGGTGGCGAAAGAATGCTTATCATGCGCACATACTAACCTGTCATCTACAACCATCTCTGATAGTACTGACAGAGAGGTGCCGAAAGAATGCTTATCATGCGTACATACTAACCTGTCATCTACGACCATCTCTGATAGTACTGACAGAGAGGTGGCGAAAGAATGCTTATCATGCGTACATACTAACCTGTCATCTACGACCATCTCTGATAGTACTGATAGAGAGGTGGCGAAAGAATGCTTATCATGCGTACATACTAACCTGTCATCTACGACCATCTCTGATAGTACTGACAGAGAGGTGGCGAAAGAATGCTTATCATGTGCACATACTAACCTGTCATCTACGACCATCTCTAATAGTACTGACAGAGAGGTGGCGAAAGAATGCTTATCATGTGCACATACTAACCTGTCATCTACGACCATCTTTGATAGTACTGACAGAGAGGTGGCGAAAGAATGCCTATCATGCGTACATACTAACCTGTCATCTACGACCATCTCTGATAGTACCGACAGAGAGGTGGCGAAAGAATGCTTATCATGCGCACATACTAACCTGTCATCTACGACCATCTCTGATAGTACTGACAGAGAGGTGGCGAAAGAATGCTTATCATGCGTACATACTAACCTGTCATCTACGACCATCTCTGATAGTACTGACAGAGAGGTGGCGAAAGAATGCTTATCATGCGTACATACTAACCTGTCATCTACGACCATCTCTGATAGTACTGACAGAGAGGTGGCGAAAGAATGCTTATCATGCGTACATATTAACCTGTCATCTACGACCATCTCTGATAGTACTGACAGAGAGGTGGCGAAAGAATGCTTATCATGTGCACATACTAACCTGTCATCTACGACCATCTCTGATAGTACTGACAGAGAGGTGGCGAAAGAATGCTTATCATGCGCACATACTAACCTGTCATCTACGACCATCTCTGATAGTACTGACAGAGAGGTGGCGAAAGAATGCTTATCATGCGTACATACTAACCTGTCATCTACGACCATCTTTGATAGTACTGACAGAGAGGTGGCGAAAGAATGCTTATCATGTGCACATACTAACCTGTCATCTACGACCATCTCTGATAGTACTGACAGAGAGGTGGCGAAAGAATGCTTATCATGCGCACATACTAACCTGTCATCTACGACCATCTCTGATAGTACTGACAGAGAGGTGGCGAAAGAATGCTTATCATGCGTACATACTAACCTGTCATCTACGACCATCTTTGATAGTACTGACAGAGAGGTGGCGAAAGAATGCTTATCATGTGCACATACTAACCTGTCATCTACGACCATCTCTGATAGTACTGACAGAGAGGTGGCGAAAGAATGCTTATCATGTGCACATACTAACCTGTCATCTACGACCATCTCTGATAGTACTGACAGAGAGGTGCCGAAAGAATGCTTATCATGTGCACATACTAACCTGTCATCTACGACCATCTCTGATAGTACTGACAGAGAGGTGGCGAAAGAATGCTTATCATGTGCACATACTAACCTGTCATCTACGACCATCTCTGATAGTACTGATAGAGAGGTGGCGAAAGAATGCTTATCATGTGCACATACTAACCTTTCATCTACGACCATCTCTGATAGTACTGACAGAGAGGTGGCGAAAGAATGCTTATCATGCGTACATACTAACCTGTCATCTACGACCATCTCTGATAGTACTGACAGAGAGGTGGCGAAAGAATGCTTATCATGTGCACATACTAACCTGTCATCTACGACCATCTCTGATAGTACTGACAGAGAGGTGGCGAAAGAATGCTTATCATGTGCACATACTAACCTGTCATCTACGACCATCTTTGATAGTACTGACAGAGAGGTGGCGAAAGAATGCTTATCATGTGCACATACTAACCTGTCATCTACGACCATCTCTGATAGTACTGACAGAGAGGTGGCGAAAGAATGCTTATCATGTGCACATACTAACCTGTCATCTACGACCATCTCTGATAGTACTGACAGAGAGGTGGCGAAAGAATGCTTATCATGTGCACATACTAACCTGTCATCTACGACCATCTCTGATAGTACTGACAGAGAGGTGGCGTCCTATCAAACAACCGAGCAGACATGCAGGTGGTGTCCTCGTAGACAATTAGACCAGACACGTGAATTCCTAATAGACAGGCGGATTGAAGGACAGATGGACATCTAATGGAGAGTTGCGCTACGAGTAGTGAATTCCAGTAGTCACCATACCTGCATTCCTAAATGCAGGTGGCGTTCTAAGAGACAGATGGATTGGATGCCTGGTAGAGTCCTAGTAGACACGTTGACTCCTAGTGGACACGTTGACAACGGGCAGACAGATCCGTGGACTCATAGCCAATGTGGACGCTTAGCAGACATGTGTACTCCTAAAAATAGGTGGAGTTACAGAAGACGTATGAACTCATATAGTAAATGTGGACATATGTGCAGACGGGTCCCTATTAGAGAGGTCGAGTTGACAGCGAGGCGGTACTAGAAGGCAGGTGGACTATTGACAAGTGAACTAATGGACCTGTCCAGATTTAGCTACCTCCCGCCCATCCCTAGTTAAGCTCCATTAACGCTTCGCCCGTATTGGGATCTAACGATCTATCAATTTCTAGAAAACTATACAGGTAAGCTGTTGAATACTTTGAAACTAATTTGACTGGGTGCTGTTGCTGTGTATTAGTTTCAAAACATTCAACAGAATCTTTATTAAATAGTAAAGACATACAATTCATACAGCAACGCTTAGTCCGTCTTCAATTTTATGTTCGTGACGGACTTATCTACGTCATTCATGACGATATTGATTATGACATCACCCTACACGTCATGTAGTTGATTATGATGTCATATGATGAATGGATAAACTGGAAATGTTCATTGGCATTTGGACGTTAATACAATGCATCCCTGTTTTCAGAAACAGAAAATACCACTTTGAACAGAATGGTGATAATATTTTAATATCGGCGTTCTCTTAGTATCGTATAAGAACGTGCTCGTTTTGACAATGTCACGACGATTAGTCGATTACGACGATGAATATGATGGTAGCACAAATAACGATGGCGATGTGAATGACGTTGATCAGTGAGAACTGTAACATGTTTGATGACTGCGACACAAGCAGTTTGTGTGTCTTAATGCTCTTGATTTTATTTGTCACATTTCCTTGTGGTCTTGTGGTTAAAAACTCCACTAATACGCAACAACTGCGTGCCGCCAGACAGCTTGAGGATATATTTATCTACCCACAGGTCTCTTAGCTTCGCATCTTCATCGGGTCATCCGTATCAAACTTCTCCGTCCAAGAAAGAAAAAATATTACCACTTAGCAAGTCCCCAGAGGGTATCCGAGACTGTTTCATGTCCAATGATTGTTGCAGAAAATTCAAAACTTAATATTCTTGCATGCCTGGGGAGTCTAAGAAGGTGGTGGCAATCGAGAGGAGCTAATTTCCGCTCTCGGAAATTCGCTATTTAATATCCCGTGAAGCCACGCGTTGACAATTACAATCCCCTGATGTGAGCTTCCCCGAAAATGTCATCATTTACACTACACGTTTGACAGATCGAACGATGTACTACCAATATGGAGTCGTCGTTGTCGTAGCGACCAAAATAACGCTCGTTTAAAAAACTAAGAGCTTAGTGAGATTATAATTATTTTCTTGAAACGTGGAAATAAGCTGCTTGGTATCGCAGCATGGTCTGGCAACGGTAAGTCGTCAGGTTTTCTTGACGGGATGTACATGGATTCTGTATTGATGCTGACGCACCGCGAGATATCACTCGTCAGATACAATTAACACGACACAGCTATCATAACTAGAGTCAAACCTGTCTATACCGGATACTTGCTTTTGGGGTCAAACAACGGTGGTTCATTAAGGCGGGTGGTCGTAATACCACGCGTCCTATGTAACCAACATCATTAGGCCTTAAAACGTTAATCGCAATACCAAATGATTTGTATTAAGCGACCACATGTCTTTAGTGACGACATTTTGATGGTCCATAGAATGTCCGTTATAGACATATTTTACTGTACACGACCACTTGTACACGAACAATGGCTCATGTACTTGACGTTTATATGGACGTGATATGCGGAGCATAACTACGCGGATGACTCCCCGAGTGGATGGATAGTGTTGTTTCTCAATCTCTCTAATGGCATCATATGATTGCCTCTCACAAGTGCCTCATCTTGACCCACACACCTCTAACAATTTCGCGATCTAATCACATCTCATCTGCTTCAGAATCATCGGATTTCTTGACAGTCAATTTTGTTAACCTACCAAAAAGGGTCGTATTACGTAGCAGTTAGTAGACTGAAGCCCGAACACTGGAGAACTATACTCATGGTGTTGCAGAAAGCCGTACTTTTTCAAGATAGAAACGTCTTTGTTATGTGCAGCGCCTTCAGAACTCAAATTGAAGGTTGTTGTCATGCCCATTTGGAACAGAATAGCGGATGATGAGCTTTCGGGAGATAAATGATTTAGAAACAAGAGCGTGGTCAAGAAGCATTCTCTGTCGCGAATAGTAGGAAATAATTATTTTAGACTTTACAAACTGATGAGGATGAAATCTTATGATCGCATGTTCAACCGCGACACTGCGGGTATGAGATTGTCTATAGATTGTGCTGTGTAATGATTGAATCTTCAAATCAATAGCCTATACGCGCGACTGTTTCATGTTCAACGAATACTCTACAATCGTGAATAGCAATGTTGATGAACTTCTTTTGTAAACCCACGTTCTTAGTAAAAGCAAAGACAGGTGTATACACAGATACACACCTCTCCCCATGTATTTCAACATAAGAAACTGGGTAGTTTGGCCTACATCAAACATAGTAGGCAAATGGTTTTACTTCAATAGAAAAAACACCATGTTTTATTATTGGTTTCATAGTATTCAAACTTCCAGGTGCTTGGTGAATAAAACGTTTTGCCTTAACATGATGTAATACACATCCTAGTATGCATTAGATGAGATTATCTGCTCTAGCTGCAATGTAAGCAAATACACAGACGACAGATTCTTGTGGTACTCATCGATTCTTATTTAGAAATTTAGATAAACTGGCTACGGTTCACATGCGCCGAAATAGACCTCTTGTTGTGCGTTAAATGTTAGGTCTATCACTCCTGCTAAGTCTATATTCGAGAGTTAAACAGCCCAACTTGCTGAATATTTTAATAGGCTCTATATGTGATGAAAGACGGACGAATTAAAATGCTCGTAATGAACATTTCCGCGGAATCGAGTACTTTATGTTTTTCACGAGAAAATGGGTAAACGTAGAATAACTTCACAACAAAGCAAAGGTTAATATATATGCCTTCAGAAATACAGAGGATGCTAACCGAGTTTATCTACATTTCAAAACATTCAGGTTGAGGATCTCTGATCACCCAGTCTGCGGGGTGGTGTGGGTTGTAGGTGTGGGGTGTTGCGGGGGAGACACACTTCCCTGCATCCCGGTCCCTCCCCTAGGTAGGGCATCCCTTCATCCCGGGCCCTCCCCTAGGTAGGGGCTCATTGTGAGGTTAATCTGGCACTGCCTCGCTATTAGGCTTATCCTCATGTTTCCACCCCGAATTCGACAAATCTGACAAAGTGCCTGCTACCGACATTCCCAGGATCTTACTAATATTAGACTTTGTAGCACACAATACTCCTTCAATTTAGTCTTCTTCTTTGTCTTCTTCTTCTTCTACTTCTTCTTCTTCTTTTTCATCTTCTTGTTTTTCTTTTTCTTCTTCTTCTTCTTCTTTGAGAAAAGACGTGTTTTAGAAGAGCTCTCTGTTTAGTCCGTTTGTTTATTGTTTATAATTGTCAGTTGTGTTTACTGTTTGTCTTTTGTATGCGCCAACGCGTATGTGCTTATGTTTGTGTTAATAACTTTGTGTTTTATTAATGTGTTCATCCATAATTTAATTTTTTTTCTGTTTTTCGTAACTCTATATATACTTGTAAGACTTATAGCGCCATTAGCATATGGTAGTCGGCCTGTTGGCCGAAGTGGACGCTTGATTAGACTATTGTGTTTGGACAATGGCCAGACAGGTTAGTTATGCGGAGCGCCTGAGAGAGACACGAGGTGACCCCGTCACCACCCCTGCTTTAAATTACGAACCAGATTCAGATTCAGATGGTAAGAATTCGTCGCATGAACATGTGTTCTGATTTCGTGCTATTTTTGTTTCCTTTATTTAAATTTTCTAGAAACAAGTCACGTTAACCCGGTTTATACTTTTGGGAATTTGGACCTACGATTTAATCGAAAATCGGGATTTTTTCCATAAAATCAATCGTGATGTTTCAAATCAAAAATCGCCCAAGCCTAATTACAAGCAATAGTCTTACTGATGCATATCGATGCCTCTATCCACAATCTGAAATTTTCACCTGGCACAGGTTCGATTGGGCTGCATCCAGACTTGATCGTTTTTACATTCATAGTAATTTTAGACAGTTTTTAAGCAGTTGTTCCATAATTCCTTGCACCAATTCTGACCATGATTATGTTAAAACAATATTTCAGCTTAAAAGTGTAAAACGGAAAAGCGCATATTGGTGCATGAATACCACTGTGTTGAGTGAAAGAAACTATGTGCTTTTAATTAATGATTTTTGGCATGGTTAGCAAGGAAAAAATGTGATTTTGATTGTCTACAGGATTGGTGGGAATTGGCCAAAAAGCATATATGTATTTTATCACAGCGTTATTCCCGAGAACGAGCTGTCCTTTTCCGTGAGCGACGATCAGACTTACAAGCTGAAATTGATCAGTTATCAGTCAAAATTCCAAAAACAAATGAATTATTAGAGGTAATTAACCAAACGCAATCTGAATTAACAACTCTCCTAAAAGAGCAAAATAGGGGTGCTTGGATTCGATCGCGATTCCAGCATATAAATGAATCAGATAGACCTACTACATATTTTTTTAATCTTGAGAATAAATGTGTGATGAATAAAACTATTTCACAGTTGAAGATCCCAACCGGTGAAATGGTTAATTCTGATACGGATATTCTGAGCCACGCCTCTGATTTCTATGGTGAATTATATGCGAAGTCAAGCTCATGCAAAGTGTCTGAAACCTGCTTTTATCAGATCTTCCTAATCTAAGTGAGCTTTCTAGAATCGAGTTAGATCGGGCCCTGAGTTTACCAGAGCTTACTGACGCTGTTAACCATCTCAATAACAACAAAGCTCCTGGAATTGATGGACTACCATCGGAATTTTACAAAACCTTTTGGGAAACTATCGGTTCTGATCTTCTTGATGTTTTTAATGAATCAATTGAAGACATGTTATTACCTATTACATGCAGGCGAGCGGTTGTGACATTATTACCTAAGAAAGGTGATTTAACCAATTTAAAGAACTGGAGACCTGTATCACTTTTATGTGTAGATTTGAAAATATTTTCCAAGGCCTTGTATAATCGTATACGTACAGTACTCGCAGAAATTATTCACATAGACCAAAGCTATTGTGTACCAGGACGTAAGATCTCCAATAACATTAGGTTGATAACAGACGTCGTCGAGTATTCAAATTTCATGTCGTTACCTCTTGGCGTTGTATCCCTAGATCAGGAGAAGGCGTTTGATAGGGTAAGTCACCAGTATTTATTGAATACCTTGCGCGCATTTGGCTTTGGTGATTTTTTTGTTAAATGCATTCAGCTTCTTTACAATGACACTTCGTGTTTACTGAAAATAAATAATTTGTTATCTATGCCTGTTTCTTTTAGCCGTGGTATCAGACAGGGGTGCTCCCTATTAGGCGCTTTGTACAGTATCTGTATCGAACCATTGTTAGTTAAGATACGCTCAAATAACGGCCTGAGGGGGTGGCCTTGCCTGATATCTCGGGTGAAAGGGTTTCTTGCTCAGCTTATGCTGATGACATAACTGCCTTGTGTACGTGTAATGATGATTTTATTAAATTGCGAGATTTGATACATGTATATGAGTCTGCTTCCAACGCGAAAATTAACCACTCAAAGTCCGAAGGTTTTTGGGTTGGTTCCTGGAAAGGGCGTATTGACGAGCCTTTGGGGTTAAAATGGAATAGCAATGGATTAAAGATTCTCGGTATTTATATTGGCAATTCTTTGGATTTTTGCAAACAAAATTGGGAAAATCTTGAAAATGAAATCAGCACAAAACTTCTTAACTGGCTCCGTTATCAAAAGCTCTATCGTTTAGAGGTAGGATTACTATTACTAATCTGCTTGCTGCTTCTAAGCTTTGGCATAGGTTAGCTGTTATCGATGTCCCTGGTAATATTTTGAATGCTATTCAAAAACTGTTAATTAACTTCATCTGGTCTGGAAAGCTCTGGCTTCCCAAAGAGTTACTGTTTCTGGCTTTAGACAAAGGTGGGCAAGGACTCGTGCATTTAGAATCTCGGATACGGACATTCCGTATTCAGTATGCACAATCCTTTATGAACTATTTCGCTTTTCATCCGTGTTTCAGCTTTAGCAGCTACTTTCTCAAACAGATACATAAACTAAATTACGATTATCAGATTTTCTCTATTCAATTGGATGTACAGATGATTCGTAATATACCTATCTTTTATAAGAGTGTGCTCAATTCTTGGTTTTTCTTCAATGTTATGAGAACATCGCATCCAAGCTGTAAAATCGATGTTTTAAATGAACCACTGTTTCTAAATCCTTTGATCAAGAATATCTCCTCTGGATTTAGTTTTTGCTACGAAGATTTTATAAATGCGAATGCTACCATTCTAGCTGATATTTTTTTAAATGATAAACGAATTGCACTTGAAGACTTACTCCTTAAAATTGGCAACAGGTCTCGACGATTGGTTCAAATAAACTTGAACACTCTATGGGATAGCATACCCAATGAATGGTTTGAACTATTAGATCGACCTATTGACATTCCCAGGTCAGTATACAATTATGAATTATCATGCAATATTAATGATGACTCCGCTTTTACTGTATTGATACCATCTCTTTGCAAGAAGGAACTGTACAGGATGTCTTTATTAAAATGTTACTCAATGATTTCACATAATACCAAAAGTAACATATGGAGAGATCTACTTTCTCTAAATATTGATTTTACAGATAATTGTCTCTGTTTTTATGAATATCCGTGTACATACTACGAAGGAGATTTGTCATGGAAGGTTTTCCATGGGGCACTCAACACTGGTGTTTTTCTATATAAGGCCGGATATTGTATTAATGATAAATGTGTTTACTGTGGCGATCGTGAAGATTTAACACATCTTTTTATAACATGTTCACGTATCCAACCACTTTTGTGTGCAGTTAGACGAGCAGTTCTATTTTTAACACTGGCTGATGAATTTAAGCCTGAGAATTATGTCAAAGGCTTTCCATGCCCCCATTGTTCGTCTAAATATGCACGTAAAATTAAACATCGTATATGCAATTGGATCATGGCAAACGCTAAAATGGCTACCTATGTAACGCGGCAGCGTCTAATGGATGGCAATGGTCAGACGGACGCCCTTCGAGAATGTATTTCTCGAATGCGAGCTCGTGTGACTATTGAATTTAAATACCACCAGCAAAATGGGTCACTAAAAAACTTTACAAATTTTTGGGCAATTGGCCACTTCGTCTGTAGTACTGATGACGGTATTTTAACATTTAATGGTATTTAGTTATACCTTTCAGTATTATTTTGTCCACTTTCATCATTTTACATTTTAATGACTGATGACTGATGATTTTGATGACTGATTCCCATTGATTTTTTTATACGGATTGGATTGTTGTTTTTTACAAAATTGACGTAGATCTGTGATATATTGACATATTTGTTATTCCTCATAAATACAATGTGTATTTAAATGATACTCAGACTGATTCAGGAATATATTTATATTGTCTATGATTTATGAGTGATGTATTAAATTAAAGCGTTTTTTTATGAATCCAAAATAAAGTACTTGAAAAGTCTTCTTCTTCTTCTTCTTCTTCTTCTTCTTCTTCTTCCTGGTGACTAGCATCATTCAACTTGTTGAAGATACCGCTGGTTTGTGTGAGGGCGCGAGGCAGTTTGGGTAGTCGCTATATAAATGGCAGTCTTGAGTTTAGTTTTCAGTATCCTATTTAACTACGCCTGAGCAGACACATTGGCTTTAACCCTCTGATGACTAAATCTGGTCAAAAAATATTTCTTCTTGGTTATTGAATGCCCATTCGCAGGCCCAGAGATTATTTTGAAATTCTACCAGTGGAATGACTGACTCGTTTATCGAGCCAGTCATTCCAGTGGTAAATCTTCAAAAATAATCTCTTGGCCAGCAACTAGACATTCCTTGATACTATTGTATAGGCTGGCGTCGGCATGAAAATGTTAAATGTGTAAATGCGACAACATCGTAAGGTAGGGCATTCCAGTCACCAATATTCGTCAGGAAGACGGAAGAACGAACATTTACCTCTGTGCGACAACGCGGAATCTGGAAGGAGTATTCTTGTGAGTTTCAGAAATGAATATACACTCAGTATCGTTGTTCACGTCGTCTGTCTTAATAATGATATTGTTATTGTTATCCTTGTCGTCATTGTTGTTGTTGTTGTTGTTGTTGTTGTTGTTGTTGTTGTTGTTGAGCATGATGATGTCGTCGCCGTCGTCATCGTCGTTGTTGTCGTCGTCGTCGTGGTCGTGGTCGTCGTCGTCGTCGTCTTTGCTGCTGCGGCTGCTGCTAGTGCAAACTGCGACTGGCAAACTCTCTCGCTATAATTCTAAAGGTTCGTTAATAATATATGTTTTACTGTTGAATATAATCTTTGGAATTTGTCGTAGTTTGGTCAGATATGGTAGTATTTTGGGATTAGTTCTATGCGTTGTTCCTTGAAGAATTTGCAGGTCAAAATATAGTGATATTCATCACCTATATCATTCTGTGCGCATAGATTACACTTCCTGTTCTGACGTGTAGTCCCGATCCATCGCACTGTCTCTATCGGTAAATAAACATAATTATTTGTAGTTTTGAATTTCGTTAATGTAATCTTATTAAAATCTCCGA
The DNA here is from genome assembly GCA_034401795.1 of Chaetoderma sp. LZ-2023a. NCBI lineage: Eukaryota > Metazoa > Mollusca > Caudofoveata > Chaetodermatida > Chaetodermatidae > Chaetoderma > Chaetoderma sp. LZ-2023a. The sequence goes on along the minus strand of CM067371.1, from coordinate 134,130,945 downwards.
AAATAAAAAGGTATTCATCGGTATCTACATGGATTTAAAAAAATTGTATGTTTTTCCTTTCAAGGACTTTTGTATTTGACTATTCCATAGCTGCATGTATTGATCTTTAAGTACCCTATGTATCTTGATAACGTCTGTCTTGACATTTTTCCCGTTCTATGTAGTCCAAAGATAACTGTGTCCTGTTGCGTCGCGAATATTTTTAACAATTATCATCTATTTATACCATCTATTGCCATTAGAGTATGTCATACTTAATATACCGTAATAATACACTGTCAGGCAAAGCTGTAGATATATATGTTGGTAGCTAAGCGTGGTAGTTCAATAAGACGCCATGTCCCATAGTTAGTTAGCCAGCCAGTCGGCCAGCCAGCCAGCCAGCCAGCCAGCCAGCCAGCCAGCCAGCCAGCCAGCCAGCCAGCCAGCCAGCCAGCCAGCCAGCCAGCCAGTCAGCCAGCCAGCCAGCCAAACAGACAGACAGACAGACAGCACGCCGGCCGGTCCGGAAGGAGACAACCCCTTCGACCGGGTCCCTCCCTTAGGTAGGGGCTCATTACGAGGCTAATCTGACACTGCATCGCTACTAGGTTCATCAGCATGTTTGCACACCAAATTTGATAAATCTGACAACATGCTTACTTCCGGCATTACCAGAATTTTACTAGAATCTTAGACTTTGTGCTCCTTCAATTTAGTCTTTTTCTTCTTCTTCTTCTTCTTCTGCTTCTTCTTATTATTATTTTTCTTCTTCTTCTTCTTCTTATCTTTCTTCTTCTTATTCTTTTTCATCTTCTTCTTCTTCCGGATGACTAGCACCATTCAATCATTTTGTCACTCGCCACTTCAAGTGAGTGATCATGTCAGATACGTTTGTTGATGTAAGTGTTTCGCGATCAGTTTGTTCCATAATAGGCAGACCTGCTCTGTGCCATCTCAATCTTGTGATTGTCTGTCTTGGAACATGAGCCTCACACAAGGCTATAGCGTACTCGACCAGAGGACGTATGCAATAGTGATATATGTCCGCTCGCTGATGGCTGTTGATGCAATTTTAACATTACGGCCGGACAGCAATATTTTTGTTAGCTTTGCTACATATATTAGCGACATGTTGACCACATCTTAGATCACGGGTGATTGTTACTCCCAAGATATTTCACGGCCAATACAGATGCGGATTAGCGTGTGTTTGTTGTATTGGGGACTGTCAGGGTGTTGTCTTTGGCCGGATCGAGTACCATGCACCATCGGTTTGTCCACTCACCCCTCGTGGTTATATTGCTCTGTAGAACTTTGAGTCTTTGGGAGATGAGATGCACGTGTACCCAAGTGCATCATCCGCAAAGAGACATAATATAGGCCTATTCTGAATCTTAGTTTAGCCAGGCGATCGTTGATATAGTAAAGGTATAGTCAGGGTCCAAGTACAGAGCCGGTTTTTTTCAAAGGGTCGCGTACTTGTTCATCCACAGTAACTCTTCATTTAAAGCCAGTTACTAATCTAGGTATCAATGTTTGCACAAATGCCACAGCGATGCAGTTAAAGGATTAGAAGACTGTGGTTGACTTTGTCAAACGCTTTATCGAAGTCTATAATTAGGACATCTGTCCGTTTCCCGTCTTTCAGGATGACGGAGACGTCCTAAGCAAAGTCAATTAGTTATGCTTCACAGGACAGCTTCACTTCCGAAAACTATCTTGTAATGGTAGAATATATGGCTGGACTGACCATGGTTCATAATGTTCCTGGCAAGGATGTGTTCTAGTACCTTGCAGCGAGCACTTATTAGGGAGATGTAGTATTAGTCTAATGCACAGGAAAAACAAAACAACAACCAAGCCAATCTTGTGCTGGCCACAGGCCTTATATATTCCTCAAGGCGGTTTCCAGTTTTTCAGCGCCAGTCGTCGTGATATCAATGTACTCAATAATCGGATGATTAGAACTGGGCTGTGTGAAATCAGAGTTTACCCTGGCTTTCAGGGTTAGCTGGTCATCTTTTTAAGGAGACATCATGGAATTGATTGTTGAAGATAGTGGCCTTATCCACAGAGTTGTCGTGGAGCATTAGGTTTCAGTGAAGGGATGCTTATGTGGTATAGGTCCAAAACCTTTTTCACGTTGAAGAAATAGGTTCATTTATCTATTCACTCAGAACATTCCCGATGTTTTCCTAATTGATACGAGTCATATGACGAAGACGTTTTGAACAGTACGTTTCAGAGAAGTGTACACTTCAGTCGTTTTGTAATCTCCAATTTGTATCATTTTCACATATTGTCAATGATACCAACAAGGCGTTCAAATGCCAGTGTTATTTTTAATAGATGCTTAGGCCTACCTGATTCACCTAAAATGTAGTACGCGGACTTATAATGTAAATAGCCAAATACGGAATTATAACCCTTGTATTGCAATAATTGATATACCGTAATAATACACTGCCCGGCAAAGCTGTAACTATATATGTTGTTAGCTAAGCGTAGCAGTTCAATAAACCGACATGTCCCATAGGTAGTAAGTCAGTCAGTCAGTCAGCCATCCAGCCAGCCAGCCAGCCAGCCAGCCAGCCAACCAACCAACCAACCAACCAACCAACCAACCAACCACACAGCCAGCCAGCCAGCGCGCTAGCCAGCCAACCAGTCAGTCTGCCAGCGCGCTGGCCAGTCGGCTAGCGAGCTAGCCCGCCAACCAGCCACGTACCCACCCATCCACCCACCTAGCGAGCAAGCCAGCTAATCAGTTAGCCAGCTAACCAGCTAGCCAACCAATCAGCCAGCCAGCCAGCCAGCCAGCCAGTCAGCCAGCCAGCCAGCTAGATAGTTAGCAATCTAGCCAGCCATCTACAAAAGCTAGTCGTTTCAAGAGTTGTTCGTATACAGAAATCAAACTTGGTGAATGCATGCATTGTAGGCATAAAGTATGTACGGTATCGTAACAAAAGCAAGTCAGTGTGACATCAGTGTGACCTACTTTTCACGCTTCGCTCTCAGCTTCCGATATTCTGTTAGCCATGTTTAGTATTGTCCAATAACCTAGTCCGTTGCTCAATTAATTTCAATACAAGGGTTAACTAAATAGTCAATTAGGCCCACTCACTTAATTTCAGTTCTATTACATGCTTAAAACATAATAATTAGTAGCTTAGAATCTCCAAATAAATTCCGATCTTATTTTTTAATTGACCTTTCAAGTTTATCCATCAATCAAATGACGTCAAAATTAACTACGTGACGTGTAGGCTGACGTTCTAATCAATGACCTCATAAATGACGTAGATAAGTTCGTCACTGCCGCTTAATTGATGACAGACTAAGCGTTGTTGTACGATTTGTATGTCTTTACTAGTCTATTTAATAAACATTCTGTTGAGTTTTTTAAACTAATTTGAATGGGCGCTGTTGTTGCCATAGGCAGCAACAGCACCCAGGAAAATTAGTTAAAAAATTATTCAACAGCTCACACACACACACACACACACACACACACACACACACACACACACACACACACACACACACACACACACACACACACACACACACACACATATATATATATATATATATATATATATATATATATATATATATATATATATTTCTGAAAATTGATAGTCATGGAGTTCAGGAACCGATCGATCCCAACACGGCGAAGGGTGGGAGGAGCTTATCTAGAGATGGGCGGGGAATAGCTAAAACTGGATTCCTCCATTGTAGCTATAAATTTACATAATTGAAAACAGCTTTGCTAGAGGCTTGTTTTCAGATCATTAGGGCCTATAGTACAGAAAGTGTATTAAATTGCAAACTCATCAAAAATATACAATTCTTACACCTTTGTGACGAAACTTTCGATTTTTCTGACCAAGCTACCTCATTTTGGTTGTGACGTCAGCTAACTAGTGACGTAATTTATTATGACGTCAATATACTTGAGTGACAGATCGGATCCCTCTGAGTAATATATCAAATAGATTGATATGGACATTGATACCATTGCTGTAATGAAAGTTACTACATGTCAAAAGTGTTGCTTAAAATGGGCATGCATATGTTATTCAAAATGTGTTCTATTTGCTAGTACTTACCTAATACAGTCTTGTATAACCGTTTCATCCTAATCACGCATCCAGTATGCATTCTCGTTTTAGCACCAGAGAAAACTCGTATAGGCCTATGTAAAGTATAAGCTCCTATGAAGGAAACCTGCGCGTAAGAAAAGCATTTAGCGTTACCGATGCCGCAACAACTATGGCCATGCTATCAATAAATGACAGTTGCCACGGTAGCCGATGCTAAAGTTGTACGCATCCAAGAATGCCACAAGTTTGTGTTCCAATACTCACAGGACAATAGAACCACTTCTGGTGCCTAGTAAAATAACAACGCAACTGTGGAAGACAGGAACTAAATTGCTCTGTATGATGAGTCCCCACGGGAAAATATCGGCCAATGAGAAGTCAGCGGATGTGTCCGGGTCTAATTCCGTAACGGGTCTTTAATGTCGCGCGCGATCAGCGAATTCGATAAACTGCAGATAATGTATTGGTCTGCTGATAATAGGCGACTGCGTGCTATAAATGATCGGTACACAGTTGATGTTTCTGCAGAAAAACACAACGAACGTAATCGAATCAGCCGAAAAATGATGAAAACGAAGATGGCATCTCTCCGTCACTATACCCGAAGATTCATGCGCGACCAAATTTTGAGAGCTCTAGAGAATGACTCATCGTTGCGCTGAAGCGAAAACTTTCTTTAATTTGTTTATTAATTCTTGCGTCTGCTCATGAGTTTGAAGAAAATGTAATTGGTTCGTAATATTGCTGACCAACCGTGTGGCTATTACTGGCATATGCCTGTTTCCAGCGACCACCTCGTGGCGTACCACAGGTGGCGGCTAAAGACAGGTGTGTCCGAGTTGTCAATCAACTACGGGGTTCGTTATCCAACTGACGTTATTTCAACTGACGTCATTTCACCGTACTTCATTTCAACTAACGTCGCAACTTAGAGGGATCCGATCTGCCACTCAAGTATATGACGACATAATCAATTACAGGTTAGATTTACCTCATTTGGGCACACCACCTATCTGGTCCGGGATCCATCAATGCTCCTAGAAATTAGAGAATTTTGAAATCTGATAAATTGATTTTGAGCCATTTGAGTTTTAATAGCACTTTAAGACCTCTGAGTGGCCATAAAATGTCGCAGCATCCATCTCTGAGTATTTAATTGACTGTAAATCAGCTAATGTTCATAGCAGCCAGTAGGATTTTAATTTGGGCTCACTAATATGAGCAGATTTCATTTGGGCATGACGTGTAAAGTCTTAGCTAAGGAGTAATCAAAGGCCCTTAATTACGTCACAAATTATGCTGATGTATTATGACGCATAAAGCTCGAAAAGTCCTTAAGTGTATACGAACTGTACGTCTTTGAGGAAATCTCAATTTAATAAACATTTTTTTTCAAAATATTCAACAGCTACCCTGTATAGCTACCTTAAAATTGACATTCTTGAAATTCAGGGTTCAAAGTAGGGGCCATACAAATTGATAATAACAGAAATGGACGGGACTTAGCTGGAAATGGGCGGGGCTTAGCTATAAATTGATCCCTCTACTGGCAGTTGCAACCCAAAGATTGACATTTTGAAGATTCTGTCGGAATAGTTACTAAATATGACCATATTTTAGTCAGCTTTGATACACAACGAGGCCGACCATATTCAGGGGTATATGGGTAGCAAAACCGGATATAACAGTTCGTTACAATACACCTTTCCCACATTGACGTCATTACGGCAGGATTCCCCTAAATCAATCTCGGAGCACAACTGTCGGCTGGGAACAAGCAGCTGACCCACATTGGTTACTATTGCACTAAAATATACCGCAATTTAAACCGTTCCTATGACAAACTAAAATCACTATATTATTTAAGTCATACATCATTGGAACCCGCATTCAATTGCCTGAACATTAATGTATTATTTTTAATATTTTGGTAAATTTTAACTGACTTATTGGTTATATAAAATACAGCATTATACCTAGATTCATTAAGGCAAGTGGACAGTAGGGGTATTTTAAAATTACAATCAACTGTATTAAATTTTACAAAACTATAAAAACTAATACAGAAATGTATTACAAATTGGCTTAGCCTTCCAATGATGTATGACTTCAGTAATATTATGAAATTAGTTCTTCATATAAACTGCTTAAAGCGTGTTGTATCTGATTCTAATGGTAAAATTATGCTGTTTGCGCGTCAGCTATCGCGTTTAACAGCCAGAAGTGGTATGAGCAATGCTTTCTGAGAAGGTATTTCCCCAAAATACGCTGTCTATTAGAGTAGACTTAATAAACATTCTCCATTTCCTAAAGATTATACACAAATTTGTTGAGGAATTAGCCCACCAGAGGTCAAAATGTCACCAATTGTGCCCGCAGATTAAAATCTGGCAACTGCACATTGTTGTAACCTCAGGAAAATGCAATTATGGCCATTTATATGTACCGAAAAATGAAATGATAATAAAATCACATCTATATAACCCAGTGTTATGACTGACCACTTAAAATATGTCTTATTGGGGTCTATTATTTCATACATGGTATGTCAGAATCAATTGAATAATTAGGCAAGCAGCGGTCAGACGGTCATCAACTTAGCCCGCTGCCTACAATCGTATTACTGTAGGCATAAACGTGTTGTGGACGACAAAGTGCTAATGAAACTGTTATCTTCTGTTAACATCTTGGAGACTGAATATTAGACATAGTCTGTCAAATCGAAATCTTGTTACCAGGACAACTGACAGAATGCCTATTTTTTAAATAATGAGGAGAATAATGGGATATTGAAAAATTCAATTACCTAACCTAGAGTAATAACTGGCCTCTCGAAATTGCCCTTATATTGACCTTGCATGTCATATGCAGATCAGTTGAAAAGTTAGGTCATCAGAGGTCAACAGGTCACTGGGTAGCTGCACACTGTGACGTAGGAAGTGCTAATATACAATAACTCGTTGATGCTAACATCTTGTAAAGTGAGGATTAGAAACATTTAAACGGGACAATGAACCTTTCTATTTTAGCGTATCCCCGCCAATCTCTAGCTAAGCTCCGTCCACACCTCGCTCGTGTTGGGATCGATCGATCTCTGAACTCACTGACTATCAATTTCCAGAAAACTATACAGGTAAGCTATTGACTATTTTGGAACTAATTTGACTGGGCGCTGTTGCTGCCTATAGCAGCAACAGCGTCCAGTCAAATTAGTCTAAAAATATTCAACAGCATGTTTATTAAATAGTAGAGACATACAATTTGTACAACGTGTCGGACTATTAAGAATTAAAGACGGGCCAAATAGAATCATTTATGACGTATTGATTATGACGTCATCCTACGCGCCGCTTAGCTGATTATGACGTCAGATGCTAGATGGATACTCTGGAAAGCTGAATTATGTTCAATTATTTCATAAGCTGGTGTTAGGCCTACTACAACAACTGATAGAGTGGCCATATTTGAAAATAATGGGAAAATTCAATTACGGGGTGCTGACGAATGAAACGATTATACCATAACATCGGCATAAACCAGAGTAATCACTGACCACTCAGAACGTGCCTTGTTGTGGCTAAGACAATATTATATAAATTACATGTAGAGCAGTTCAATAATTAGGCCAAAAGATGTTAGAAAGGTCACCAATAGATTATGTCCTCTGCATAAAATCGGCTAACTGTGCATTGTTGTTGTTATGGACAATATGCTTAGAAACCAATATGTTGGTGTTCACATCTTAAAGATTTAACGCTAGGCACCAATAGACAAATCTAAAGGGTACATTTTCTTAATTTATTTCATGGAATTGTATTACCATGGCAACTGAAAGCATGTCCATTTTTGAAAGTATGAGAAAATGCAATCGTAGGGAAATGAAAAAATGAAATGGACGTAGCATTGCCTCTGCATAAAATAGCGATACATGGTCATACATGATCACTAAGATTATATGTATTTGAGAGCTATGCATACCAGACAATAGATTTGCTAGCTGCATCGGTAGACATCTCATCTCAATGGAGAAATCCAGTTTTAGTTATGCCCCGCCCATCTTCAGCTAAGCTCCACCCATATATCAATCCGTGAACTCCGTATCAATTTCCAGAAAATTATACTGGCAAGCTGTTGAATATTTTGAAACTAATTTGACTGTGTGCTGTTGCTGCTTATGGCGTACAACGACGCTTAGTCCGTTGTCAATTAAGCGTTCATGACGAACCTAACTACATCATTCATGACGTAGTTGATTATGACGTCATCCTATTGATTACATATCGTATCATTGACTGAGAAACTCGAATCCTATTGACACTAATAGATGCTGATTCGTCGATTCATGCTATCACCATCAGTTGAACTGTATATGCCTGTGTTGTATACGATTCTATACCACGCTCGGTCCACTCTCCGGCATGGTCTCCAGCATGTGTAGCTCACCCTCGCACCATTTGAGTTCCAGTCATTGCACACGCCTTACAGTCCATCCATCATCCTAAGTTGTTACTGGGATGTCTGTTTTGGGCACACGGGCTCCCTTTTTCAAATTCTTACCTGATAGCTGACCCTCTTTATGTGCTCCAGAAGGCAGGCTCTTGGCGGAGGTAGGGTTGATAAGCCCACGTTTTCTTGGTGGCTCGGCCTTTTTCTCGGCATCACCACACATTGACATTATAGACCCTCCCACTTTATCCACCCGTCATATGACGTCATAATCAACTACATTACGTGTAGAATGACATCATAAAAATAACGTCATTATGACGTCATGAATGACGTAGATAAGTACGTCACGGACATATATTTGAAGACGGACTATGAGTTGTTGTACGAATTGTATGTCTTTACTATTTAATAAATATTCTGTTGAATATTTGAAACTAATTTGAATTGGCGCTGTTATATATATAACATGTCATAGCTAAATGGAACACGGATGTCTACATATCCGTCCATTCATCTATCCATCCATCCATCCATCCTTTTTGATTGTTCGTTCCTAAAATGAGCCATTATAAAATTTATATATTTTATTCTGGTTGGAATTGATGATAGTTTGAACAAGGTTGCTGTTGAATTAATAGTGGTTTGATTTGTCTTACCTCGAGTATAAGTTGCTGCAGCCGTGTCAGGTACTTGTCTCCTGATGCTGTTGCTAATAGCAGCCAGTAACGAATGTACACATATTATTATCAATAGCGCGTTGTTAGAATCGTACTTGATTATATAGAAACTATTTAGGCGGGTACATGATAACAGGGGACATTTTAGATTCAAGCAATATTTAATGCATGCCACTTTTAACCCTATTTAGCAAGTGTGCCTTTTAGCGACTGATTTCCGCCTGTCTAATAAAACCTCTGTGGTTATACAGGATTGAATATAAAAGTCTACATAATATTGACGAATTTGATGGCGGCCTATCTTAAGAAAGAGTTTCTGGCATTCAGTGCATCAATACCGTGTAAGATGTTCCTTAAGACGTAGTTTTAAGACACTGGGCCAAGATCTATCCCAAGCTCGTGTACATGGTTAATTAACAAGTTCTCTTTGACTTTCATAATAGAAGCATGGGATTGTGATTCACAACTTACACCCACTCGTGGTTCTTCCAGAAATGAAGCATCATGTACGTGCCCGATCAGAGGTCAACCCATGGTGTATATTGATGGATAAGAACTCAGTGAACCCCAAGCTTAACCATTATAAATAAATAGGAGAAACTTAGTCATAGAGCTGTCAAACGAGATCCATCCAAAACTTGATGATGTAAAGCTCAAAATCTTCTAGATCAAAAATATTTAACAGAAAAATAATCCCTCTTAATTCGTCGTAAAATTCAAATCGGTCGCACACAAAATGAGGACAAGACTTTGCGTAGATGCCGATATCACATGAACCATTTAATGGATCGAATTGATTTTAATGTTTGTATCAAGCTAGCGATACGGCGGTTAAGATGATACAAAAATCAACACGGTACACAGTGTTGCGGTTACAGTTCCCTACGGAGATAGATTGGATCCCAGCCTCTCCAGTCTCCGAAGTTGAGTCTGTGTAACAGTCTGGTCATTATGATGACGTGGCAAAATGGCCGGTCATTACGTTACAGGTCTATTCTCAGCATTGAGACCACCGCGTATTCTCAGCATTGAAGCAACGACTCTATATATAGATTGAGTATCACCACGTTAAAAGCAATAAACTCTGGATTGATTAACCTTCACGTGTGTGAAACTCACCTGGGCATAGCATGTGTGACGGTCACAATGCATAGCATGTGTGAAGGCCACTAATGCATAGCATGTGTGAAGGTCACAGTGCATAGCATGTGCGATTGTCACATGTGCATAGCATGTGCGTGATTGTCACCAGTGCATACCATGTGTGAATGTAACATGTGCATGTATGATTACTGTATTCTGCGGCTATAGTAGTAGAAATGTCATACAGATGCAATCAGTGCCACTTCGCTTTTTCCCGCTGTGTCCTGTCCTCAGCAAAAATCTTTAGCTTCCTCGGGTCCATTCTTGATTTAACTGTACCGAGTTCTACTTTCTTGAGGTTACCTTGTAGCACGCTTAACAGATTTACGCAATGACGTCCTCTTCTGGCTTTGTATTTGCTGGCTCAGAGTAGGGAGAATTCCAAGGCTCTCTGTGCTGGTGTCTCTTCTGGCATCCTTAGCACATGGCCAAACATGGATCGTCTTTGTTGGCCAACTTTTATGGACAGCGGCGATGTATTACACATCAGGCATAGTGCTTCATTGAAAGTTATGCTGTCTGGTCATCGGTGTCCAGTGATGGTTCGCAGGTGTTTGCGGTGGTAGGTATCTAGTTTGTTTAGAGCTTCCTTTGGAGCTGCCCATAGAAATCTTATTATAATTTCTATGGAGCTGTCCAGCTGCTACAAGTATACAGCATCAAGGATACGCAGGTTTCATTGCATAAACGTAGTCTATCGTCAAGGGTATATTAATTTGATCTATGAATACATAGCTTTCAGGAGGACTGGAAAGCTATGGTCCCCATGCAGCAATGTCAGCTGTACTACTCGTGTGAATGTCACATGGGCATGCCTTGTGCGAATGTCCCGTGACCATGGCGTGTGTGGATGCCCCGTGACCATGGCAAGTGTGAATATCACCTGTGCATACCATGTGTTAATGTCACCTGTGCATAGCGTGTGTGATGTCACATGTACATGGCCTGTGTGATTGCACGTGCGCATAGCATGTGAAGAATGTGTGTGTAAACGTCTGTTGTGCATAACATGTGACTAATGTCATTTGACCATAGCGTGTGTGAATGTCACATGTTCATAGCGTGTGTGATTGTTACGTGACCATGGCGCGTGTGAATGCCACCTGTGCATAGCGTGTGTGAATGTCAGCCGTGCATAACATGTGACGAATGTCATTTGACCATAGCGTGTGTGAATGTCACATGTTCATAGCGTGTGTGATTGTCACGTGACCATGGCGTGTGTGAATGTCACATGTGCATAGCGTGTGCGAATGTCTTGCGTGCATGGCATGTGACGAATGTCACGTTTGCATATCACGTGTAAATGTCACGTGTGCATAGCGTGAGTGAATATCACCTGTGCATAGCGCGTATTAATATCACCTATGCATATTATGTGTTAATGTCACCTGTGCATAGTGTGTGAAGAATGTCACGAGGGCATGGCGTGTGTAAACTTATGTTGTGCATAGTGCACGTGAATGTCACCTGTGCATCGCGTGTATAAAGGTTACCTGAGCATAGCGTGTGTAAACGTATGCTGTGCATAGCGCATGCGAATATCACATGTGCATAACGTGTGTAGACGTCACATGTGCATAGCGTGTGTGAATGTCACCTGTGCATAGCATGTGTAAACGTATGTTGTGCAGAGCGCAAGTGAATGTCACCTGTGCATAGCGTGTATAAACGTCACCTGCGCATAGCGTGTGTGAACGTATGTTGTGCATAGCGCGTGTGAATATCACATGTGCATAACGTGTGTAAACATAACATGTGCATAGCGTGTGTGAATCCCACCTGTGCATAGCATGTGAAGAATGTCACGAGGACATGGCGTGAGTAAACGTCTGTTGTGCATAGCGCATGTGAATGTCACCTGTGCATAGCGTGTATAAACGTCACCTGCGCATAGCGTGTGTAAACGTATGTTGTGCATAGCGCATGCGAATATCACATGTGCATAACGTGTGTAAACGTCACCTGTGCATAGCGTGTGTGAATGTCACCTGTGCACAGCGTGTGTAAATGTATGTTGTGCATAGTGTGTGTAAACGTCACCTGTGCATAGCGTGTGTGAATGTTACCTGTGCACAGCGTATGTAAACGTATGTTGTGCATAGCCTGTGTAAACGGCATCTGTGCATAGCGTGTGTGAATGTTACCTGTGCACAGCGTGTGTAAACGTATGTTGTGCATAGTGTGTGTGAATGTCGCCTGTACATAGCGTGTTTGAATGTCACCTGTGCACAGCGTGTGTAAACAAATATTGTGCAGAATGCACGTGAATGTCACCTGTGCATAGCGTGTGTGAGCGTCACCTGTGCATAGCGTGTTTGAATGTCACCTGTGCACAGCGTGTGTAAACATATGTTGTGCAGAGGGCACGTGAATGTCACCTGTGAATAGCGTGTGTGAGCGTCAACTGTGTATAGCGTGTGTGAGCGTCACCTGTGTATATCGCGGGTGAATGTCGCCTGTGCATAACATGTGAAGAATGTCACGTGAACATGGCGTGTGTGAATGTCACGTTAACATGGAATGTGTGGATGTCACGTGAACATAACATGTGTGAATGTCACGTGAACATGGCCTGTGAAAATGCCACGTGAACATGGCGTGTGGGACTGTCACATGAACATGGCGTGTGTGAATGTCACCTGCGCATAGTTTGTGTGATTGTCACGTGACCATGGCGTGTGTGACTGCCACCTGCGCATAGCGTGTGTGTATGTCACATGTGCATAGCATCTGAAGAATGTCAGGTGAACATGGCGTGGGTGAATATCACGTGAACATGGCATGTGTGGATGTGACGTGAACATGGCGTGTGTGAATGTCACGAGAACATGACGTGTGTGAATGTCACGTGAACATGACGTGTTGGAATGCCACGCGAACATGGCGTGTGTGAATGCCGCCTGTGCATAACATGTGAAGAATGACACGCGAACATGGCGTGTGTGAATGCCACGTGATCATGGTATGTGTGGATGTCACGTGAACATGGCATATGTGGATGTCACGTAAACATGGCGTGTGTGACTGTCATGTAAACATGGCGTGTGTGAATGTCACGAGAACATGACGTATGTGAATGTCACGTGAACATGGCGTGTGTCAATCTCACATGAACATGGCGTGTGTCAATGTCACGTGAACATGGCGTGTGTGAATGTCACGTGAACATGGCGTGTGTAAATGTCACGTGAACACGGCGTGTGTAAATGCCACGTGAACATGACGTGTGTAAATGCCACGTGAACATGGCGTGTGTGAATGTCACGTGAACATGGCGTGTGTGAATGTCACGTAAACATGACGTGTGTAAATGCCACGTGAACATGACGTGTGTAAATGTCACGTGAACACGGCGTGTGTAAATCTCACGTGAACATGGCGTGTGTGAATGTCACGTGAACATGACGTGTGTGAATGTCACGCGAACACGGCGTGTGTAAATGCCACGTGAACATGGCGTGTGTGACTGTCACGTGAACATGGCGTGTGTGAATGTCACGTGAAAATGGCGTGTATACATGTCACCTGAACGTCAGGTGTGTGAATGTCACATGAATATAGCGTGTGTGAATGTCATGTGACAGATGGTTGTACTCATTTACAGCACGTCTTTTTCCTGACAATTTGAGCTTTTAGAAGACCATTGTACTACAGATAGGTTCCCCTCAAAGTGCTGGAGGTTTTTAAAAGCTCACCAGTTAGATGTTAGCAATACATTTTCTGGACTATGATGAAGGTTGTATATTAAGTTAGATTGCATATCGCAGTTAACATGAAAATAATTTTGTCCTTTTCCTTTTAAAGGTTGAATGCAACACGTGAAAATCCACGTGCCATCCACGTGCCATCCACGTGCCCCTCAAAATGCTGGTCGATAATTTGGCTAATACTGTTAAGGAAACGCAACAAAGCAACCCAAAATTGGACAGAGCTCAACATTTTGAAACTCTCTTCAAGTGAAAATAAAAATGATTCTGTTTCTATAACTATTTTCCTTGATATTCCAAAAATACTGCAGAGTACTGCCCCTCAGAATGCTGGTTTTACCAATAACATCTCAATGCAACAGACGTGTCTTTAGAAAATCGTGTCTGTTGTCTCACTCCAAAGAGCAAAATAAACCAACAAACAATAAAATGGTTAATTTTTCTTTTACAGGTACATGCGTCTTATCCCTTTAACACTCACATCGGTCATAAACGGCTTTTGTAGTGGTCTTGAGACATGTCCATTTGCAGACGAAGAGAAGACTATTTTTGAAAATTTACCAGTGGTAAAATTTCAAAAATAGTCTCCTCTTGGTCTACAAAACGGAAATTTTCTATGAGAAAATTGAAATTATCTTGAAAGAATGTGAGGGTTAAAGGGTTAACAGCAGTCTTTGTAATATTTTCTGGTAAATTCCAAATGAAGCCACCATTTAGCATGATAATTGTGCCGAGGATACGTTGCCATCGAGGGTACGTTACCATCGAGGATACGTTGCCATCGAGGGTACGTTACCATCGAGGATACGTTGCCATCGAAGGTACGTTGTCATCGCTCAAGTGTTAATTACAGAATGCTTTAGCAACACATATAAATTTAAAAAATACAGCAGATAGATGACGCGGTGCAATATTGAATTGAGACCAATTTCAGAGGTCAATACTGCACCTACCTAGGGGGCGCGGTGGGGGCTACACCATGGGAGAGGAAAAACCAGGGGGTGGCTATCGCGTGCCCCTTGGCACCCCTGTTCCTACGCCTATGTATGTAGATTTCCGATATAAAATTAAGCACGCACCACCCCTCTTGTCCGTTTTCACTGAAGTGCTGAAGAGATACATCTGTTTCTATTGAAATTTCTCGGGTTAAAATTTGCAGAAATCTTTTCCCCCATCAATTAACTTGGAACCTTCCAGACAAAAATGTGTCATTTTGCATTTTTAGCTTGCCTATGCATATAGCCTATCTGAGTAGTTACATGCCTAGTCGGGTTTTTGTTTACTCTAGACAATTTTGTTCACCTGTATTTTGAGTGGCACCAGCATTTTGAGGGTACCTACCTGGAGAGGCCTACTACTGTTAATGGCATGATATTATGGAAACCCATGACATGGTCAACGTGGTTGTCGTGATCATTACCGTGGTGGGCATGGCCGTGGTGTCGATTACAACAATTGTGGAACAGTTGTGTTCATAGTGGCGGCGGTCGTGGTGGTGGTGGTGGTGGTGGTGGTGGTGGTCGTGGTGGTGGTGGCGGTGGTGGCCGCGGTGGTGGTGGTGGTGATGATGATGGTAGTGGTGGTGATGACCACGACCACGACCACAACGACCCTTGTATAAACACAAGCTGACAATCCTCTATGGGGTTGTTATTATGTAACAATTGAATGGTTATTATGTAACAAACAACAAAACAAGTTAATGTTTTAGCAATTCGTTGATAAATTTTTTTAATACAAAACGATACGTGTACGTACAGAGATGTGATTAATTATGGATTATGTAAAAAGTGAAATAATAACGCATAATAGACTAACTACGTGACGTGTATGATGACGTTATAATCGTGACGTCATGAGTGATTCGATATAGTCCGTCTTTAACGCTTAATAGTCCGACACGTTGTATTTATCATTTAATAAACATGCTGTTGAATATTTTGAAACTAATTTGACTGGGCGCTGTTGCTGCCATAGACAGCAACATCACCTAGACAAATTAGTCTCAAAATATAGCTGACGTGGATAGTTTTCTGGAAATTGATAGTCAGTGCGTTCGGGGATCGATCGATCCCAACACGATCGAGGTGTGGGTGGAGCTTAGCTAGAGATGGGCGGGGCATATATAAAACTGGAACGGTTCATTAAGAATGAACATATAGATCTAAGGGAAGCCGAGGTAATTACGATCACAGGTAACAAACAGCAAGGAAGTGACTACGATCACAGATAACAAACAGCAAGGAAGTAATTACGATCACAGGTAACAAACAGCAAGGAAGTGACTACGATCACAGGTAACAAACAGCAAGGAAGTGACTTTGCGGAAATAAATAGGGTGGATCGTAAGTGATATGTTGTTGTCAGAAAGAACATTGCCTTGCTTTAATAGCGAAAATATCAACTGCATAAAACAATAGACTCTAAACTCACTTTGGAACTTTAGTAAATATGGCGTCTTAACGGACCTTTACAGTTTTAGCTATGCCCCGCCCATTTCTAGCTAAGCTCCACCCATACATTGACCGTGTTGGGATCGATCGATCCCCGATGTCCTTGACTATCAATTTCCAGAAAACTATACAGATAAGCTGTTAAATATTTTGAAACTAGTTCGACTGGGCGCCCATCAAATTAGTTCCAAAATAGTCAATAGAATATTTAGTAAATAGTAAAGACATACAATTCGTACAACAGTGCATAGTCCGCCTTCAATTATGCGTTGGTGAGTACTTATCTACGTCATTCATGCCGTTATAATGACGTCATTGATTATGATGTAACTATACACGTCACGTAGTTAATTATGACGTCATATGTTGGATGGCTAAAGTGGAAATGTCTATTAATAGTTTCTATGTTTAAATCTGCCAAATTTGCATGTCACACAGAATATATAGCAATCTATTGAATTGAACTAACTTTAAGATGGGTTGTTATATACACGAAGTTCTAAAGGTATGTGAGGCGTGTAGTAGGGAGGTAGCTGGTGAGTGTCACTTGGTGGCTCGTTTCGGCACAGTTAGTCTTCGTGTCAGGAGAGTCACGACCACCTCCTTTGCTCATCTTGATCTTAACACACTCTGAAAAATGAATGAGTGAGTGAGTAGGTGGGTGGGTGGGAGGGAGGGAGGGAGGGAGGGGGGGGGGGAGAGAGAGAGTCGTTTCTGCCCTGTATGGGTTACTAAGTAAGAAATAATCTGCCAGATTGCTTGAAACTAATTTGACTCAAAGCAACAACGACTTCCAGTCAAATTATTTTTTAAATGGCTTTACAGCGTTTACATATGGACATATGGCTCGTGGCATTCACTGGCACACATCCGTCTGGATGTTGTTAGGCCTATACACGCCCGCCACGTTTTGGTGATTACGCGTGCGTGGGAGATGTGGGTGGTCTCAATAAACCTTAAAATCACACCCCCCCTCTCCAATTGAGCAATCCAGTCTCTCATTCGATCATATGACGTCATAACCAGGTGCATCACATGTAGGCTGACGTCAAAATTAATTTCGTCATGAATGACACGAATTAGTCCCCATAAACGCTTAATAGTCCGTCAAGTTGTACTAATTGTATGTCTTGACTATTTAATAAAGATTATTTTGAATATTTTGAAACTAATTTGACTGAGAGCTGTAACGCTGTTGCTGTTATAGCCAGCAACAGCGCCTATTCAAATTAGTTTCAAAATATTCAATAGCATATAGCTTTCTGGAAATTGAGATGCAGGGAATGCAGGGTTCGGTCGGACCCAAAATGGCCAAAGCGTGGGTGGAACTTAGCTAGAGATGGGCGAGCATGGCTAAAAACTGGATTCATCCATTCACGCTCTTCAGAGATGAGGCCGAAGAATTTACCAGAATCTTTAGAGAATGCAGGATTGCCTGTTTTCGTCAAGTAAATATTTTTTGCGAACAATGACAGTAAATCGGATGTATTTTATGACATGCATGCAAGAATAGGTCACGATTCCCCTATGTTCCCCACCTAATTCGTTCATTCGCGGTGTAAATGCTTTATTTTTCTGATTCTTTGAATATCCGTATTCTTAATTTCTGTGGTCACACCCTTTCTTGGACTAAAATTTTAGCCAAATCGGACATTTTCCGAGATATCCAGGATTTGATCTCATCCAGATGGATCACGGCCCGAGTCTGGAAATCTTCTCAAATCATGAGAAAATGGGATGAGCAGTGTTAAGATAGGGCTCGGATACACAAACAAACAGATATGCATACCCGAATATATATATACACATGTGCAAAAGTTAAGCACCACCCTATTTTTACGCACATGCGAGGGTATATTCATGTGCTATGAAGAAAGCAATAGCATAAACATTTATGTACCCATCCATCTTAGTGCAAGAGGTAATAATGCAACTAGAGGAATGCTGATTATGATGGTGGGGAAACACTGTATGTTTTTGTTTGAACTTGAAAACGATGCCTGAATATGGTTACGTTGACACAACTGACAACTATTGCCCTACAGTTGACACACGTGGCTAGATTGTCATTAATGGTGTCTGAAAACGAAGTTTAACATCTGTGCACGAGTTTGAGACTGTCATTATTAATACCGGGTATATCCACCTTGTGCCTGGATGATGGCCTGGACACGACGTCTCATGCTGGTCACCAACCGACTGATACGCCATTGTGGTATTCGTTGCCATTCAAGATGGAGTGCGTCTGTTAATTCCTGTAGGTTCTGCACAGGAGGATCCCTCCTTCTCACCATGTTTCCCAGAATGTCCCAGATATGCTCAATAGGGTTCATGTCAGGGCTCCTTGCTGGCCATGGTAGGGTTTCGATGGCATTCTGGCGGAGGTATTCATGCACAGCTCTAGCACGATGTGGTCGGGCGTTGTCATCCATGAATATAGGGTGGGTTCCAGGTGCATGATTTACAAAATGAGGGACCACAACTCTATCCAGTATGGAATCTTGATATCTTTGTCCATTTAGTGTTCCAGGTACAGTCAACAGATCCAGCTTACAATCAAATGAGATGCACCCCCATATCATAACGGAACCTCCACCAAATGGAACTTCTTCCATGATGTTACGTTGGTCGTACGCCGTGCGTCTGGACCTCCATGCACGAGTTCGACCATCTGTGGCATGAAGCAGGAACCGACTTTCATCGGACCAGTGTACCCGTCTCCAGGATCTCATGTTCCAGTGTCTTCTTTCGTTGCACCACCTCAGACGCTCCTCTTTGTGGTGTGCAGTGAGGAGAGGACGTCTGACAGGTCTCCTAGCTTTCATGCCAGCAGCATACAGTCTCCTTTTGACGGTATACATTGACACTCTATTGCGCGTTTCCCATTGCTGGCTGAGCACTCTGCTGTTGGTGAATGGAGATCTCCTAACAAGGCGTACTATGGCTCGATCATCACGGGCAGTAGTCTTCTTCGGTCTTCCAGATCTAGGCCTGTCCTTCACCTCGTTAGTTTGCCCATGTTTTGCAATCAAACGACTGATTACAGTATGGTTAATGTTCAGCTGTCTGCCAATCTCTCTGCATGACATACCAGTGGTATGCATGCCTATGATTTGCCATTTCACACGATCACTTAACCTTCGTCTTGCCATAGCGGTTCACAATCAAGAGCTAATTCTCTCTGTACAAATAAACCACGGTCATGAACACAAAATTCCTAATCTTGTCGCCTAAATCTGTATGTAATGTTCTACACCTCAAACTGGACTTTTACATAACTGAACACGTGTGCTGTTTCCCGCCACGCACGGACATCAAGCGGCGTGAAGTCATGCATGCATGTGCATTTCGTACTTGGAATTATGTCAGCTAACGCGGGGACAAAAAGTATGCCAGCCTAGTTGTACCATCATGTTTCTACGTTCTATTGTTTTTGCTGGTGCTTAACTTTTGCACAGGTGTATATATACATTCTCCCCCTTATTGTAAGTAACTAAATGTGGCATACCTTGTTCATCACCAGCTGTAGTTAGTTGCCTTGTGAATTCTCCTCTAAGACCTCCTTTGCACTCTCCAAGGCTTCTCTTGCTGTGTCTCTCGTCTCAGCTATTTCATTCTCCTCTTCATTTTCTTCTTCCGCTCCTTCGCTAACATTCGGGTTGTCACGTCTCTGGCGCTCCAAGAAAGCGTTCGCTTCTGGTTTATCCACATTCACATCTTTAGCCTCGGCGATGTCGATGAGGGATAGTGCCGCCACAACCAGACACACTAACAGCAAAATGGTCACTTTCTGCATAATGAACCTGAAATAAATCGCAACATCCTGTAACCACGCTCTATCGTGGGGATTATGAACCACGCGAAGGTGGGCATTAACTAATCTTATGTCTACAGCGCATCAATGCGCTCAAAATGATACTCATATAAATTAAGATTTCTCAAGACAATTTTAAGAGAAGAGCATTTTTGTAGATTTACTACTGAAATTTACAAAAGAAAGCTTTCTGTATTCCAGTTACCTGGACAGTAATCAAGGCGACCGCATACGTTGTTTTGACCGGTTTGACAATGGGTGCGCTAATGGTCAAGAAAGGCATATCTCTTGCTTAGTTCAGTGTCTATTTGCGGGAAAAGAGATGACGATTTTTTTTAAAGTATGCCACTGGAATGACTGGAGTGGTAACCGAGCCAGTCATTTCAGAGGTAAATTTTCAAAAATAGTTTTCTCTTGACCTGTACATGAACATAGCTCAATACCGCTGCTCAATATCACTTTAGAGGCCTTTTTGGCCGACTTGACCATAAAATTATTATCTTGGCACAATAGGGGTTAAAGATAGGTGGTCATGTAGTACAAGTTATTCGCTAAGTTAACTATGTTTTGGAACCAAATATTGGTGGTTCCTGAAAGTTCTCATAAATCCATAAATGATATATATCCTAACTAAATTTTGGACTATTTGTTGGAATATGGACACTTTAAATAAGTAGGTGTGTATGTATGATTACTGTATTCTGCGGCTGTAGTAGTAGAAACATCCTACAGCTGCAATCAGTCCTTTTTCGCTTTTGCCCATTGTTTCTTGTCCTCGGCCGAAATCCTTAGCTTCCTCAGGTCCATTCTTGACTTGAGTGTACCGAGTCCTGCTTTCTTGAGGTCACCTCGTAGCACGCTTAGCAGATGTATGCAATGGCGTCCTTTCCTGGCTTTGTATTTGTTGGCTCCGAGTAGAGCGAATTCCAAGGCTCTCTGTGCCGGTGTGTCTTCTGGCATCCTTAGCACATGGCCAAACATGGGCCATCTTTGCTGGGTGACTTTTACAGACAGCGAATACGTATTGCGTGTGCGTGTGCGTGTGCGTGTGCGTGTGCGTGTGCCTGTGCGTGTGCGTGTGCGTGTACGTGTGCGTGTGCGTGTGTATGTGCGTGTGTCTGTGCGTGTGCGGGGTGTGTGTCCGTGCGTGTGGGTACAAGAGTACGTCATGTGGGGTTTGAAGAGAACGAGGAACACGACCCACTGCTTAATCAAATCAAAGCAATTATATATATATATATTGTGTGCGTGTGTGTGATTCGCCAAAGACATGCAAATCGTATATTAACGACGGAGCATTACGTCATTTTGATTTTTAGACGTCAAATACTTGGATGACAGATCGGATCCCTCCATTATCCCAACAGTCGTGCACAGCATACAATTTCATTTTGTCATTGAAATACAAGGCAATTACTAATTTTGCTAGGAGAAATTTTCCACTTGTACTTATATAATTTGAACACTATATATATAGTTTAAATAAGTGTATATATATATATATATATATATATATATATATATATATATATATATATATATATATATATATATATATATATATATATATATATATATATATATATATATATATATATATATATATATATATATATATATATA
Source organism: Chaetoderma sp. LZ-2023a (assembly GCA_034401795.1). NCBI lineage: Eukaryota > Metazoa > Mollusca > Caudofoveata > Chaetodermatida > Chaetodermatidae > Chaetoderma > Chaetoderma sp. LZ-2023a. The sequence continues at coordinate 134,108,985 of CM067371.1, read as the reverse complement.
TATATATATATATATATATATATATATCACTCATGTGCATACTACATTAGAAAAGACTCGTGCAAATAATTGTATAATATACACTTACTGTCCACAGATTACTGAGATATAGAAATGTCCCCCCTATAGCTTGTAAAGAGGTCTGGGGGTATATAAATTCATTCAGTCATTCATTATTAATCGGTTTTATGTCATTGTGTAACTGTTCCATTGTTCAACCACCACTCTCTAATCTTTTACATTCTGATACCATACCGCTCATAAACCTGGGGTCAGACGCCTTTGTGTTCCATAACCATCAAACAATGTTGTCTCAAAGATTTCTGTAAAAGCAATCACTGTCTTTGTATTTGAGTTGTATTAATTTCTGTATATAACCCCTGTAAATATTCTACCTGGTGAAGCACATTTATGAGCGAAAGTTCGTCAAAATAAACTACGACCGTGTTCTCACTAGGGAGTTAATTAATCAGGAATAACGCCATATACTTCAGTATGGCGTTATTCCTGATTAGGTCTCTAGTGAGAACACTATTAGTTACCCCCAGCGTTTTGGCGGGGGTACTGACTGTTACCACACGTGCAAATTTCCCGAGCGTAGCGACAAATATATTTGTTTGCACGTGTGGCAACAGCCTGTATCCCCCCTCCCACCCCCACCACCCCCGCCAAATCACTGGTGTAACGAATTTATTACCTCATCAGTCAGTGAGATTTTAAGAAAGCGCGCGCGCGCGAGAGAGAGAGAGAGAGAGAGAGAATTTTATCTTATCTTCGATATTGCCAATTTTCACACTTTATGACGTCACTTGTGAGGAAAATACCAGATAGTACATCACTGATATTAACCAATCAAATAGCAGCATATGGTCATGTGACATTATTGAGGGGGAAATATGTCCTTATATTACCTCTGTAACCCTAAAAATCCCATTGTCTCAACTTCACGACAATTATACAGCAATGTTGTTGAATATTTTCACACAAATCTGACTGGAGCATGTTGCTGCCAGTTGTCATCGACAGCGACAAATCCTTGTCAAATTAAATTCAAAATCTTCAACTTAATAATTTGTAAATGATTATGAAATTGTTGTTTCAGGTTTGCGAGAGTAAAATCGTTAAGCATGAAATTCGCATCCGCAATTCACGGCCCAATATATCGCTATTGAAATTCTACGCATATTTTGTGGACTGTCGTTATAATGATTATTGAGGAAATTGGAAATATTAATTAGCCATGCACCATTATGCATTCTAAACGATTGACCAATCTAATGTTTGCAAATCACACGACTGTATAATCACAAGCTTAAATCTTTACAACTCCGAATCAACGCGCGAAGTAAAATGGCAACACGCCCCTCACAACGCAGATTGCTAGGCCAGTACTGAGCCAATACCTGGGTAGCATTGGCCAGGTATTAGTCAAGTACCGGCCCAGTAACTTGAGTTATCAGAGAATACATGGGAAGGGTGATGGATGTGGGCGAGAATGAACAGTCACGGATAGGGGGAAGATGTAGATGAGAATCAGTGGTGGCTATGGTGATGGGGCGGGGTATTTAGGTTGTAGGCTGGGGTCAAAATATTTGTCTGTCTACCTGTCATTGACAGGTGACTTTTGCTGATGACAGTCATATAGAACATATACCTGTCACATGTGACAAGTAAAGGGTAGACTGATCAAATATGTACTAAGCTTTAACCATGAAATAGATATCAATTCTTGGACTCTAAATTGATCCGTAATGTTAGAATGAATTGTGCACTTTATTATAACCATTTCAATGACGAACCCCTCTTATCTCAGTTTAAAACAAGGCTTCTAGTCAACCTATTTTCAAAATATTCAACAGCTCCCCCATGCTGTTGCCCTGGAATTGATATAGATTGTCATCTGTAGCATGTGCACTAATGTTACGGAACAGGTACTACTCCGAACAATGAACATGAGAGCTAAAACAAAATTATACCTGTCACTCGGGACAGTTAAATAATTTTCGATCCCTGGGTGTGGCTTGCCAATGAGGTAGAGGGCGAGGGAAATGACTATGAGGGTGATGAATGAGAAGCAGGTCGAGGTGTGGGATGGGGAGAGTCAAGATATTCTCAAGAAGAGAACGATTGTGGTGATGGACGAGGGAAAAGGTGAATACGAATGACGGTGCAGAGGGCGAGTACGGTCAAAGTATGTCCAGTGTGTGGGGAGTGGGAATGTGGAGGAGAATGACAAAGTGGATGAGAAAGAAGATACGAGAACTTTAAGATGTGAGAACAGTAAGAAGGACGAATAACAGGACCTTATGATTATATCGATACAGATCCTGAACATATGTGCATAAATTAAAATTAGATACAGGACTGTGATCTAAGGCTTCATTCTAGTAAGTACAAATGTCCTGAGATTTGTGTCTGCGGTAAATAGTTTAAAAAGAAACACCCACCCCTCGGCATTGAAACAACCGATCTAAATGAATGATTTATATTTTTGAAATGAATGAATTTATTTACACCCAGACCTCTTTACAAGGCATATGGGGAATCTTAATTATGGCAGATAAATAAAACCCACGACCCACAGAAACCCAATTACCCCATCCCATTAGAGGTGTAAAGGTAATTCAGGTTCAGGTAAGCAAACCAGTAAAACAGCTTAGTAATACTGCTTTAAAAGACAAAATAACTGACCAAAACAACAGAAAAATCTACTTACTCGTATTTTAAGTCTGTGAGCTTCAAGCAGGCGTGACTGAGGTTGGTTTCTGTGGTCAAGCCGTGATGGAGTCACGTTTTAATAGTATGCTGAATGCACAACTTCAGGCCCAATGAAATTAACGTATTGTCAGTGAGGGCCACGATTGGTTGTGACGATAATCAGCACATCACATATATTATCCATAATTCAGGGTAATTAATCCCAGCCGGAAACGTCGCCCCATAAAATTAGCTATCCCTTTTCTCGCATAGCGCAAGTTAATTGTTTTACAATTTTTAAATTGAAAAGAATTATTTAGGCTGATTTAAAAAACTTCGACGATACGTATTGTACACACATCCTGTGATACCCGGCTCGTCGTCACAGACAAATAGTTCAAAATGCCGCCACTTGAGCTACATATCTTTTCATCTGCAATCATTTTACGACTGACAGATTGGATATATTATTATCATATTATTATAGCAAGCGGCCAAGCTGCCACAAATTATCAACTTTTCTCAACTATCCCCGCATTTAGCAAAGCAAGAAAATTAAAGTCACCAGAACGTTTGAAAATAAAATAATTAAATTCTTATACTTTTAGAGGCTTAACTTATGTACCTCAATGTAATGAAACGATATGATTCTTAGCATATGATGATTTCATTCCGCATAAATTAATATTATCTTTTAAGTTTGAAATTGAATCAGAGACGCGTAGGCCTAACGATAACTCAGCTTCCCGACTAAAACTGTATGTAATAATTTATAATGAAGAAGATCATAATATGGTTTATTTCGTGTTAATAAATTGAGCTACACATTTTAAGCCTCTAAAACTATACAATTTTAACAATATTATTTTTAATCATCTTGTGTGAATGTTGGCCTTTGATCAAACTAGCTTTTTAGAGTTCGGTCCGAATGTTCGAATATGTGTACATATAAACCAATAATACAAATCTTCGCATAACAGACAGACATTTGAATATTTTGTCAAATGACAAAGCTGTTTTGGATTAATTGAAAACTTTCTTTTTCAAACTGGCCGCCAACATGTGTGCTGGTCCGATCCACTTTTAACCTGGTCTACTTATAGGTCTTATATTGACATGATTTGATATCAATCTTAAATTCGATGGCGTCGAGGTAGGCTACAAAACTATGGCTATGGAAAGAACATATAGGCAAACTTTGTAAAAAGATTTCGTCCTTGATTTATATCCTACGGAAAAATAAACATTATCTTAGCATTGAGCAACGAAATCTTTTCTATAAGCCGTATATCCTTTCACACATTGATTATTGTAGTCTTGTATTTTGCCCGTCTTCACCTACATTATCGGATACACGCGCGCTGCGTCCAGCATGTAGTTCTTATTAAACCTTTAACACGCATATCAGCCAAAAACGACTTCTTCAGTGGTCTTGAGAAATGTCCATTTGCAGACTAAGTGAAGACTATTTTTTGAAAATTTACCACTGGAATGACTGGCTCGATAACCGGACCGGTCAATCCAGTGGTAACATTTAAAAAATAGTCTTCTTTGTCTGTAAATGGACATTTTCTATGAGAAAATTTAAATTTCCAATTTCTTGAACAAATTCGAGTGTTAAAGGGCTAAGAGATAAACTTAACACATGTGATAATACTTTATTCACCATGGAAACAGCAGATGGTGCACGAGCAACGGCGTACTGCAACATGACCTCCACGCGGATACCCGGATGTTATAATATGGAAAGGACTGAGATTTATGTTAATGCATGTTTATATATCAGCTTGTATTATATCGACACTAATTAACTTTAAGTACGGCCATAGATATATCCTCTCCCGACTCACCACACCCACCTCGCCACCACTGGGTTTGAAACACCGAAATCGCTGTCTGACAAGCTACGCAGAAAAATCCTAATGTTTTCAATTTTTAATGCGCTAATTAAGGTGTCGCAAAAGCTTATGCCATTAGTGGCCATCGGTGTCTAAACAAATGTTTTCATATTCTCTTTACCAAAAAGTCTCGATACACATATAAGTATCTTTGTGATTTCAACTTGGAACACAACTCCATTTGCAATATTCACGAGTTGGAGATACTCGCTGTTATCATTGTCTGGAACAGTATATTGATTTGTAAGTGGCTAAAATGAGAACACCGAGAGAAGTTTCTGCCCATCAAATCAACACCCCACAGCCCACCACACCCTCTCAATCACGGAGTTTCCACCCCTTGTATGTTCTAATGGACCTTTCCAGTTTCAGCTATGCCCCGCCCATCTCTAGCTAAGCTCCATCTACAGCTCGTGACGTGTAGGATGACGTCATAATCAATTACAGCATGAATGGCTCGATTTAGTCCGTCTTTAACGCGTAATAGTCCCGACACGGTGTACGAATTAAATGTCTTTACTATTTAAGTAACATTCTGTCGAATACTTTGAAACTAATTTGACTGGGCGCTATTGCTGCCTTACATGTATAGTTTTCTGGAAATTGATATTCAGGAGTTCAGGGATCGATCGATCCCAACACAAGTATCACATTGGTGGAGCTTAGCTAGAGATGGGCTAGGCATAGATAAAAAAGGCCCCTTCTGATAACAGTGTTTTAAAATCATCTTCATGTCGCCATTGTATCTACGTTGCCATCGCATATAAGTCGACTATAATAATCGAATCATTATGTCCCAGTGCTGTCATGATTCTCAAAACTTCTTTCATGACATTATACAGTACTGAATTCAGTTGGTCATTCTGCTATCATAAAACCGTGACCAATGGCGGATTCCAGGTTTTGCTATGCCCCGCCCATCTCTAGCTAAGCTCACGCATTGCCCGTGTTGGGATCAATAGATCCCTGAACTCTCTGAATCTCAATTTCTGAACAATAGCCTATGCAGGGCCCATACGTAATACGCACTTGTACGACTCATTACCAGCGTTGATGGATGATGTCAGAACTGGTCGTTTACCAAACAGCCCACACTCCAGACTGTGATATGTATTATCGGATGCTATCATCACGCTTCTAACAGAGTGCTCTGCGTATATATGACCCGCCGTGGTCATGGACTTCATCGTATTCTTTAATACACTATAAGATTTCAGATTTTGGTTAGCATCTAAAGCTTCTTCAATACACAATATCAAGTAGTCTTATTTGATCGATGGCACTCTTTTGTAAATTTCAAATTCGTTATTTTGCTATATTTTACATTTACTATTTGGAGATACCGGATTCTGTAGCATTCCTTGTGGTTTCTCTACTATGTGTTCCGCATATAATGCATTGGCGCCAGTATGTCGTATTGATGACGCGATACTTCTTTGTCACAAATATGGATAACTAGCCTCATCTCTTAATAGCTATTCAGGTGATGTAATATGCCACTCACAAACTATGCAGGTAATTTAAGCTTTTTCTCATGCCGCTAACAAAAGATATTCAGGCTTTAGTAGCTAAATGTTGGTACATTTCTATACCCTATGATGGCTGTCATGATTTACTTTTCAACAAACCAGAAAAACGTAGCGTGTCTGCCTCGGTATATAAGCTTAGTCATAGAGGTGCCATCTATAGTTTGAGAAGAGAAGGTAGCGTAAAAGCAAACATACAGGTAAGCTTTTGAATATTTTGAAACTAAGTTTACTGGAAGTTGTTGCTTCCTTAGGCAGCAACAACTTCCAGTCAAATTAGTTCCAAAATGTTCAACAAGATGAGTATTACATAATAAAGAATGTAATGCATTGGCACTTACATGGCATCACACACGTTCCCTTGATGAGACAAAATGGCGGCGATCACTGTTCAACATTTACTTGAAATTACAAAACAGGTAATTGTGATATACAGATACGGTAATGTGATACTCTATTTGTGTAATACAACATTTGATATGAGATTATATATATGCCTTATTTCCGGGGCATCAGCATAGTCCACGCACTTAGCATCAGATTTAGCGTACCAGATGCATGGCGTATTACAACTATAATCGAAAGTAAAATATACCAACTAGTACATAATTCCCTGATGGAGAAAGGTCAATTAGGATGAGGGGAGGGCAGGGTATAACGGGACGTTGGGCCCCGCTCTCACACAGCGTAAGCATCATATCATTAACCAAGTCATGTTTAGAAATGTATTGTCTCCCATTATTTTAATAACAATAGCTGTTATCGTCGGCGACAGTAAGTGTATTCTGTATCACACTTTTACTATGCTCAGGTGTCAGTGCTAAGTAACACATTTCTGCAGATTTGTCTCAAATGCAACTATTAAAGTAAGATGGTTGCTAAATATAAGGTTTAGTAAGGTATAATACGTCATATAATAACTAAGAATATGCATTATAAAATGGCTGGAAAAGTGAAAAATGAAGTCAGTTATAGGGACAAAATGGGATACCTCTCTTGGAGCAAGACATGACAATGTCCCATTTTGCTCTCTTGAAAATTGCCAAATATTATATTCCAGATGACTACTGAGCTATATTCTAGTCTCGGTGCATCATTAATGACAGGGTTCATAGATGTAATGCTTGAGAATAAAAACTACATACAGGCATGCGAGTGCCTAGTGGTATAACAGGCATGCGAGTGTCTAGTGGTATAACAGGCATGCGAGTGTCTAGTGGTATAACAGGCATGTGCGTGTCTAGTGGTATAACAGGCATGCGAGTGCCTAGTGGTATAACAGGCATGCGAGTGTCTAGTGGTATAACAGGCATGTGAGTGTCTAGTGGTATAACAGGCATGCGAGTGTCTAGTGGTATAACAGGCATGCGAGTGCCTAGTGGTATAACAGGCATGCGAGTGTCTAGTGGTATAACAGGCATGCGAGTGTCTAGTGGTATAACAGGCATGCGAGTGTCTAGTGGTATAACAGGCATGCGAGTGCCTAGTGGTATAACAGGCATGCGGGTGTCTAGTGGTATAACAGGCATGCGGGTGTCTAGTGGTATAACAGGCATGCGGGTGCCTAGTGGTATAACAGGCATGCGGGTGTCTAGTGGTATAACAGGCATGCGAGTGTCTAGTGGTATAACAGGCATGCGAGTGTCTAGTAGTATAACAGGCATGCGAGTGTCTAGTGGTATAACAGGCATGCGAGTGTCTAGTGGTATAACAGGCATGCGAGTGTCTAGTGGTATAACAGGCATGCGGGTGTCTAGTGGTATAACAGGCATGCGGGTGTCTAGTGGTATAACAGGCACGCGAGTGTCTAGTGGTATAACAGGCATGCGAGTGTCTAGTGGTATAACAGGCATGCGAGTGTCTAGTGGTATAACAGGCATGCGAGTGCCTAGTGGTATAACAGGCATGCGGGTGTCTAGTGGTATAACAGGCATGCGGGTGTCTAGTGGTATAACAGGCATGCGGGTGCCTAGTGGTATAACAGGCATGCGGGTGTCTAGTGGTATAACAGGCATGCGAGTGTCTAGTGGTATAACAGGCATGCGAGTGTCTAGTGGTATAACAGGCATGCGAGTGTCTAGTGGTATAACAGGCATGCGAGTGTCTAGTGGTATAACAGGCATGCGAGTGTCTAGTGGTATAACAGGCATGCGGGTGTCTAGTGGTATAACAGGCATGCGAGTGCCTAGTGGTATAACAGGCATGCGAGTGTCTAGTGGTATAACAGGCATGCGAGTGTCTAGTGGTATAACAGGCATGCGAGTGTCTAGTGGTATAACATGCATGCGGGTGTCTAGTGGTATAACAGGCATGCGGGTGTCTAGTGGTATAACAGGAGGGATCTCAGAAAGGTAAAGTAAAATATCTGGAATGTATACCATCCGTTCCAGTCAATCCGTATTGTAAGACGGGTGGTTGAAAGCTGGTCCGGTGAAAGACCGCTTTGTTCTCTGAATGGTGGACCAGTGGTAAAGCGCTCACCACCACCATCACCAACCCCCCCCCCCACACTAGGCGGAATTCGCTGCCGAATTGCCTGGATTCGAACACCAGTCAGATGGAAAATTGAAAAATTGCGATTGTAGTCGGTTGAATACATCCTGCAGCTGCAAATCAGTCCTTCTTCTTTAGCAGCTGTTTCTTGTCCTCAGCGAGCGTCCTTAGCTCTCCCAGGTTCTTCTTGCTCGTCAGTACACATAGGCCAGATTCTTTTAGATCGGTACATAATACACATGGCAACGTTGTGCAGTGGCGTCGTCTACGAGCTTTGTAGATGTTGACATCGAGTACAGCGCATTCCAGTTGTATCCGTGCAGTGACGTCTTGTGGTATTCAGAGTCTAACCAAGCACAGACAATTTTTGTTGGGCCAATTTTTCTGACAGTGGGTCTGTATTACACATAGTCTATAATGCGTCGTTGGAGATTTTATTGTCCGGCCAGCGATGCTGGGTTATAGTACGAAGGTGTCTGCAATTACAGGCTTCAAGCCTATCTAGAATTGCCTTCGGCGCTGCCTAGCTATTACAGTCGTTGAACACCGGCAATACAGAGGTCGCGTCATACAAGTATAGTTTCTTGTCTAGAAGGATCTGTGATTCATGGATCCGCCGTTTCCAAAAGGACTGGAGGGCAATCTTTCCAGTGACACAACCTACAGCAATGTCAGACATTAGTGAATTCACGATTTTGCTCACCCCCTCCCCACCCCTGTCACACGACAGGATGCATTTGTCACTGACTTCGTCTGTTATTGGTAGCTATACATGGTAAATTCGGTCTTGGCTTTGTTTTTGAGGAGGTTCATATTCTTGAGTTGTTCGGCAGCTATAGGGAGAAGGGCATCGAGAGCCTTTCTTTCCTCATCTATGAAGTCTACCTCATCTGTGAACTCCATCTCCAGTGTGAGGCCCAGTGTAGATATTGGTGAGTTTGGTCTTGTGGAGAGCTCTCGCAGAGATAACAGGGATACAGCAAGGGAGCATGCACATACCACCGGTTTAGAACCAATGGAGGTCTCGAACGCTGCAGATTCCAGTTGTACTCACACTTTCAACTTGGTATTTGCTAGTAGCAGTCTGACTAATCGCAGCTCGTCGACATTGCAGCCAGCCTGATGTAGTATGTACAGGAACCTTTATCGTGTAATGGTGTCAAATGCACGTGCCATGTCAATTCTCATCTTGTGAAAATGTAAGCGCTTGGACATGACTACTGACATTAGCATTCGCTGTTCCCATACAACGTCTGCTTAGCTGGGTCCTCGCTTAAAGCCACTCTGGTAGGCTCGATTGAAACTGTCAATCGTTTCTCGGATGCATCGCAGTGCCATATTGGGCAAGATCTTCCAGATGCTGTTGTGGAACACTATAGACCACATGTTTACTGGTGGAGCAGGAGTACTCTTGGGTGTGACCATTGCGATAGGCATACCTTGACCAACAGTGTCGATTGGGAGGTGATGCATGAAGTCAGAGTTTATTATGGGCGTGAACGATTTGGAGATGCTATAACCTGCGTAATTAAAGGGTACTTTATCAACTGCATTTGTTTTGATTGATATTTGTACTGGCCTACGATTGCCTACAAATGTGTACAATGGGCCATTATCTGGATCCATGAACTGATTCTGAAACCATTCTCTCCATTCAGTCCCGATTTTACATCAATCATCTGTGGCTGTGATGTCACCTGCCAAAGAATCTGCTAGTGGAGTGGAGAATTCTGTCAGTCATTCACAGATTTTGTGAAGTATGGCATTATTTTCTCGGGATAGATTTCTGCGATCTTTACTCATTGATATATAAGGCGCCATAGTGCCTTTTGTTGTACAAACGGCTTTACAACAGTCGATTTATAGTATAGTTTTACAGCAGGCCGATGTGCGTCATTTGAAGGTAGGTTACCACCGGCTTGTGGTCAGAGTAGAGGTATGTTCTTCCACATTAACAATGAATTGCCATCTGGCTGGAATGGTGATGGTAGAACACGGTAGAAAAAGACTGGATTAGGCACGAATCTTCCTTGGATTTTTCGGCAGCTGAGCCTAGTTAATATGCATTAACGATACAGCACATCGGCACAATGCAGCGATGTCGGTACCCTAGGTCATTTGTTGCCCAATAAGCTCCTACGCTGGTCTAAAAAATCTGGGCCAAATGCGGTAGAGTGTCAAATCCAAAATTCCCACCAGTGGCAAAGGAATATATTAACTTTTAACCAAGCATTTGAGAAAACCCAAAATCACCTTATTTTCGACTAATCTTAGGGGAAGTAATCCATTTCTAGGGTTATTTTTATAATTAGATGTCTCCTTAACAACGAAATCCAACATGGCCTCCACTCGTAGCGAAGAAAATGCAACTTATATATTCATTAACGAATACTCTGAAATAATACCTTCGATAGAGCACAAAATCAAAAACGGCCACCGGCAATCTTGGTAAATTAAATCTTTACCAGTGTCTAGAAACCTGAAAAAGACTTCTGTTCCAACTAATTTGAGAGCGAGGAATCGATTTCTTAAGCTCTATATTTTATTAGAGTTCTTCTTGACAACAAACCCACCAAATCAGGAAGAGTGCATATCAAATTGCAGGCATTTAGTGTTGATAGTATTGTGTACATTTACTAGATTAAACTGGATTACAATGTGCCTGCTTTGCAGAGAACAGACTAATCATATATATTCGAACAGATATAATAACAAAAGTAAAGCCCCGAGGCTTACCCTTAACAACAGTGTCCATTTTGGGAATTAAAGAAACTAAAATAAAGATGTTCATATTTAACATTGAAGACGCAGTACTCCGGTGAGTCTGTATTTCAGTGAGATTCGTCTGTGGAGACATTCAACTCAGAGTCTAGCACATTGAATGCCTTAGTCTCAGCCTCTGATTCAGATTCATCACCAGCTTGCGGATACAATGGGAAAGGAAGTCCAAGGAAATGGAAGGTTGTGTATGATGTATCGATGTATACTGGCTAATGACCACTTCCCAGCCATGACCGATAGGGGACGGATGTTTTCTCAGCTCAGGGTGCCGCCAAATGTAATCTAAGAAGTTGGCATGCATGATGTTCTGTTTTAGACTGTTATCATCGGGACGCAGACGAATCCTAGGTTTCTTGTTCTGCCCTTTCCACTTAGCTGCATGGGCCTGATCCAGAGAAGAACTCGGTATATTACCATACACGTAGCGGATAACGTAGCACTTGAAGTCAATCCAAGACGCTATCCTTCAATGCAAGGCTTTCCCCAACACTTTAAGAGGCGACTGCGACGGGCCTCAATGCTCTTCGCAATTCTCGCATAGAGGGACGTTTTGCAATGACCATGATAGCAGCTGTTAGCATCGCAGCCAGTCAAAACATGGAATGAGATACGGCATTTGGCGATGTCCTCATCTGCGCACATGTCTCTGCATAAACATAGCTGCATCTTTCTCTTGATGCAGATACTGCCAGGGACATCACGTGAAATGACCGCTGCTAGGATGTACACGTCCTCTGCATCAATGGCCACTGGGCCTCTGTAGTCAGATGACCTCCAAGTTGTGGAGAACAACAGCATGATGGCGTCAGCGTCATACGGACTGAAGTTTGTGTTGGGCATTGTAAGCTGAGAGACTCATGCACTCCTCCCCGACTGAGTAGTGAGTATATTAGCTTCTGCTTGGTGGACTGGGAGATTCCGGAGTCTCAGCTCTCTCAAAGAGCTGAACTGTGCTAAAGGTCTGCAGACGCTTCTGCTTTCTTTTCAGCGCCGAACAGAATGGTCTTAATCTCGCTAGCTGAGAGAAACGGATCGCCTGAGTAAATGAATACATTTAGTGATATGCCTTTTACCTTGGATACACAACTCACGCTCATTATCTTTGATGGACTTAGTGTGTACTCGCAGGGAGCACTGCCACATAAGATGGTAGTAGCGTCCAAGTGGCTGGACAGGATCATAGAGCCTATTTTCTTAGTGTAGTCACCCAATGTGTAACGAGATCCATCACCCTTCTCCCTGACCTCGGATGCAGTGTGTTTTTTATACAACTTCTTCCGATTGACTTCATTTGTGAACAACCACCCAAACTCGACCAAAATCGTTGCCATTTCTGGTGTCAGTCATCAGCTTCCTCTAGCTTCGTCGGATTGACAGCCAGCCAGCCTTCATATTAGACCCGTTATTCATATAATAAGGAAAAATTAGTTACCTCTCCGGGATGTAGAAATTGTTTGAGTGTAGCTTTCGTGACCATCTCGGTCACTTCTTCAGCACTAACTCATTAGTCATGTCGATCCACATGTCCCAAGGGATGGATGAGTATTGGTTTTTTGTTATCGACTAGGCTCAAATGCAAATGCAAACCTTTTCATATAAATGCAAATGCAAATACATGAGATTCAAATGTAAGTGCAAATGCAAATGCGTCAGAAATTTCATAATTACATTTAAATGCAAATGCAAGTGCAAATGCATTTAAATGCAAATGCAAATGCATTTGATGCAAATGCATTTGATGCAAATGCATCTGCACTTGTACTCAAGCCTGGACTGGGTAACGTTCGAATTTAAGAACTCAGAAAGCCCAGAAATCGGGGAGCCCGGGCCCATGGTTATTCTGGCCGGAGATCACCAAACTCTAATAAGACAAACAGCTTAAGGAATAGATTGCTCACCCTCAAAGTAGTTGGAACAGAAGTTTTATTTAGGCTTCTAGACCCTTTGGTTAAAAAGTAGATTTCTTTTAAGCTGACCACTGGATTTTGTGTTCAATCGAAGTTATCCCGATATACCTTTTTGAAAAATGAATTCACATTCCTCAATTTACCCAGATTAAAGGTATTATTTCAGTGTATGCGTTAATGAGTACATACGTTACATTTTCGTTGCTGCGAGTGGTATCCATCTGGAATTTCTATGTCAAGGAGTCCTCGAAACGTCTCATCCTTGCCAATTTCATGCAGTATTGAACCCATGGGGGTGGGATGGGTGGAGATATGACGCCGATGTCATGTTTCGTCATATTTATAACTATTGACTTCTAGCTTAAAGCTAGAAGTCAATAGTTATAAATATGTGATATCGGCGTAATACATATATACAGCGACTCCACATCCACGAAGATGCAAATTCAAAATTCCAAAATATTAAAAGCATAAATTCCATGTCACCCATCTGATGTCGCCTGCCTATAATTACTCAATAGTTTATGCTATGCCGCCTTTGACTATATATTGCCACCCTGTGCCTGTGAAATCTCAATCCTATAAAAGTAATTATATATAAATAATAGATGCTACGTTTAATAATATACTGCCTTTTGTACATTGTGCATTGTGTCTGTCAATGCGCAATATTGTGACTGTCTATTTAATGTCCATCCGATTATAGGGGTAGCCTTTGATAGACTACCCATTATGACTTTGTATACGCATATACTATTATGCCGCAAAATAAACTACTTTGAATTTGAATTTGGCAGGGGAATTCATTTCCGTTTCGCTGGGAAACCAGAGTATTTAGTATTGTGTGGGTGCTTGTGCCTTTTTGATCGGCTGAGTTATAGCCATGGGGCATATGCATGTATTTCAATGAAACACAATTCGTGTTGTTGGCAGTCAGTAAGCTATGTTAGGTGAGCCTTGTCCTCTCCGTTCCGGTATGAATTGGCTACAGCCTGCTGAAAACATAGATGTTCGGATGAATAAACCGATAATATGGATGGACACGTAGATGGATGGAATATTAACGTTAAAAGGAGCAATGGAGTGATCTGTCACTTAATTATATAACATCATAATCAAAATACGTCACTTGTTAACTGACGTCACAATCCAAATGACGTTAAGTCTGTCGCGAAACCGAAAAGTCCCTCAGGAAGCGTATAACTTCTATGTCATTGGTGAATTTGCAGTTTAATAAACATTGTGTTGAATATTTTGAAACTAATTTGACTGTGACTTGAGGCTACCATAGCCAGCAACCAAGATTGGGTCCAAGTGCAGGGTATTGCAAATGCAAATGTTTGTAAATGATTCAAATGCAAATACAAACACAAATGCAGCCTAGCTCCATTGCATTTAAATGCAAATGCAAATGTGTGAAACTTGTTCAAATGCAAGTGCAAATGCATTTGCAATGTATTTGAATATTTTGGCCCACGTCTGATACTGAAATTCTGGAACAGAGTATGCATCTGTCATCTATCTATCTGCTGGTAGTGAGTATCTTTAGGAAAACTTTCTGCAGACCGAGAGAAGAGTATTTTTGAAATTCTACCACTAGAATGGCTGACTTAGTGAACCAGTCACTCCAGTGTAAAATTTTCAAAAATAGTCTTCTCTTTATCTGCACATGGAACTTTACTATGAAAAAAATAATACTTATTTCACCATTAAATGTAACCATTAACGCATTGGATTTTCAGATTCCTAAATATTATGTTGACTATTACGAAGGGCAATTTCATTGATAGCCATTGCGCCTATGAAAGTAACATGTGTCAGTCAAATTACTTTCAAAATAATTATCAAATATTATGTTCAATATTTTGAAAGGAATTTGATTGATAGCTGCTACTGCAGCAACAGGTTCAAGTCAAAATACATTCAAAATAGTTATAAGTTTATGATATGAATTTAACAAATATTCTGTTGAATATTTTGAAGATAATTAGGCTGACAGCTGCAGGTAAAGGTTTCCAGTCAAATTTGTTTTTAAATGTTCATCAGCTTATTCAAGACATGAACTAAGAGGCTGGCACTTCCAGATTCAAATGTTTAAATGTTAACTTAGATTATCTTAGTCACACATGGCTGTGTATGTGTGTATCGTCAGACTGAATGGCGGGTGCGTCTAATCACAATGGGCGAAAAGTAAACTAAGTCATGCCATGTAGAATTATCAGCATCTATCATGTGATCCAGGTAAATGTCCATTTGCAAGCCGACAAGATAACTTTTGAAGATTTACCACTGGAATGACTGACTCTATTACCAGGCCAGCCATTTCAGTCAGAAATTTTCAAATATCTTCTCTTGTAATGCAAATGGCCATTCAATAAGCCAATCTTGACAACTAAAGGAGTAAGAGATTAAGAGATTTCTGAATGAATGGAGTTACAGACTGAGCAAGTGGAGATATATTACTAAAATCACACTAATTGCTTTGAAAGGATCTTGACAATTTTTTAGCACTTGTTGAATAGATTGTACAGTCAAAAGTGCTCGAGTGACAACCTGTGTTTTGGGGCCAAAGGATTGTGGCGCGTTAAGACAGATGATTGTATGAATATTGTTAAGTCTCCTGAAAATCAACATATTGATTACCGCAGCAACAAAGTTTAGTCCAATTGTTACATTAACCATTGTGTGGCCAATCCGGCCAAAACCAGCCTTTGTCGTGGATTTTAGCCGTGTCCGTTTGCATGTCAAGAGAAGAAAATCACTGAGCGAATCATTCCAGGGGGCTTGTATGTAATGGAGATTATTTTAGAAATAAATTAATTAAAATTTGTTGGCTTGCTAAGATATCAACTGACTTAAGTCATTTTAATTTCAAAATATGGATGATTTTACATATTGATGGCCGAGAACTACATGATAAGAAATTCACAGTGAAATGAGTTAATAAATCACAGAGAATTAAGTTTATAATTTCTCTCAACAGAAATGCCATTTGTATGAATTATGTGGTCGAATATTTTGAGATTAATTTGACTAGGTCGATGTTGCTGCTATTTATGGCGGCAGGTTACAGTCAATTTTGAACGGAATGCAAAATGAGAAACGTAGTGTCTTTATAAATAATTATATGCATTTGAAAACTCAAATGCAAATGCAAACCTTTTCATGCAAATGCAAATGCGTCAGAAATTTCACAATTGTATTTAAATTAAATGCAAGTGAAAATGCATTTAAATGCAACTGAATTTGCACTTGTACCTAAGCCTGCCAGCAACAGCTCGCGGTCAATTTTCAAAATATTCAATAGCTTACCTCTATAGTTACCTTGTAATTCAGATTCTGAGACTGAAGGCGTCAAAGTGTTACAATTGATTCCAAAAAGAGTTGGTGGGTAATGTGGGCGGTGCTTAGCTACAAATGGGCGGGGCATAACTAGAAATGGATCTCACTATTCAAATTCAATACTCTTTTTGTGATTAAGTTCAGAGCAACGTAGCGGAGAATTCCAGGCTCATGGTATGCATGACAAATTCTACGGGCAAATAAAACGACGGTGTCGGCGATGGTGGCGACGACGACGACGACGACGGCGCTGATCCTAGTGTATGGGATTGTGTTCTTCTTGAGTAGTCTATGTGCATTGATTACCCTCAACCCGTAATGGGGAGAGTGTATTGCGATCGGGTCTGTCTGTCTGTAGGTCGATCGGTCCGTCCGTCGGCCTGCCCGGCCGCCCGCCCGCCAGCCCGCCCATCTGTCCGTCTGTTTTTCAGTCCAGAGCTATATGCTCCTATCTAAAAAGAATACTGGTACCATTTGGCTCAAATATTAACACAATTTAGTATTCGACCGTGATCTGGATAAAAAAATCTGATCCAAATCGTTTCAATTTCTGGATCTGTGGATATCTTGGAAACTGCTGGTGCGAGTTGCCTGGAATTTTAAACACAGGAAAGGGCGTGCCAATATGATATAAACTGGAGGACGCTGGTCTGCAATCCCTGATTTCTCTTGTGATGCTAACAAAACGATTTATGTCTTATAAGTTATAACAATTAACCATACTGTGTCTTGTAATCAGAGATATTTATTTTCTAAATGAGAAACGAAATACGTACATAAAATAGTGAATAATCGCGGATTATTATAAAACTACGTAATTAATAGCAACTAATTATGAATGAAATTAAAATCAGGGAAAGCCTAGTTAATTACGCACAGACACGCACACGCACACGCACACGCACACGCACACGCACACGCACGCACACACGCACACGCACAAATGGATAGCAACAGAGAATTTAAAGTTATCTTGCTACAATAAATGCGCAGAATCATACACAACATGTTGTTGTCAGAACGCACATTGATTTCCTAGACGTAATGAAGCGAAATAAGTCTTAGCATAGGATTATTTCATTCCATATAAAATAATATAATTTTTTAAAGTTGGCATTGAATTAGAGACACGTGTCACTAATTCAAATTTACAACTAAAAAATTGTATTAATTTATACGGAATGAAATCATCATTTGATAAAAATTTGTTTCGCTTCAATACGTCTAGGCACACAATTGAAGCTTCTAAAGGTGTACAATTTTAACAATTTTATTTTTAAGCATTCTGGTGTGAATATACATGTTTAATACCAGAAATGTTGGCCAAATGAAACAATAGAGTCTACCCTGACAATGCAGGTTATTGGGTCGGTATTGGACGAATACCGGGTTACTACGACGCAGTATTAGCCCAGTAACAGCCCAGTACCCTACGTTATAAAGGTGTAAATGTATGGCGGAGGTAAATTAACTAAATATGACATCTTAGAGGAATAGTTTCAGTTTTCAAATCTGACGATCGCAGAGCCACACAGAATCCCTTCATCTATTGCACCATGATAACTTACGACAGCTAGTTTTGGACGTGGGTGTAAATATAACGGTATGATGAGTGTGTTTGAGAGGTAGCAAGATTGGTGTCACTGGGTCGTGCTCAAAACTTAAGTGATCTGGTTCATCGCGTCAAGGAGGCGGGAGTATAGGCGTTCTTCTTGATCTTAGCACACCCTGAAATACAAATAAATAAATAAATAAATAAATAAATAAATAAATAAATAAATAAATAAATAAATAAATAAATAAATAAATAAATAAATAAATAAATAAGGCTTTAAAGAAAATGACTGAATTAATGAATGAGTGAATTGTTGACTGACTGACTGACTGACTGACTGACTGACTGACTGAATGACTGACTGACTGACTGACTGACTGACTGACTGACTGACTGACTGAATGAATGAATGAATGAATGAATGAATGACTCGATGACTGACTGACTGACTGACTGACTGACTGACTGACTGACTGACTGACTGACTGACTGACTGACTGACTGACTGACTGACTGACTGACTGACTGACTGACTGACTGACTGACTGACTGACTGACTGACTGACTGAATGAATGAATGAATGAGCAAAATAATGACTTTGTAAGTCTGCTTAAATGCTACTTAACGTTACAAGGGGTTACGACATCATGACATGCTATAACATTAGTGAAAATGTAATCACATTTACACCGGTCGTGGTACGGGCGGGCATGCGAAACAGTGTGTTAGCGTGAGGGAGTGTATTTACACTAAAAGCGGGATTACAGGCCACTTTTAGTGTACAGATACAAATGCGTGTTAATGTAACGCGCCAATATCGTTGGCTAATGGCGCTGGGAAAAATATCGAATTTGATATCGGCGCGCCCGTTGGTCAACGGCGCAGGGACCAATATCGAATTTGAAATCGGCGCGCCCGTTGGTCAACGGCGCAGGGACCAATATCGAATTTGATATCGGCGCGTCAGTTGGTCAACGGCGCACGGACCAATATGGAATTCGATATCGACACGCCCGTTGGCCAACTGCTCAGGGGACCAATATCAAATTGAACAAGTTTTTGATTTCCTGTTCGTCTGCTTAAAGGTCTTTACTCAGGTGTTACACAATGTTGTATCGCAGTGGCGAAACAGTAACGAAAGAAGGTTCCAGAGTTGTTAGAAGTGAATACTGACTTGGTTATTTTTTCAATTGGCTAAAACAATCGACGACTATGTGGAAACAGAGGCGGCGACATCGATGTCCACCTTGTATACACCTTTGAAAGTTATTGTTACTATTAGAATTAAACGTGGCGCCACTAAATCTGCTCAGTAAAATTTGACATGTGCTTATGCCGGTCTGAAATTCATATTAATTATTCTCGTGCTAATACGGTTTCATGATGGACGTTCGTCGCGTTCATGTGGAGCAATTTGCTCTATATAACTTAGTTATTTATTGTGTTGGCCAGGCATTTAGAATAAAACGGCCAACGGACGCGCCAATATCAAATTCGATATTGGTCCCCTGCGCCGTTGGCCAATGGGCGCGCCGATATCAAATTCGATATTGGCGCGTTACATTAACACTGTATAAACTACTCCGTCCGCCCGCGCCATCTGGCGGTGGAGATGCGTATTTGGTAAGTTTTACACACCTTCCTCCATTCTGCTTCTGCTTATGTTTCTTCCTCGACCTCTAGTGCTTCTTCAACGTCTTCGGTTTCCGTCTCATCCTCCTCCCTTACATCTTCCTCCTCTTCATTTTCTTCTTCCGTTCCTTCGCTAATATGCGGGTTGTCGCGTCTCTGGCGCGCTAAGAAAGCGTTCGCTTCTGGTTTAGCAACATTCACATCTTTAGCCTCGGCGATGTCGATGAGGGATAGTGTCGCCACAAGCAGACACACTAACAGCAAAATGGTCACTTTCTGCATGATTAACCTGCATTAAAGCACATTTAAAAGAATTAAATCCCTATATTTTTCGAATAATTATGTTGGGTGTGGCTGGATTATGGACGGGTCGCCTCTATCTGCGTGAGTGAGGAGGTAACTGATTGGACGTGTATCGCAGTAACGCGTTGCCGAGATTAATTAGACATTTGAGTACAAAAGATTTTGATGACAGAAATTTAGCTAGTCATTAATTCAGGGGTCAAAATAGTCATTCTTAAGTTTCATAATATCGGTTATCGAGCCAGTCATTCCAGTGGTAACATTTTCAAAAACTTCTCTTGGTCTACAAAAGGACATTTCTCAGTCTCAACACCACTGCAAAAGTCGTTTTGGTCGGCTTGGGCGTTAAATGGTTAACGCTTTGTACACGAATGACCAAATATGAAAGGTCATCTACAAGACAAGAAATATTAGGCCCTTATTGTGAATATTGTAAACGCGTTAATATCTATAACGTTGTTACTAGCAAAATATAGGATGTTTTTAAAAAAAAACTTAATGACAGACATTCGATAAATCTTTTCAAATCATTGCTTGTATTTAAATTTAGAAAACATTGAAACTGCTCCAAGAATTGCTGTTGATAAGTTTATCTGAGTTTCCAAAATTCCAAGTGTCAGCAATCACACCGTTATGATCCCTGCGCCGTTAGCCAACGCCGGAAATTCGATATTGGCTCGTTACATTACTCCATGCTACTGGCTAGTCTAGAATGAATAAGCAATGTGAAACGTGACGATTATGATAATGCGCGGGCGAGGAGAATCATAGGAGGGTGCGGGAGCGTGCGCGTGCGTTTGTGTATGTAGGAGGTTTATTAGAAAACGTTGAAGTGAGGACAGATAATGATTATGAGAATGGTGAGGGTGAGGTGCAGACAGACAGGCAGGCAGGCAGGCAGGCAGGCAGGCAGGCAGGCAGGCAGGCAGGCAGGCAGGCAGGCAGGCAGGCAGGCAGGCAGGCAGGCAGGCAGGCAGACAGACAGACAGACAGACAGACAAAGGATGCTTAAAAAGCTAAATACGCTTATAAAAGGAAAATCTACTTACTCGTATTTTAAGTTTGTGTGTTTCAAGCACGCGTGACTGACGTCTATTTCTGTGGTAAAGTTGTGATGGATCCACGTTTTAATAGGATGTTGAATGCAAACTTCAGGCCCAATGAAATTAGTGTATTGTCAACGAAGACCACGATTGGTTGTGAGCATGATTAGTAAATCGCAGATATAATCTCTAATCCAGGGTCATTAAGTCCAGCAGGAAGTCTTTGCAAAAAGGAACATATATTATTCTTTACATGATTAGCCTATTATATTCATATTTTAATGAATTACAGGATGGCCACTGTGTGCGCATAGATATACCTCCACTAGCCATAAGACCACTCGTCACAGAAAACCACCATTATTAAACTACACATACTATTTATCATTGCAAATACAATGCATTATGCGACCAACTGTCTTTAGGGATTACATTTAATCGGCCATACAATATCCCTACATTGATTGGCAGCAACGGATAACGAAGCGACAAAGGGTATCCGGTCAGGACACTCCCGGACCCCTGCATGATGCATTCAGTCCACTTCAGCGCATCTCAAATGTTTAAACAATACAGCATAACTAACAAGATCAACATCATCGAACTATAATGTGATGTTGGTCTTTCTGTACTGCGCTGAACGCTGATGAGTTGTTAACATAGATAGATAGATAGATTTATTCACACAATAGGCCATTTGACGCTTGAGTGCAAATGGTTACACATAACGTGATATGGCGGACAAATCAACTAAGTGTATTACAATTGCAAGAACATATTCAGTCTCATATTTTATATGTTATTAAATCAGTAATGTTCGCAGGCTAATTTGATTCATATACATCTGTACCACTGCGCCAGCCGCGGATCCATCAATGAACCACGGGTCGATTTCCTCAGCAGACAAAGGGGCACCTAGGTATTTGGGGCTACATTATCAAATGCGCAGGTGTGCTGTCCGCGGAAATCGACCGTAGTCCATCAACAGACCGAGGGTGGTCACACGATAGCCCGTTTTGCAACTAAGATACTGATAAACGAAGACAACGTCACCACACGCACGCGCACGCGCACGCGCACGCACGCACGCACGCACGCACGCACGCACGCACGCACGCACGCACGCACGCACGTACGCACGCACGCACGCACATACTCTCTCTCTCTCTCTCTCTCTCTCTCTCTCTCTCTCTCTCTCTCTCTCTCTCTCCGTCTCCCCTTCTTTCCTTATCTCTCTCTCTCACACACACTCAGACAGGAGTATAATGCCATTTCCAGTATCACCACCCTTCGTTTCCAAATATATTAAGTCGAAAGGGAAACGAGGAGTGGGATCCAGTCTAAGTATATAACCCACTCAAGGTCAACACTCTTCGCTTTCGAAATAGCGGGTCGAAAAAGAAGCGAGGAGTGAGACCAGGCTGCACGCGCTCACGCAACCACTTTCGCGCACACACCTTCACAAAGATCATGCCTAGAGTTTTGAAACGTTGATTCGTTTCTTTATGGTATGTATATAATGTGGATTTTAAATAATGATTTGCCCTATGATTTTAACACTTACACTGTATGATTGGAATTTAGATTTTTGTGTTTTAGCGCTAAAATGTATGTACATCCATGTGTGCGTGTGTATGTATGTGCGTGTGTGCGCGCGTACATGTGTGTACAGCAATGATCAAACTAGGCCGAGTCCGATTTATAGTCCGATTTAAGGATTTTTATTAAAATATATGAAGGGTCTACTTTAATTTTAAATTATGTAAATATAAGATACGCATCATGAATGTATACCGTATTGTATTACTGTACACTCAAGGGCTCATGGCTTATTGGGAATAATAAAATATGTTACATCTCTCCCCGGTGACAGGTATTTCGACAGACTAATGGGTCTTGTACAATTCGTCCATTTGAAAATATCACTGGGAGAAAGTAAATCGATCAATTTCTCCAGTCAAATTAGTTTCAATTCAGACTCAAATATTCAACAGTCATTAAGCTGCAGAATTTATTTACAATAAAATTCGTACACCTGAAAATGGTACTAGGAGAAAGTAAACAGTCAAACTAGTTTCAAAATATTCAACATTGAATTGAGCATTGTCGCCGGTTGATCAGGGGAGGGGTTGGGAGTATTTAGGGGCGATTATTATTCATATGTGGGCTGGTGGCTTGTTAAAGGTAAATTATCAATGTACTTTAAATCATAAATTATTACTAAACTTCTGTATTAATTATTGTATGGTTTTTCCATGAATATATATATGGAATTATGTCAGCTAACGCGGGGACAAAAAGTATGGCAGCCTAGTTGTACCATCATGTTTCTACGTTCTATTGTTTTTGCTGGTGCTTAACTTTTGCACAGGTGTATATATATATATATACACACCTGTGCAAAAGTTAAGCACCAGCAAAAACAATAGAACGTAGAAACATGATGGTACAACTAGGCTGCCATACTTTTTGTCCCCGCGTTAGCTGACATAATTCCAAGTACGATATGCACATGCATGCGTGACTTCACGCCGCTTGATGTCCGTGCGTGGCGGGAAACAGCACACGTGTTCAGTTATGTAAAAGTCCAGTTTGAGGTGTAGAACATTACATACAGATTTAGGCGACAAGATTAGGAATTTTGTGTTCATGGCCGTGGTTTATTTGTACAGAGAGAATTAGCTCTTGATTGTGAACCGCTATGGCAAGACGAAGGTTAAGTGATCGTGTGAAATGGCAAATCATAGGCATGCATACCGCTGGTATGTCATGCAGAGAGATTGGCAGACAACTGAACATTAACCATACTGTAATCAGTCGTTTGATTGCAAAACATGGGCAAACTAACGAGGTGAAGGACAGGCCTAGATCTGGAAGACCGAAGAAGACTACTGCCCGTGATGATCGAGCCCTAGTACGCCTTGTTAGGAGATCTCCATTCACCAACAGCAGAGTGCTCAGCCAGCAATGGGAAACGCGCAATAGAGTGTCAATGTCTACCGTCAAAAGGAGACTGTATGCTGCTGGCATGAAAGCTAGGAGACCTGTCAGACGTCCTCTCCTCACTGCACACCACAAAGAGGAGCGTCTGAGGTGGTGCAACGAAAGAAAACACTGGAACATGAGATCCTGGAGACGGGTACACTGGTCCGATGAAAGTCGGTTCCTGCTTCATGCCACAGATGGTCGAACTCGTGTATGGAGGTCCAGACGCACGGCGTACGACCAACGTAACATCATGGAAGAAGTTCCATTTGGTGGCGGTTCCGTTATGATATGGGGGTGCATCTCATTTGATTGTAAGCTGGATCTGTTGACTGTACCTGGAACACTAAATGGACAAAGATATCAAGATTCCATACTGGATAGAGTTGTGGTCCCTCATTTTGTAAATCATGCACCTGGAACCCACCCTATATTCATGGATGACAACGCCCGACCACATCGTGCTAGAGCTGTGCATGAATACCTCCGCCAGAATGCCATCGAAACCCTACCATGGCCAGCAAGGAGCCCTGACATGAACCCTATTGAGCATATCTGGGACATTCTGGGAAACATGGTGAGAAGGAGGGATCCTCCTGTGCAGAACCTACAGGAATTAACAGACGCACTCCATCTTGAATGGCAACGAATACCACTATGGCGTATCAGTCGGTTGGTGACCAGCATGAGACGTCGTGTCCAGGCCGTCATCCAGGCACAAGGTGGATATACCCGGTATTAATAATGACAGTCTCAAACTCGTGCACAGATGTTAAACTTCGTTTTCAGACACCATTAATGACAATCTAGCCACGCGTGTCAACTGTAGGGCAATAGTTGTCAGTTGTGTCAACGTAACCATATTCTGGCCTCGTTTTCAAGTTCAAACAAAAACATACAGTGTTTCCCCACCATCATAATCAGCATTTCTCTAGTTGCATTATTACCTCTTGCACTAAGATGGATGGGTACATAAATGTTTATGCTATTGCTTTCTTCATAGCACATGAATATACCCTCGCATGTGCGTAAAAATAGGGTGGTGCTTAACTTTTGCACAGGTGTATATATATATATATATATATATATATATATATATATATATATATATATATATATATATATATATATATATATATATATATATATATATATATATATATATATATATATATATATATATATATATATATATATATTTGAGTTGTTACACTCAAGGGCCTATGGCCTATTGTGGCAAATAAATATCTATCTATCTTTCACATCGAAAGAGGACCACTCTGACACTCCATCACTGGAACCACTGAATTGGTTATCGAGCCAGTCCTTCCAGTGATAAACCATCAGAATAGTACCGCATTCTCCAACGTGACGGGGATGGTTTGACTGACTCCCCCATGTAATAGCATGAGGGCATTGGTTTTGCATTTATTTTATTAAATAACCTTCTTGGTTCCTCTTATCCACTTACTAATGCTCATGTCCATATTTGCTCACGCGGTCTCGTGGTCATCCACGCACGCACGCACGCACGCACGCACGCACGCACGCACGCACGCACTCACGCACGCACACACACACAACAAAGGTACACTCACGCACGCGCGCTTACATATCCACTTCCCATGCATACAGACGTACACCCACACCCTCATACACCCGTATGCACACACAATCGTACCATATTGTTGAAAATTTAAAATGGAGGCGAAATGGGCACTGGTTTAGCAAAGATTTGTATATTGAGAGCTGAAATCGTGCCTGTAATGAGAAAATGCATTCTGTTAAAAGTAAGAATTATCCTCCCAAATTGGCATAGAAGAAAATGCGATGGATTATAGTGGAGAAAACGCAATTACGTGCGTTCGTCACGTAATAGAAAAGCATTGTAAGCAAAAGCCGCTAACTTCTTTAAATTACTTTCGCTGGTACACATCAATAATTCTGATGCTTTGTGAACGTTCGGTCGTTTCCAGAAATATGGTTTTATGCATTTCCTGAGCAAATCATTATAGACAGGACATAAAATTAAAAAATGATATTCATCCTCTACATCATCACAAAAAGGGCATGTTCGCTCAGCACGTGGTATTGGTATTGGTTTGTGCCATCTGCATAATTCAATATTTAGTCTATGAGACCCTGTTCTTAGTCTACATAATGAATCACGGTGCTTTTTCGTTTTTACTTTATTTAAATAGCATTTATATGTTAGATCAGTTGAAATGTTTTTGTAGAGCCATGTTTTATTGCTGGCTTCCAATTGGCCCCTCCACTACTGGTAAAAAATTGTCACTTATTCTCTGCTTGTATTCGGGGATAAACTGGTCTTTACTTACTATTGTTCCCTGTGACTCCCATACATCCCCAAACCCATTGGTACAGAGCTTATCTCTTATCGATTTGAACCAATTCTTACAATTTTTATCCCTATGCCAGTCTTGATATAAGGTATTATATACATGCATGGCAATTCTATTTGGTTTCATATCTAATATTTTGAACCAATATTTTATCAACTTGATTTCTCTCCCTAGTCGCAGAGGCATCCTCCCCAACATAATTTGACGTACTTTGTTTTACATTAAGCAGTTGCTTACAGAGGCGAAGGTGGTATCTTTCAACATCATACGCTGAGTGAAAACCCCAGACTTCGCTCCCGTAGCAGAGGATAGGTAGAACTAGCTTGATTTCTAATTCAGTATTACCATACCACCATTTGTCATTTACCCTAAAGCCGCCACCCGTCTGAAAACCATTGCTTTAGTTTTATCAGTATTAACTGTCAATCGCCACCTGTTACTCGTGTAAAATATTTAACCCTTTTTGTAGTCCAGTTCTACTTTCGGCTAATATAATTATGTCATCAGCATATAAAATTAATAATAATTTAAGAAATTCTAAGCCCACACCCTCCCCACCCTTTCTAAAAAATTCGTCTTCTAAGTCATTTAGATACATAACAAAGAGAAAAGGCGATAAGCTTTCCCCTTGACGTACACCAGTAGTACATTCGAAACAGTCTGATACGTTAGAGTCTAATCTAACTCTAGTTTTTACCTCTTTGTACATTGACATGATAATATTAATAATATTTCCTTTAACACTCGCTTTTAAAAGTGTGTACCATAAACAATCATGTACTAGATAGTCGAAAGCTTTAGTAAAATATATAAAAGCACAGAACAACATCCCTCCTTTATTTAGTACATGTGATATTAGCCCGTTCATAACAAATATATTGTCCACAGTAATCAGACCGGCCCTAAAACCAGCTTGAGCTTCTATATAAACAGCATTGGACTCTGCCCACTCATTTAATCTATTATTAAGAACTTTAGTAAATAATGTACCCAATGTACTAAGCAGTGTAATGCCCCTGTAATTTTGCACGTCGTTAACACTGCCCTTCTTGTGTAGAGGTACGATGATGCCTTCTGACCAAATGCGCGGGAAAATACCACTTTTAAAGACACAGTTGAAAAGCGCTGTAATGTGCGGGAGTAATATATCACTCGCTTTTAAATAAAACTCATTTATTAATAAATCTGGGCCAGCGCTTTTACCGTTGTTTTGTTGTTTTATTGCTTTCATTACTTCCGTCTCAGATATTTCTTTGTTTAAGTCATCAAAAATAATTTGCAAGTCGTCATTTAGGTAATCATCTACGTAATCCTTTATGTCATTATCTGCCTGGTAAAAATCGGTATCAGGGTTGCTAACGGACTTAAAAACTCTTTGAAATCGCTGAGAGCAATATTTATATTTTGCTTTGTGTCGACTTTTTTAAACATTTTCCAATACAACTTTGTGTTCGTATATTGAACTCCTAATAATGATTTTGTCATTGCGACGCATTGCTCTCTACGGTGCAGCTGTACTGACTTTTTGAAATCGGTCCGTACAGAGACCATGTTAATCCTAGATATATCCGATTTATCTCTGCTATACCAATTAAGAGATTTGAAAATCTGTTTTTGTTTAATTTCACAATCATTTGAATAGTGAGGGATGCTATGTCTTTTACGTTTGTGTTCGCTGTTAGGTGTAATAGTTTTCAAAAATAAATTATCTGCAGCTTTCTTTATAGCTATAGTAAACAATTCGACTACTTCATTTACACTCGCTTCATCCATCAGATTCGCCTCATTTATAACGTCATTCATACCATTTAAAACACACTGCGCTTCGCCACACGTTAAATTCTCTCTGTATTCATTCATAAGTTCTGAATTCCAATTATATTTGTAAACCATTGCTTGCCCAGGATTATCAGGCATTGTATTTTATGGCTTAGTATTGACTAATAGATCACACTGTATGACCGTGTGATCAGAGAGTTCGTTTGCTTCCTCAATTTCAAAATGTTTTATTAAATTAACTTTGTCCCGGGAACACAAAATGTAATCGACTAGACTGTTATGCAGGTAATTTCTCCCACCCCACGGTCGCTGCCAAATCTACTGTTCAGAATCATGATCCCGGTACTTTTACAAAAATTTAGTAGTTTGTGACCATTTTCATTAACCTTTCCGGAATCTTGTGAGAATCTGTGTGTACTAACATCTTCTACATAGCCTTCGTAAGCTGGTATATATCTTATATTATCCTCTTCAACATAGTCTGGAGGGTTTTGGTTCTGGCATTAAGGTCACCACAAATTATAAAAGCAGGGTTAGCATCATCATTCGATTTGTTCGTTACAAACGTATTTAGTCGGTCAAAGACATCCACTTCCACATGACCGACTCTGGGTGAACCGGACGGTAACACATAGCACAAACATATTGTAGATATGGGACTGTCTTGTGGGGAGGTCATGACCCCGCTGGACATCTTATATGTACGAGGAGTAAGCCCGAGCACAATTCTTGTTTGAATACCAGGTGAGCTAAGAGACTATGTCACTGTGTATATTTAGATGCACTGATCATCGGCTAGAGCATCTTATTATTTGGATATATATTATCAGCACTGGATGACTGGCAGCAGATACGTCAGCTAGTGCAGGTACAGTTTCGCCGAAACTGAATCGAGCATAAAAGATAATGATTGGCACCAGGTGGGAATCAATCAAGGGATTAGATAGGACAAACGGACTTGGTTAGTTACGTAGCGGTCTGTGTTCTCACGGAGCGTGGGACCAGATAAGCCGAGAATAACCCGGCTATGAGGAATGGTAACTCGTGTGCCAATTAACTCTAGCATTCTACAAGTTGTCGACTAATAGGCAATGAACATGACATGGACAGGGTAGCGTCCTGTAGGCGGTAGGTACACAATCGAAAGTTACGATCAAAAACGTATCAATTGTAGCGGCGTGCTAGGACACAATCGAAAGTTATGAGCAAAAACATATCAATTGTAGAGGCGTGCTAGGACATAATCGAAAGTTATTATCAAAAACATATAAATCGAGAGGCGTGCTAATCCACCAGCAAGCCTTGGTATCAAACCAGCATTCGTCATTTTGGGCAGGTCCTTCGTCAGGAATGACATGCGAAGCCAGCTGGAATTCTAAAATAAAGTTAGGGGAACGACAGATCCCATCACTCAAGAACCAGCCAAACCGCAGGTGCTAGGTAGAAAGCACCCTCCCGGGGAGGGAGGGTCGGGGTCTTGATTGGTCAAAATGATGTCATAATCCAATGAGAATCAGAGCAACCTCAGGCGGTGCGAAACCAAGATGGAGGGAGAATAGAAACTGAGATAGTACATAAGGGGAACTTTAACTTTTAATCGAGAGTTCGGTCCGCCTCGCACCTTGTGAAACTCTTGCTGAATGGTTTTAAGTAGGCAAGAGATGGTCAAAGTGGGAAGCTTAGGAAACATTGAATTGTAATATTTAATGCTTGTGAATAGATCGCTAGGTAACAGTAAAAGTTACCAACTTTGTAGGTTTATTGTACAGTTAAAGTTAGCAAGTAAAACGATCACCTTGTGATATATACAAGGCAAAAGTTTGTTACATATTTGTTGTTATTCTGGAGAACACGGAAGACCACCGTGTCGAACCAATCGTTCTGAAGCGCGCAGTTAGATCAGACCCAGGCACTAATATAAATATCGTCAGGTCTCTGTACCTACGAGGCGAGCTAGTGTCACGCTCCATCTTCATCGGTGGAACCGGTTGTCGCAGCAACCATCCGTACAAGGTTTCATCGAAGGGGGTAGAGCACACGTCATCAATTCAGGAGACGATCCGAAATCTTCAATATGTATAGATTATTCTCTAAACCAAAGAATATTTGATCTAATTTGATCCATATTATATCATCTTGATCTTTGTTTTCTAAAGAACCTTTTCATTTTTAGCTACGCCACGCCCATCTCTAGCTAAGCTCCACCCACACCTCGCTCGTGTTGGGATCGATTTATCTCTAAACTCCCTGACTATCAATTTCCAGAAAACTATACAGGTAAGCTATTGAATATTTTGGAACTAATTTGACTGGGCGCTGTTGCTGCCTATGGCAGCAACAGCGTCCAGGCAAATTAGTTTCAAAATATTCAACAGCATGTTTATTAAATAGTAGAGACATACAATTCGTACAACGTGTCAGGCTATGACGTAATGCTTATGACGTAATCCTACATTTCGCTTAGCTGATTATGACGTCATATGACGTCAGATGATAGATGGATACTCCGGAAAGGTGAATTATGACACGGCAAAAACATTCAAGCCATTGAAGCTTTTGGTAGATCTATACGGTATATCAAGCTTTAAAAACACGTGTATAAAAGACAGGCTATAATAGGAAGTCTATTCTCCTGAAGTCACCATGACTGAAGACCTAAATGTGTATAATGAGATGGATAGGAGACTTAGACGACTAGCATTAGGGATACCCAATGTTGCGCTGCGATCGACCCAGCAGTGTCGTGAAAGCCAGTAATGACCAAAGCAAAATGCTGGAGAACAGTGATGTTCAGTTGAGCGGCGATTCGTGCTGCCAGGTGTCTCTCGTATCTCCTTCAATACGATATCGGTGCTGAAAAGGAAGGAAAGGCCCAGCTCAACACCTGATAACATACACGATAACTTTGCTAGATTTACCTGTTCTAAAACACTGCCATTTTACTCTGAGAAGTGTTTCTTTTGTAAAATAGATACCAAATAGCAACGTTTTAATTAGCCTTATAATGCTGGTGATGGGCTAAAACAAATTGTTGAACATAGTGATAGTGATAGTGATAGTGATAGTGATAGTGATGAATTAAATGTTAGGCTTAGAACTAGTGTTGTTCCGATTAATCGATTTGATCGATGCTTGATTGGTTTGTATGTTCAACCAACCGATCGATCATGATTTCAGAAGTCAATTTTGGTTGTTTATAAATTGACTTTGTTAATATATTTTAACGGATCAAGCTAGAAAACGAACACTTTTTGGAAAAGAATTTAAATTTAATTGTTACAACTATATAGTATTACTCCTTACTCTAAGACATTAATTCTTCCAGCACTGAAATAATATGTTAATTTCAAACTAACCATACTAATAACATGTTGAATATTTTGAAACTTATTTAACTGGAAGCTGTTGCTGCCAATTTATCTTTTAAATTATTAAGAATCGGTCATACCTGCGACTTGGTTTGAAAGGGGTAATTATTCTTGAACTTGCTATAATTACTGCATTCAAAATGGATAAAAAATGAGAACCTGTTTAATGATCAATCATTAATTGATCATCGGTTAGTGTATAAAACCAATCATCGATCACAAAAATAGTACCAATTCCCAACACGCCTTAGCACCCGACAGTTGCACCGAATGATGCTCATGTTATCGACATAAAATATCACAAAAACTCTAAATGACCTTGAACGTTATCAGAAACAAATGAAATCATCCATTTTTGGATTTGTCATAACAAAGACTAATTTTGGCCGCAGTAAGTCTGACTACAATATTGAATTAAAACTGATTTTTAGAACTCGTGACTCAAAAAATATTTCTGATGTACATCAGCACGCGACAACAAAGATACTAGCTTCTACTGACTGAAATCTGATTTGGTGTGCTTAGACCTTTGAACACGAAAGGCAAAAACAACAAATTCCTTGACGATTTTATAAATATTATGTTGAGGATTTTGAAACTAATTTGACTGGGAGCTGTAGCAACAGGTTCCTGTCAACTTAGTTTCAAAATACTCAGCAGCTTACGCGTACGACGGTTTTTAAATTTCGATTCTGGGAACTCAGGGTTCAAAGGGTTAAAATAAATAATGATCGATTTGGCAGAGGGATATCTCATCAGATAAAATTCCCCGATCTACCAACAATGCAATCACGAATATAGATATATTATAATCTTAATAGGGCAGTATAGGCATATGTATGCAAATTTGATCTACCTTCAATACATAATTAGTATATAAATTTAATTGTTGTTTTATCGTTGGACTAGGTTAATGGCCCTAGCAGTGAATAACATTTAAATTGCAAATGCCCCTTGTTTTAAATTTGACATGCGAACTCACATTTATAACTAATATTCACACCAGCACGGTAACTTGTGCAATCAATGTTACAAGAAGTCCATAATACGGACTTCTCCGGACTTTTGATGCTACTAAATGCTATTGCTGTTTCAGACAGTGTTGCTATTTTAGAGAACAACATCTTGCACCAGACCCGCCTCTATAGGCCACTCCCTTGATAAATTCCTGTACCCGCCCAGCAGTAGGTCAACATTAAGAATGTCACTTACGAATCAAACAATTGATCATAGGTAATTTCGTGGCATTACGGAATTTTAATCAATGGCTTTTTCAGACACCGTGAGACTCATCCATCCACAACCTGTTTCGTAGTTTGTGTGCTTATCAGCTACGGGTAGGATTCGAATCCACAACCTTGATTTAAAAGTCGGCCTCGTTACCACATGACCACATGTAGGCCATACATGGTGTGTAGGTGGCTGATACACTGTAATGGAGGATTCCAGTTTTAGCAATGTCCCGCCCATCAAGCTCCACCCACGCTTGGCCAATGTTGGGACCGATCGATCCATGCACTCTGCATCTCAATTTCAGATAAAACTATACAGGTAAGCTGTTGAATATTTTAAAACTAATTTGACTGGGTCCTGCTGTTGCAGCAACAGCGCCCTGTTAAATTAGTTTCAAAATATTCAACAGCATGTTTATTAAATAGTAAAGACATACAATTCGTCCACAACGCTTACCCCATCATCAATTAAGTGTTCGTGAAGAACATATCCACGCCATTCATGACGCAATTGATTGTGCCGTTATCTTACACGTCACGTAGTTGATTATGACGTCATATGATTGATGTATGAACTGGAATCGTCCATTAGACAACGGCCGAAAAGGTGTTAATTATGCGTACCGGGTGTGTCAATGCATCTGTCGCCTGCATGATATCACGGAGGCACTACACGTTTATCCAGCCACGTTACCGGTTGATTATAGGTAATTTCGCGAAACCTTGATCAGTGATTTATTCACGCACCGTGGATACTGGGTCGCTCATCCTCTCCATTAGCATTTTCGCATTTTTGATGCTCATAAAGTAGAGGCGGGATAACCTTGTTTTCCCCATCATATTTAGAGAGCGCAAAGGCGAAAGCTCACATTTTTTCAAAAGACCTTTCATGCACACCATTCTCTATGCTGACAATATATGTACATGTTGTTCACTAGCATTAGGAAGCAGACGTACATATTGTGTGTTCATTGCATTATCTGCAGTAAGGACCAAGTTATTATCTTGTTGTTTTACAAATCATCATAACTTAAACTTTACAGATCTAGAACAAAAATACTGCTGCAATTTTAAGACATTATTTTCAACATTCTTTCTATCTAACAATTTTTCACAGCCAAATCCTTATCACTCAGAACTGCCTGTAACTCCTTTTGCTCGCTGTAGTTTTGTTAACCCTTTAATGGTCAAGTCGCTAAAACTGGCTTTGCAATGGTCACGAGAAACGTCCATTTGCTGGCCAAGAGAAGACTTTTTTTGAAAACTTACTGCTATTGGCCTGCGAAGTGACACTCACTGAGAACACGATTTGGATTTTCTTGCTCAATCTTGTCAATTAACATAATGGAACGTTTAATACTGTAGTAGCCTAAAACTTCTGAGCTTGAAATTGTGCAGTTTTGTCCTATAAGACATATTTACAGGTACAGATAGAGGTGTACCTATTTTGTTAAATTAAAATTCACATTATAAATTCATCTCAGTTTCAGTTACAGTTTCTTATGTACTGCTGATGGTGGTTGAGACCGTAGCAATGACATCATACTTGGAATTCACCTTTCCAAGTTTAGCATCAATCATATGACGTCATATGACGTCATAATAAACTAAGTGACGTGTATGATGACGTCATAATCATAATGTCATAAATGACTCGCTATAGCCCGTCTTAAATAATTAATAGTCGCGTGGTGGTGTGGGTGGAGCTTAGATAGAGATGGGCCGGGCATAGTTAAAACTGGAAAGGTCCATTGTCATGTGCTTAAAATTGTGGTAATATAATGGACCTTTCCATTTTTAGCTATGCCCCGCCCATCACTAGCTAAGCTCCACCCACACCTCGCTCATGTTTAGATTGCTCGATCCCCGAATGCCCTAACTATCAATTTCCTGAAAACTATACAGGGAAGCTGTTGAATATTTTGTAACTAATTAGCCTATGGCCGCAACAGCGCCCAGTCAAATTAGTTACAAAATATTCAACAGAATATTTATTAAATAGTAAAGACATACAATTTGTACAACAACGCATAGAGCGTCTTCAAATATGCGTTCGTGACGTACTTATCAACGTCATTCATGACGTCATTCATTATGATGTCATTCTACACATCACGTAGTTGATTATGACGTCATATGATGGGTGGATACTCTGGAAAGGTGAATTGTGTTATTCGCGCGCACGAACGTAATCCGTGCGACCTAAACGCACTGGGTGACGAATTTCACTATATATTTGAATGCCCTGAAATAAATGCGGAGAGAAGAATGTAGGCATATCTTCCTAAATATTACACACTTCGCCCAAATACACCTAAAATGTATCACCTTTTCAATACAAAAAAACCCGCAAAACAATAATAGCTCTCTGTAAATATATTGACGTCATTATGAATAAGTCTAAAAAGAAGAAATGAAGGCATTGTCCTAGAGCGTAATTCTTGCAGATCTAGCCATACCCATTGCGCCCACAAATTTATATACGTCTCAGCGGATGGCGGTAGCGGTAATGATAACTATACAGTACATCATACTATTCACCGGCACCATCATCTTCATCATCAGCATCATCATCATCAGCTGCAGCAGCGGCTGCGGCGGCAGCAGCAGCAGCGGCAGTATAAGCAGCAGCAATATATCCATTATATTCAAGCTCATCACCCATCATCATCGTCATCGTCATCGTCATCATCATCATCATCTGTACGACCACTCATCACTACTTATTTATATACGTGTTATAGGCGCGTATGTCTCTGAAAAAGCTTACAATCTTTAATTATTTACATATGTAACCGCCATTGTATGTATGTTTCGTGTATGTATGTTTCGTGCACCTCTGATCAAGTTACCGAATAACCTTGAAACTAAAAATTGAAATTGAACGCATTTCTTGTGATCCGGCGTGCGTGACGGAGAACGTAACTGTTTATTATGCGTACTCGTTTAGCGCTGGGGATTGGGGCATGGCCTATTGTTTCAGATACAATTACTAACTATCGTCACTTCCGTACCATCTTTATCCGTCTTTGTCCTTATATTCGCCATCTTGTCGCCCGCAACACGGACAATTTAAACATGGCCAACTATATATTCATTATATATCACCAGCTGTAGGCCCTATCGTCTATCGAGATATCAAATATTAGAGAATGTAAGGACGTCCAATGTGCATGCGATGTGAAAGGCGATAACAGATGCACATATCTAACAACGTGCTAATTAATGCACGACAACGTTTATCAATCCGTTGAACAGTGAAAATTTATTGATCGATCGATCGATTGATTGATTGATTGATTGATTGACTGGTTTCTTAATGGTAAATCCATTTGTGCTAAGCCCCTTCCCCATCTCTCCAGCTAAGCTCCACCCACGCTTTGCTCATGTCGGGATCAATCGATATAATTATCAATTTCCAGAAAACTATACAGGTTGCTGAATATTTTGAAACTAATTCGACTGGGCAGTAAAGACATACAATTCGGACATACCTAACGCACTATTAAGTGTTTAAGACGGACTAAATCGAGTCATTCATGACGTAATTGATTATGACCATTCACGTTACGTAGTTGATTATTACGCCATATGATTGATGGATAAACTGGATTCCTCCATTCAGTTATTATTCTACTGATCGATTCGCTCACCCAACCATCAATCCATCTCCTGTGAGGATATCAGTCTATGCGCCCAGCTAAATGGGTATTTGTCTGACTGCTACATGGGAGATAAGTGTAGGTAATTTAACGTTACTAAATCATTACTAAGTGTGAGTTGTCTCCTTTGCGCCACACTATATGCTTTGAATTGTGTCGTTTATTACCATAAAGGGGAAGAGGGTATTGTGATCCGGTCCATTTGTTTGTCTGTCTGTCAGTCTGTCGATGTGTCTATCTGTGTGTCAGCACATGCATAAAAAAAATACTTACCTGATTTGCCTCAAATTTTAACACAACGAACGAACTTGCCGTGCAAAAGGATTTGCAGACGTTGGCCATGATCCGGATAAAAGAACCCAGATCCGAATTGGATCAAAGTCTGGATATACGAACATTGATCCGAATTGGCTCAAATTTTAACGCAAGAAAGTGTGACCATACACTAGGATTCCACAACTTTTGGCGCGATCCAGAAAATCTGAAAACATCTGGAAAATCCCAAAACTTTGAGGAATCCGAAAACTGTGTACAATATGACAAAATGTTTCTGCAGTCTCTGATTGCTCATGGTATGTATTATTAAATAGGCCTACTGAAAGTTAGTTTCAATTTATCGCCTAAGTTTTTTTAATTTGGTTTGGCGTGTGGAGACAACCTTACTACTCACCTGCTTTGTCCACACTATTGCCTAAGCCTCCACATCACGTTGCTTTTTACATGACAACTATGCTACCCGGTCTATGCTAGTAGTATAAGGACCCGCTGTCTGCTATTGTTCTCCTGTCAAAAACGATTGATGGGTATAGAACAATAGCGCACAGACGCTCCCCTCCAGTCAAAAATGATTGATGGGTACACGAGGTCAAGTGTAATTCGCTATCGTTCTAAATGAGCTGGTGGATGCTATTGTTCATGCAGGTGGTCACAATTGTTCTAAAGGTCAGGCTAGACACTATCGTTTAAATGACGTGTTAATGCATAGATTAATGTGTTTAAAATAGGTATTGACACGCGTGCATTGATCATGTTCTTGCTGATCATGTTTAACATATTAATTAGGTGGGCGGCGGCGACCCCCCCCCCCCCGCCCTCATGGTTAAAAAGATATTTTGAAACTGCCCCAGTCATTTAATTTTCAAAAAAATCAGAGTGAAGTACATCGTTACACTGGTAATATCAGGAGCTGGTACTGTGACTGGCCTTTCTACCACAGAAGTTACTGTGGGAGCTGTACTCCTTCATTTTGCAAGTCATCAGGTTGCTGTCATACATCTGAATAGACTTTCGGGGTCTGTTATTACCAGGTCATCCTCATTTATATTCGCACAGCTAGCATGGGCCCCATGACTGACAGTATGAGCTCTCTCTTGCTAGATGATTATGTTTGATGACAGAGTCGCAGATCTGGCATATGTCGTCATCATGCTGGTCTGAGCCATCATAACTTGGATCTGGGCTGAACTCAATCTCTAGGAAATTCTTGCTACTATGGCTGCAGGAATGGTCCTGAGTTGGCTTACTATGGTTGCTATTCATTTCAGTGGCATGACTAACGGCTTGTTTGATGCTTTCATTTATCTGTTTGGCTGCATCGCTACTCAATATCTCATCAAGGATTGGTAGATGTTGCTTTTTAAACACCTTCATTGTTTGTGCACCGTTCACTTTTTTGATAGAGTGTGGTACATGTTAATTGTAAGCTGCACATGTCTTCCACATGTCCCTGCTGAGGTCCAGTTATGGATCTTTAGCTGTTCTTCTATTTTTAGGTCTGACTCCTCTCGAAGTACAATAAGCTTGGCAGTGTGAGACTTGCATGTGTCTTTGTCATCTCCACAATAAAAGTTAATGAGGAAGTTCTTTGCTATTTCATATGCGCCTGCACTAAAGTGTACTAGGAGCTGTCCGTCATGGCTGCCATTTTTTCTAGGCCCTGGATTGTACTGGAGTTGGTTGCCAGCAGCTTATTCCTGGGTGCTTTACTTCTATTTAGCATGTACTCTTTCTGTCCAGTGGCACTATGACAGGAAATCTTGCTTGGCACTTTCTCTGGATTTTGTGAGTATATAACCGGTGGTGCAGCGACATTTCCTATCTTTGCTCTGGTCATTTTCATGTTAGCATGGATGCTGACTGCCTGGTTGTTAATAGTGGCGTCTTCCACTTGCAGGCGGGCGTAGGATGTTGAGGTCACTAGCATTGTTGATGTTACCCCCAGATGTCTAAGGGGGTATGCCAGAAATCATCATACGGCTGCTGTGATCCACGCTTCATTCACCATATGCTCAACCATGCAAAACATAACCAGTCATCATGGAACTGTGAAACAGGAAAAATTACTTTATTTAGCGTTGACTTTTTGACAAGTCAGATAAAATGTGTGAACCAGTCGGTTAAGACAATGTGACATTATAATTATGCAATACGAGATTTCTCAATCACATTATAATTGTTCAATAGTACATGATAGATCCATAACTTTAGTGTGTGATGATAGCGCAACTTCTGCACATAAGTAAACAGTTTCATGAAATAAAGCGAATTAGTTTGAGTTGTAAGTATTTTCCATATTTTCTGTAACTAGTTGGTCATTTATACACTAGTCAAGCTGACATTAATTTCCATCTTGCAATATTTATGGTATTTACGGTTGTTGGCCATACAATCATACTATTGTATACAGTCATCTTCAGCATCAAAATGAATAGAGCATTTAGTGACGATATTATTTATGATGCAATTATGTGTACATATATGGTAATCATGGTAAATGGACAAACTATAAATGACTATGCTGTAATCATCTTCATACATTTATTTGTATCCAATCAACTTCAGCAACAAATGAATAGGAGCATCTAGTGAAAATATTTTTTATGACGCAAATATGTGTACATATATGGTAATCAATATACATAGACAGTATAGGTTCCTCAAGCCATAATACCTGGACACTAGATAATCTCATGGCATTCATGGACATATAGGAACATTAATTTTGGTATAATTTACCCCACAAAAATCATAGGATTTATGGCAGTGAAAAATCGGACATATAAGGGCTTAGAGGGGTCTATTTCAACCCCCCCCCCATCCATGGCAATCACTTAGCCTTGTGATTATCACTAAACAGTGACATTGTTACAAAATATCCCTGAACCTGAGGGTAAAACATAATTTCCACAATTGAAATAAATATGATGAAACCATTTCCCGCAATTTACAGAGCACATGGTTTATATTTGCTCCACTTGACAACCTTTACACAGAAATTCCATAACATAGAATTGCCGCAACATAGCATGGGTAATACAGAACAGCATTATTAGTCATTTCCAGTGATTTTGGATCATGACTATATCTGTGAAACAGGAAAAATAACTATTTAGAGCTGACTTATGTTTACATTTTGACAAGTCAGATAAAATGGGCGAACAGTGGGTTAGCACTAAATACGGAATGCGCTCGGAAACCCGGCACCTGAACAGTCTACGCTTGATTTTACTGGTTTAAGAAACCCGGATAAGAACATTTAATCGTTTATAGTATAACATAATAATTTGGTCAATTACAAGATTGGTTTGTGGTAAAACACACTCTTCCTCATATTGACTGGTTATAGAGCAGCGGTCTCTGGCAATGAAAGCTGCTAACACTGAATAAACAACAGGCTACATGTACCCTCTGCATGGACACGGATCTGTTTACTGACGTACCATGAGATGAATAGCTTTTCACTGGTGTCTGGTGAAGTTGTGATATGCTTAAGAGGATAATGAGCCCTAGAAAGAATATGGGCGTACCCAAATAGCGAGCTATGGTATTTTTAAAGTTTGACATGAGACAGGTCGATGGTGGTGATGATCACAGATATTCTGAATGTCGCTGGGATTGCATGGATATGGCCAACACACAGTTTGAGTTAACCCTGGTACCGGTATCAGTTTTTAAGGATTCGGGAGTTAATTATTATGAAAGTTAAGGCCACATTGGCGGAGGACAGTTCACAGTAACGTGAAAGCTGTAGTTGATTGAGAGAATGGAGCGTCTCTTTGTTGGAATAAAGACGTATGCATACTGGAAGCTGGATAAGAAAGTTTGCAGGTAGAAAC
This sequence comes from Chaetoderma sp. LZ-2023a, assembly GCA_034401795.1. Classification (NCBI taxonomy): domain Eukaryota; kingdom Metazoa; phylum Mollusca; class Caudofoveata; order Chaetodermatida; family Chaetodermatidae; genus Chaetoderma; species Chaetoderma sp. LZ-2023a. Next base: position 134,068,303 of record CM067371.1, on the reverse strand, counting down.
ACACATTAAAAGTTGGATAAAATGTCCGTAGATATGCATACTAAAAGCATACTAAAAGCTGGATTACAGTTCAGTGCTAAAACAGTTCACATCAAAACAGACATGCAAGGTGACATTAAAACAGTTCACATTAAAAATAGGACGATATTGAGGCAGTTGACGTTAAAATCAGGACAACATGTGTCGTGTGTAGAGCGCTATGTGCATAAGCCACTAAAAGCTGGGTAAAATATCTATTACTCTGTAAGATGAATAATATTGTCCCAGCAATAAGCATTAAGCGGGTTCAGTGCAAATATCAGTAGTTACAGTTCAACGTTAAAATTTCTTCTTTCTAACAACGCTTCACAGCACGTGGAGGGAGTACCATTAATGGGCTAGCATTCCAGCACCAACCCCAGTGCAGGGTTTCTGTCGTCTTCCCACATAAATTTTTATGGGTGGATCCTACCTTAATGACTGTGCAGTTGGTTCATGTTTGGCACCACTTCCTGGCCTACGTTTTGTCACCTGAGACTGGTGTGTCAAAGTCTGCTGCAACACAGGCGAGTTGGTCTCAGGACGAAGTTAGCTGGCGAGTTGATCCCAGGATGAACTTATCTGACGTGAGTAGGCTGCACTGAGCTATATGATGACTACTGAACGATACTTATTAATTATTAATTAATTTTAAAAAGAAAGGAAAAGGTTGCGGTTCTATTTATCTCTAACTTTTCTCTGCCTTCTAAATTTCCCGCCATCTTAACATGTGATTCTGAAATATTTCTGTATTTTCATTGTTTTATTGACTTTCAAATGTTTCTCCTTTAGTCTTCTTCAAATATTGTGGTGGTAGGAAAGTAATATGATGAAATCACGATTTTGTTACTGTTCATAAATATTTTGATAAATTCTCAAGAATCTTGAATAACCTTTAGTTTCCAATCAAAAGATGTGTTGTCAAAATATTTGTAACAAACTTTTTCCACTCTGCAAGTAAGGCCATGAAACTTCTCTAAATGAGCCAATTTCATCTAATTTAAAATCTCAACAGAACTACATCTTTATTGTTGGAATAGCCAGGTAATAGTGAATGCAGTGAGCGTTCATGCGAAGCCATCGTGAACGAAGCGAGCACATATAGATAACATGTACGTATGTGTAATGAGGAAAAATCAACAGAAAATGAGACAGGGAACCAGGCTAAAATATATATATATCATGCGACTGAGAAAGCTTCGTTTCCGGTCGCGAGCTTTTTTTGCTTCCGGTTTCCTCTTATGATATAGCTTTTGTGGTTTCTTCATGGGCCCCTGTTGCATTATGGGATATGGTTATTCATTATGCGTATGTTCCCCTAGTTATTTTATGGCAACCTACTGCACATTCTCAATGTCCAAATTTGTGTGATTTGTTATCATGAAATAGCATACATTTACTTCAGAATGTAAAACGGTTAAATCGTCTGACGCAGACCAGATACAAGCTTTATTTATTCCTATTTATGCGTCGGTAAATGCAATATGCAATATGAGGTTTGGTTGACTGTCTTATATTATTTTTAACACCCATGGCCGCAGAAAGTCGTTGTTGTCACTGTCATATGTATTTAGCAAAGATAGCAGGAAATTTAAGGCCCGGTACCATGACATTCGCACCCGGATGGAATGTACATCCATGTATTTACTCGCCGACATGCATTAATTCCTGGTTTTTGTAGCATATGTCTGGATAAACGCGATCTAAAAATTCTAGCGGACAACATTTCATTATGACATCATAGTTACTATGGACTTGTTTGTATTTCCCCAAATAGCGAGGAGCACCGTGATACGGCGGTACAAATTTTATAACGTTACTGGACTGGCGCAACTATTTAATGGTGCAGGCCCTGGTAAAAGATGCAATAATGCTGGCGGATATCATTGACAATGGGCAGATGCATTGTTGTGAATATCGTGGACTGAATTTACCAGAAAACCCTCTATGTATGATTAAAATTAGCTTCGAATGTACTATACATGTGCATACGTATTTAGGACATTTTGATCCTATACAAATTCGTCCTATTTCTTTAAGCAATAAATGCTGTCTGCGTTCGCTTATAGGCAATGCCTATTTTCATATTATAATTGGTAATTTATAGGAATATTTACTTCCAAAAAGCACAATGCTTAAAATGTAATATGTTTTCGTGAGAGTGAAATGTGTTTGCTAAAATTCAAATTCATGTTATACTTACTTATGTTTACTTATGTTGTTTCTGACCATAGACCTATGCCTCTATGGTCAGATCTTCATCTTCATACTGATGTACACTGCTGTTTCCGGTCTCCAGTGGTGCAGTATAATTATACATCTGTGGCTGATTCCTCCAATATTTATCAAGCCTGGCCTTAAAGGCATTCAGTGATGTAACATGTCATGCACCTATGAGTATATTTGTTGCACATTGGAAACCAGTGACCATTCAATCATTTCCAATCCAACAAATGTTTCCTATTTATTGTTGGTAATCGTTCAAACCTATGGTAAAACCACCTATATTCCATAGGTATAGTAAGATTTAATTTTATCACCGTTCATATAATATTTTGTAGTCGCAGAGATGATTTGGTGTAGCTTTCTTGCATTAACTTGAAGTGCTTGTGAAATTTTCTCGCTTTGTGATTGTTAATATGTCTAGCTAGACCAATCCATCAACACTATGAGTATATCTGGTTTACTTTGATAAATTTGTTTGCGACATCTGTGATGTGAGAAGGTGACAGTGGGTTAATTAGTGTTTTCACATACACACTGTATTTTCAGTCATCTTTCTCTATCGATTTCACTTTGACTGAAAACCTATTTCTGTACATGTGAATATCTAATGTCTACTCCTCATGTCCCATTGCTTAGAATGGCTTCTTTCCTCCAATACCATCACAACTGCTTCATTGATTTAACTGAGGGAAGAAGTAGCATCATTTGTGTCCATGCTTACGCCATTTCCACTTAAGTGGTCATCATGAAGATCAGTGATTGGTTTGAAGATATGCGCTGTCAACGTCGCATGTTGCTGGTCATTTTGCCTTGGTCGAGTTCACCGACCTGATTGATGGCATGACCGTTGGTGCCTATCCCATCGTTCCAGATGATGTCTGTGAAAGCATTGCAGTGGAGATTTCTGTGGGGTGTGGAAGGTGGCTATGCTTGCCATGGATCAGGAACCATTGACTCTGCTGATGGCTCTAGATTTAGTAGAGTTTGCCGTATGTCAGCAGCTCGTGATATCGGACCATAGTTCTGAGACACGACCGTCCACACCATTAGCAGCATGGGTTATATCAGCCATATCAAATGCAGATGCTGTTCATGACTTGCCCATGATTCATTAACCACAGGCCCTTTTGGTTGATCAGTTTCCACCACAACTGACAAAACTTACATCAGTAAAGGAAGATCCACCTGACTACAAGTATATATCTTTGTTAGCGCCTGTCTTGTGGCAGTTTGAGCCATGCACCACAGAAACGAATTAAACGACCAGGTTACTGACTCCTCTATTAGTGAGAGAGCGACCACCTGTTATAGGCTCCATCGAAGGGCAGTTTGAGTTATACCCAGCACATTCAGAATCACTAAAACGAGCCGCCTGATGTTGCTTCAACTCTGCACCCTGCATCCACAGAACTACCAATCAAGTCAAACCTGTCAGAAGAGTTGGTGAAAAAGTGGTCCGAGTTCAGCAGTCTATTCTCAATATGAGCTTTCAACATGTGGCTTCTATCATGGTTGGTCTGACTTTGAGCATATCTGTGAAAGAAGAACCATCTGATATATGTTCAGCATATCAATACAGTTTCCTGCCTGCATGTACATAAAATCTTGGTTACCGTGGTGAAAAATTTAACCATTTCAATGTGTCAGCACCAAAGATGAAATCTCATCACAGTTTTATGAATCTTTAGTATCTGATCACGGTTAATGTTGACATACTTTTGGTAGTTGTACATATGATGGTCTCCTTTAAGTTTCTTGGCTCTTCTGGCCCTTGGAAGCAGTTCTTCTGATTCAACAGATTCGCTTGATGGAAATGTTCCCTTGTAAATACTTGTACATGTCCCCATAGCTTGCACTCTGTAAATTGTCTTCTTGACCACATACGATCTGTGGCAATTTAGATGTGTCTCAATGAGGCTAGAAAAAGCTGGCCCTTGGAGATTCAACACAATTGTTTATTCTAAATTTATGATGTATTCTAATAGCAAATGTTTTAATGGCTTCCTCTGACACTCAGGACAGGTGACACTATTGTTCTATATTTTGATCACTTGATTCCAAAGTCCTTCCTATTAGGCTTACCTAGCTGATTTGCACTAGTTGGTTCTTCCATTGATCTTATTTCTATCTATTCATTCACATTGTTGCATCTACCTTCTGTGGCTCGGTCACGAAGGCCCTTGAGAATGATGCATACCGGTATCTTTATTGAATTCTACTTACAATGATGGATGTTGCATAGTGCTTACTTTCTGGACTAACTTCTTATCTCATTCCTACTTGGTATCTATGCCTGAGAATTAAAATCTTCTGTGACAAGGTCATGCTGGTCCGTTGATAGTAATTCTCATGGTAATTTTCAGGTAATCATCTTTGAGGTGTTAGTAAATATTCACATGACATGTGTCTATATAGATTGATCCAATCATTTCTCATTTTGCACAACTCCTCACCAATGCTATTCGATTATCATACTTATTTGCGATTAGTTGTTCAACACTTTTCCTGAGGCTTGATTATTCTGGCCCTGAAGGGTCATGTGCCATTGTTATAAAATTTCTATTTAATTCAGATCTGGTCATCATTTAATGGTTTTGTTGTGATGTACTTGTGGTCATGATTGGCTAGATGTAGTAGATCTGTGTATATAGTCATGGTAGTCAATGTAAATACTCATCTGTTTTTACAGTAACATTTTCCTGGTCAGCATGCATGACACTCTTGCGGTTGAGGTACACTAGTCCTTGAGTCACTCTGAATGGCTTCTCGGCTACAAACACTTCTGGTGCGCGATACTCTTGCGGCTTGAATATACTGGTCCTTGAGCCCCTCTGAACTGCTTCTCTACTAATAACTGTTCTTATTCTGCAACTTTGAGTACACTGCTCCTTGTTGTGATTCTGTCAGAACTTATATTGCCTTCTTACTTTTCCAGAAGTCTGTTAGAATATCATGAAATTATACTAGCTGGCTTAATATATTCCATGGTAGAGGATAGAGAGATCGTGTATATAACGTGTGCATAGCTTCCTATTACTACCGCCTCAGTGTGTAATTTGGTATATATGTTCCACCGGATTTACAGGTTGTAAACTTGTAATCATTGCTTTGAATTCTTTATTTGTAGCATATGTTGAATGTTATTAGAACATGGTCTTGACACTTTGTGCTTTAAAGTTTCACCAGTTTGTGAAGATGTATCCTTGTCAGGATTGTTTCTTGTTTTTCCATACTGTGTGTAATGAGCTCCTGAGGTTTGGTCACGCAGGCCCTTGAGACATGTTTCGTACAATTCTCTACGGTTCTTATTGCATTTCCATCATATGTGAACCGCCTCTGTGGCTCGGTCATGCAGGCCCGTTGGAATGTTGTTCACCTCACTCTCTTCTTTGTGTCCACTGTAACATCTGATTTCTGTGACTTGATCATGGTGATACTGTTTAGATATCTTACCATCTGCTATCTCTCAACTGCAGCCTTGATTTAGCCCACAATTAAATGTGAGAAAACTAAAATATAATGGAGAAGAGTGTGGTGCAGGCCATACTGCATCATCGGCACACCAGCGGACATTCCCGATGATTGAGTGATGTCATCAAGCGCCTGTCGAGCCCAAAAAGTAGACGATATCTGAATGGCCTACTGAGTGGACGTGCTTCTAAAGCTGATTCCGAGGCCAAAGGTATGTCTCAATTATGTCCTATACTGTGATAGACTAATACATTGTGCAAAAGCACTACAGCTACATCTATATGTACATGGATTTTGTGCCAATAAAGATTCTGATTCTGATTCATTGTGAACCAGAACAATAACTATTTTAAAATGTGTTTTATACTAATTTAATTGATATTTCATGAGTCATAATGTTCACGATTGTCGTTTTGGGCCACCCCACTTTTGCCACAGTTTTGTGGACCTATTTTGCCAGATTTTTGGTTAATTTATAGTGCGACGCTAGTAAGTTTTAAAATGATTTTAAGATGTTTCTGTGATCTGTTCATTGTAAATATTCGAATTTGGATGAAAAAATCATTTAAGGTATGTAAGAATGGAGAAAGGTGATCATACTTGGTCTGAATCGCGGAAGTCCGAATTGGGGAAGTTGAGTTTGGGGATAATTTCCACATGGGCATTTGAAGTTTACCCGCCTATTTTATATTATTAGCATATTTCATATACTATATATAAACAAAGCAAAAAACTTAGTTCTAAGCCTCTGCATTCGGCATGTCATCATGTCCTTTATATCTGTCTAACACATCGACACTGGTTTTGCATCACTCCTACGAATTTTGTTACCTTTAATTACGGTTTTTCGATGCGAATTGTAAATGTTCCAGAAACCATTGGGGAAAAACTAGCCATTGCTAGACTTGTCCCTGGCGCTCTGTATCTGTTTGTGGAATGCCAGCATCGTTCGACCTTTCACCTCAACACCAACAATATGCATTCAGATTCAGATTCAAGATGAATTATTATTTTACTTCACTTTAAATTTTATATTTTGACATGAAATATTTTAATTTTCATTTGAAATTCGAAATTTGAAATTTTCCCTTGAAATTTTCAATTCCCCACAACGCGATGTAAAGAAGAAAAAGTCTCGTCGGGAACCAGTCTATATTGGAGGCTGACAAAGAGTCAGTTGAGCGTAGTCAATAAATTAAAAGTCTGCCGCCTTAAAGAAAATAGAATGATTTAAGAATAGTAAATATATTTATTAATTTAAAGATTCATCTTTCAAATTTTATCTTTAGATAAAAAATATTTATTAATATAATAATTTGCTGAGGCGCGTGACTGGGCCAGTGTTTCCCCAATGGTTTCTGGAACATTTACAATTCGCTTCGAAAAACCATAATAAAGTTAACAGAATTCGTAGGAGTGATGCAAAATCAGTGTCGATGTGTTAGACAGATATAAAGGACACGACACGCCGCTTACGCAGATGCTTAGAACTAAGATTTTTGCTTTGTTTTTGTTCATGTGTACTGTATTTCCGTGATCTCCGTTGACCACCTAATTCAATAAATTCAGCATTACAATGGTTAAGTAGCTACATGAGGTTTAAGCCTGATATTATTAAGGATTGTATTTAATTGAATATATTGCTGAAAATCCATGTTTTTACAAATTATTGAACAGACATGTTTGAATGGTGAAAGTTTGTTTGTATATGTGTGAAATTATTATTAAAAAAAGAAAGAGTAAGAGCTTAGAGAGCATGTCAATGAGTAAGGTTGTAAATGCAGAGTTATGTAGAAGGTTGAATATATAAAGTTGTGTTGTAAAATGATTAGTGAAATTTGAAGTTGAAAAACAACAAAGTACAAGTTAAGACTGCGTTGTTGTCACTCCCTGGAAAAATTATAGTCAACCTCCAGAATAAAGAAATTATCTGTCTATCCAGTCCACAGCCTAATAGACAATCATCAGTCCGCCTGTCACTCCATCCGACAGACCGCATAGTCACAGGCTCGCCCCCAGAGTCACAACCATCAAACCCTGGTTACCTTACCAGCATTAAATTTTTTAATACTTTTTCTTCGCCTGCACATTGACATTTATTAGCTCATTATTAGCCAAGTAAGTATATGCCATGACGACCGTCCGTCCGTCAACTTAATCTTGAAACTTTTTCTCAAGAACCACAGCTGATTTCAATCAAATTTGACAGGACACGTCGGTAGGGCAATGAGATCCGAATTCATACAAAGGAAGCCAATCGGCCAATTTGCCTCTTGGATTTTGTCTGATATTTAGAAAAAAAATTTTAAATCTCCGAAACCATTTGGGGGATCGATTCAAACCTTATGAAATATCATCTAGTGCAAGAGCTGAACCAAGTTTGCTCAGAGAAGCTTGATTGGCCAAATGCTTCATCGGCCATCTTGGGATGACCTGGTCTTCATGAAAATGACTTCTCCGGAATCGCTGATCGGATCATGCAGAAATTTGGGAGATATGATTAGGCGCTAAAGGACATTAAAAATTGTTCAAGGGAGATAGTTCTATTCATCAAAAAACATGACCCCCACAGTCCACTCAACATGTTGCATGTTTGTTGGCCATATTGGATATTTTTATTTGATGGATTCTGAGATCGAAGTTTGTTTCACAGGTACATGTATAGGTTTTTTTGTGTATATTGATTTCAAATTTCGCGCTTTCGAAACTGTTTGATAAACAGTTTGGCATTTTAAATGTCTTCTCGAGAACCACCGTGAGCTGATTTCAATTGCATTTGACAAAAACCTATACATGTACCTGTAGGGCATGAAAAAAGGATCAATAGTGAATTAGCAGTAGCGAGTTAATCACGCTATATCGGCGCCTACAGAGAATACTCATACCACTTACTATATGTTCAGGTGTGTTTTCGTTATGTTCAGGGATGCCTATGCGGTATACCTGCACACACAGTTGACACACGGCGGAGTGATAAGCACGAGCTTGGTCACTAATTGGTTCCAAGTTAAGCGCTCCTAGATTTAGTAAATACTTTTTCGCAAATAATCCCAATTCATTTCCATTTTTAGCTCACCTGGCCTGAAGGGTCAAGTGAGCTTATGTCGTGGAGTCCATCCGTCGTCCATCCATCAACCTTTGCTTTAAAACACTACTCCTCATTAACCTCTTGGCTGATCTCAACCAAATTTGACTGGAAGTACCCTATCGTCGTAGGCTCCCGAGCTTCCATTCAGAATTTTGATTCATCAATTTTTTGGGTGAAAACAGATTTTATGAAAAATGTACCGGAAATTGTCAAATTGCTTCTTCTTACCATTCTGACCGATTTCAGCCAAATTTGGCGGAACGGATCCTATGGCCATAGGCTCTAGAACTACATTCGGAATTCTAATTCATTAATTTTTTGGGTGAAAATCATAGATTTTATGAAAAATATACCGGAAATTGTCAAATTGCTTCTTTTCCTTACCATTCTGAACGATTTTAACCAAATTTGTCTGATAGGACCTTATGGTCATAGGCTCTAGAGCTTCCATGTGGAATTTTGAAACATCAATTTTTGGGTAAAAATCTTAGATTTTATGAAAAATCTACCGGAAATTGTCAAATTGCCTCTCCTTACCATTCTGATTCTGATTCGTCTATTTTTTGGGTGAAAATCTGAGATTTTATGAAAAATCTACCGGAAATGGTAAAAATGGTACTCCTCCATAGCTGCGTGACATATTTTAACCAAATTTGGTTAGATGGGTTCTATGGTGGTAGGCTCCAGAACTTCCACTGGAATTTTGATTGAAATATTTTTGGGTGAAAATCTTAGCTCTTATGACAAATTTACTGGAAATTGTCAAATTTCTTCTGCTTGTCAACTTAACTGATTTCAAGCAAATATGGCCAAAAGGATCATATGATCACAAGAACTTGCATTTAGAATTTTGATTCATCAAGTTTTTTGGGCAAAAATCTTATATTTTATTACAAATTTACTGGGAATAGTCAAATTGCTTCTTCTCCTTACTACTTTAACCAAACTTAGCTAAAATGATCCTATGATCATAGGCGCCAGAATTTCCATTCAGAATTTTGATTGGTAGATTTTTCCTGTGAAATTTAATGTAACGATTCATGTCTATTTAACTGCAAATGGTTCCAATGTTAATGGTCCAGGTGAGCGTCACAGGCCCTTGGGGCTCTTGTTACACATATGTGACAGTTTTAACCATCATTTAGCCTTTAATGGACAGGCCGCCAAAAACAGGCCTCGGCAATAGTCTTGAGGGTTGTTCCGCTGCGGTTAAAGAGACGAGTATTTTTGAAAATATAACACTGGAATGGCTGGCTCGATAATCGAGTTTATTTAATAATGTATGAGATTATCAATAAACATCATATTGGCGAAAATAAAAACTTTCGCCAATATATGAATTGGTTCCGTTTGTCAGTTTGTCTGTGTGTCTGTTTGTCCGTTTGTCTCTTTCTCCGTTTGTCTGTCGGCGTTTTGGTTACGGGTTTTCTTTAGCTTAACTTAGTCTTGTATCCCAGGATTGGTTCAGCCGATTGGGACCACACTTGTACACATGCTTCCCTATATTGACGGGATGCAGCCGATTGGGACCACACTTGTACACATGCTTCCCTATATTGAGGGGATGCAGCCGATTGGGACCACACTTGTACACATGCTTCCCTATATTGACGGGATGCAGCCGATTGGGACCACACTTGTACACATGCTTCCCTATATTGACGGGATGCAGCGCATTGAATTTGAGGTCAAATGTCACGACTGTGAAGTGGGAACTTTGAAACTCTGTTTTTAGGTTAAATGTTTAGCCTAGCTCAGCATATCATCTACGATTGTGATTCGCATAACTAATCAGAGATACCATGATTACTTGTAACTTTAATTATCACAATTTTTCACCAGTATTTGTACATGTGTGTATGGCTATGCTAACATTCTGGCGGAAATCCAGGTTAGCATATTAAAGATGAGCAATCTACACCATAGCATAAGCTTGCAATTGTCTGAGTGGAAATCTTAGAAAATCTAAATTTTTCTTTAAAAAATCGTCCGGAGATTGCCAAAATGATACTCCTCTCAAACGACCTTAAAGCTTTCAACCCAAATTTCCATATTTTTCGGTGCAAATGATCCAGGTGAACAACACTAGCCCTACCTCACTATCCTCTCTGGATCTCTCTTCACTATACCTCTCTCTCTCTCTCTCTCTCTCTCTCTCTCTCTCTCTCTCTCTCTCTCTCTCTCTCTCATATAAATCCTCAATTTGATGTACATGTATTATTTAATCTGTTTATACGTTTACTTTGTTATTTTGTGTATATGTTTATGTTTGCCGCCTATACATTTTTTCTGTAGGGAGAGGGCTTTTCTAGGTTTCGAACAACTTGTGCCCAATCCCATTGTAATATATGCAATAAAATATGTTTTAAAAAAAAGCTTGCAAGCCCGTTACTTGTTCAAAACATTCATAATGTCAAAATGTCAAAGAAGGTAAAAATGCCTAAATCATCACCAATATATCATCAGTGTAACACTGATTTCTTGTTTGTTATTTCCCTTTTCCATTCCTTTAAGACACCTTGTAGATATGGGAGTGTCCCCCCCCCCCCATCTGTGGGAAGTCATGACCCCACTGGACATCTTGTATGTACAAGTAAGTCCCGAGTGAAATTCAGGTGTGAATACCAGGTGAGCTAATAGACTATGTCACCATGTATATTAAGATGTACCGATCAGCGGCTATGTTTAGATACGTTACTAGCACTGATCATCATCTATACTTAGATGCATTACCAGCATCTTATTATTTGGATATATATTATCAGCACTGGATGACTGGCAGCAGGTACGTCAGCTAGTGCGCAGGTACCGCTTCGCAGATAGTGAATCGAGTATGGTTAGCACCAGGTGGGAATCAATCAAGGGATTAGATACGACAAACGGACTTAGTTAGTTACATAATGGTCTGTGTCCTCACGGAGCGTGGGACAAGATAAGCCGCAAATAATCCAGCTATGAGGAATGGTAACTCGTGTGCCGATTAACTCTAGCATCCTACAAGTTGTTGACTAATAGGTAATGAACCTGACATGGACATTGTAGCGTCCTGTAGGCATTAGGTACACAATCGAAAGTTATTATCAAAAACATATTAATTGTAGAGGCATGCTAGGACACAATCGAAAGTTATCATCAAAAACATATAAATCGTAGAGGCGTGCTAATCCACCAGTAAGCCTTGTTATCAAACTAGCATTCGTCATTCTTGGCAGGGCATCCGTCAGAAGAGGCATGGTAATCCAGCCCAAACCCTTGTTATCAAACAAGCATTCGTCATTCTTGGCAGGGCATCCGTCAGAAATGGCATGGTAATCCAGCCCAAACCGCAGCTGCTAGGTAAAAGGGCACCCTCCCCAGGAGGGAGGGTCAGAGTTTTGATTAGTCAAAGTGATGTCACAATCCAATGAGAATCAGAGTAACCTCCGGCGGTGCGAAACCAAGATGGAGGGAGAATAGAAACTGAGATAGTATATAAGGGGGACTTTAACTTTAATCGGGAGTTCGGTCCGCCTCGCACCTTGTGAAACGCTCTTGCTGAATGGTTTTAAGTAGGCAAGAGTTGATTGAAGTTTACGGAAACTTAGGAAACATTAATTAAATAGTCATTGCTGTAAATACGAAATCTGGTAACGGCATAAGTTGCCAAACTTTGTAGGCTTTATTGTACAGTTAAGTTAGCGAAATAAAACGATCACCTTGTGGTATATAACAAGGCAAAAGTTTGGCATATAATTGTTGTTACTCTAGAGAACACGGAAGACCACCGTGTCGAACCAATCCTTCTGAAGAGCACAGTTAGATCAGGCCCAGGCACTTCTAAAAATATCGTCATGTCCCTGCACCTATGAAGCGAGCTAGTGTCGCCCTCTATCTTCATCGGTACGACCGACTGTCGCAGCAGCCATCTGCACAAGGTTGTATCGAAGAAGGGAGAGCCTCCGTCAGCATTAACAAGAGTAGATAACCCGAAATCTTCAGGAGACGATCCGAAATCTGCATTGGCTTCACCAGCCAGGATCCAGAGTGTTAACAGTGAGTAAATAGAATATATGGCCCAACAAGAAACGCCGCTAACTAACTCGACAATTGTACTGACCGACGTCACTGACCGTGTACAAGCATTTATAAACGCCGCAAAGTTATTAGAGAGTACCCGTATCATACAGCATCGCGAGTATCGCGCGGGTGCTACCATAAAAGTAACCACAGAGGTAGTTTGCCCCGAGCAACTCCATGTGCATAGAGTTATCATAGCTTTACATTACCAGTGAAGATAGCATGGCAACGGGACCCAAGAGAACCGCTGACCCAACTATGCCACCCATAGAAGTACCAGTGGCACACCAGCTTCGACCGGAAACCATCGCCGCTATGCAAACGATGGGCATAGCGATGGCAGGGGCCATCGTCGACAGCAGCAACCGTCGGGAGGCCGAGCGGGTATACCGCCGAGAAATCAGGGACACAATTTACCGTATTCAGCCCTGCGACGGAGTGATGCCGGAGGAGGTACAGCCATTCTTGGACGGGACCCGGAGAGTGTGGGTCGCAAACGAGGGGAGACTCGAAGGCATACCTGCCTATGTCATCACCCGAGCGGCACGCGGGCAGCTATCGAGGGCCATAGACGGGTTCTTGATAGGCAAGGTCCGGGAAGACGTCACATTCGACGAGTTTCATGAATATATCACCGTGAACTTCGTGTCGGCCAATGAAGCTGAGCATATTAAATACGATCTGGAGGGAGTGCGGCAGCGCAGGAATGAAACCGTTATCACATTCAACCGGCGGTTCCGAGAGTTGAGCGCTCGCGCCTACCCTACTGAGAACGCCGACAACTGTCGGACTGTGCTAGGAATATACCTCAAGGGGTTAGCTGACCATCGTCTCAGCAAGAGGATCGTACGAAAGAAGGCCACTACATTGACCCGGGCTATTGAAATCGCCGAAGAAGAGGCCATGTGTTACGACCTGCTCCGGGCGATGAAGATCGAGGATCGCCAGGAAGAGAGTATGGAAGTGAATATGTTGGGACCAGACGAGGAAAAAGAGATCTGGAGCGTGGTGGGAACATTGGAAAGACAGATTGCTCAACAGAGCAAGATGATTGAGCGACTCTGTGGCTTGGTCAGTGACATGCAGCTACAGCAACAGAAGCTGGTGGCTAGGACCGCCAAGCCCGAAAAGGAGGCCGCCAAGCCGGCGAAACAACACGCCCCACCATCGCTCCGACCAGCCAGAACGGGACGAGATTTACAGCACATCACCTGCTTTAACTGTGGCTGGGTGTGCCATTACAAGAGTGATTGCCGTCAGGCAGGGCAGCCGCGGGAAAACGTCAGCAGACCGGCTGCCCAGTGACCAAGACAGCCACGAAGGCCACCGCCGGTGACCTGTTTCCAGTGCGGGAGAGAAGGACACATGGCCCAGGATTGTGATAAATTTCACAGCAGTTTTGGAGCATATATAAACCGGAAAACGACTCCCACCGCAACGGTGAAGTGTTTTGGATGTGGTAAGGATGTACATTTCATTCGGGATTGCCAAAAGAATGGATATCCAGTAAGAGAGGGTCCACCAACTGGTCCCGCATGGGCCCGATCAGGCGGTCCGCCAGCCCGATGCACGATCAAGCGTCCTCGCACCGACGATGATCTCGACATCGACGTCGTCGACCAACGACAGCAGGAGAGAACTGTCACGCCGCAGGACTGTTCACGGAATGTCAGAAAGGACATGAACAATCGTTTACGAAATAGTGACGAATACGAAGATCGCGACGGTTTTGTGTTGACCGGTGAGGGGACGGATGAAATGGGCCATTATTCATACGGTGTCGGACACAATTCATCCTCCCGCCGGAACAGCTATGCAGAAGTGGTTAGTGGAAGGAGGAGTCCGTCAACCGATGCATGAGGAAACTGGTGGTGAATTCACCGACCGAGCGGTTTCTAATCCATTTGAAATTGGATAAAAACGGTCCAACGGATCAGGGTGCCTTAGTGGATACTGGTGCTAGTACATCCTTGATTCGCAAGGATATATGGCATAGCATGTTGAATGCTAGGCCATTGAAAAGTGCGAAGACGCTCTTGGCAGTAAATGGTTCCCCGATAGAAATTTCGGGGGAGACCCAAGTAAAATTCAATAACGCCCAACCTATTCCGAGTACGGTAGTAGCGAGAATGAGGCATGAATGTTTGCTTGGGGCGGATGCTTTGCACATGGGAAATGCAAAGATTGACTATCAGGCCAAAGTTGTAGTATGGTTTGACCAGATATATCCCTTTAGGTATCCCTATAGGGAACAGACAAATTATGTTTATGAGAGTTGTAAAGAAACGACCGGATATAAAGCTATCGACAAAGTGCTTGAGGACTTTGCAGATAACTTTGATACAGCTCGTCCAAACACTTTAGGATTGGTCCCCAAAGTGAAGTGAACGGTACCAACAGGAGATGCGTTTCCTATAAGGCAGAAAGCCTACCATCTACCGCTTGCCAAGCAGTATGTAGTCAAGAATCAAGTGGCTGAAATGCTGGCAGCGGGCGTCATAAGACTGTCGTCGTCACCCTGGGCATCGCCCATTATGTTAGTCCCTAAGAAGGATGGGGACACGAGATTTTGTGTTGACTACAGGAAGTTGAATTCTGTATGTCGTAAAGACAGTTATCCATTACCGAATATAACAGATATTTTTTACTCGATGCGCGGCGCAGCGATATTTTCGACTATGGACTTGAAGTCTGGCTATTGGCAGATACCAATGGACAGCCAAGACATAGAGAAGACAGCGTTTGTCTGCAGTGAAGGTTTTGTTCAAATGGATTCGGATGCCTTTTCGTTTTGCAACTCAGGTGCCGTATTTCAGAGGGCAATGAATGATATTTTCCGAGAATTCGTGGGAAAATATTTGCATGTTTTTGTCGATGATGTAGTCGTATATTCAAGAAATCCGGCTGAACATGCACAACATTTGCGTACGGTTATGCGTAGGATTCAGGAATACAATTTACAGGCTAAGAAAAAGAAATGCGAGTTTGCCCATAAGTCTGTGGACTTGTTGGGGTATCGTGTTTCGGCACAAGGAGTGGCTCCTCAGGTTAAGAAGGTCAAGGTCATAAGAGAAATGTCGCCGCCACGCGATGTGGGTGAGGTGAGAAGTTTCCTTGGAGCTACAGGTTATTACCGCTCTTGTGTGCAAGGCTATGCCGAAATTGCTACGCCTTTGATCGAGTTAACTAAGAAATATAAACGTTTTGAATGGGGTAAGGAGGAACAGCAAGCGTTTAAGAAATTACAAAACTTGCTGTGCAGTGAGACAGTTCTCACCTATCCAAATTTGAACGCTCCCTATAAGCTATATACTGATGTGTCTAGCTACGCGATAGGTGCGATATTGGTACAGGTAGATGGTAAGGGTATAGAAATGGTGATACAGTATGTAAGCTCTACCCTGAAGGACAGTCAGCTAAACTGGCCTGTAATAGAAAAGGAAGCTTATGCTGTGATATACACATTGAAGAAGCTTAGGCCTTATCTATTTGGCGTGGAGTTCACTGTGTATACTGACCACAAACCCCTAAAGTGTTTGTTTGTGGGAGAAGTTAAAAACACGAAAGTGCAGCGCTGGGCGGTGCTGATTGCCGAGTACGGATGTAAGACTGAATACATCCAAGGCTCGAAGAATATTCGAGCGGACATGTTGTCCAGGTTACGTCGTCCAGTGGAGGTCGCCACCTTAGACACAGGCGATTTTGTCATACCGGATGTGGATGAGGGTGCGTTACCGCATGTCCCTCTGGAGGTATTTGACATTCCCTACGACGAATTGTGTGCCGAGCAGACCAAGGAATACCCGGAGTTGTTCAAGAACACCCCGGAGGAGTATATGGTCAAGAACGGTATATTATATTCTTTAATTACGCCTTCAGCATTGGACGCTGAGTACCCCCAGAATCATGTTACCTACCCTGTTCCATGAGAAAGTGCTCCGGATGGCTCATAAACGAGCCAGTCACCAAGGTCTGCAAAAGACCATCGGTATGGTAAGAGATTCGTTTGTGTGGACGTCTTTGAGGAAAGACGTGGTACGTATGCTAGAGACGTGTACGACGTGCCAGGTCAATCGACCTGTCACTACTCGACCACGGTACAGTGAGATGCGCATGGCCAATTATCCAAGTCAGATAATTGGTATGGATTTGATAGGTCCGCTGTTAGAGTCGAGTAAGGGTAATGTGTATATCATGATGATAGTCGATCACTGTTCTGCATGGGCAGAAGCGTTTATCCAATTCCGGCTAAGATGTCGCAAAGCGTTGAGGACAAATTGTTCAACGAGTACGTCGCACGTCATGGTGTCCCTGAGATCGTGATAACCGATCAGGGAAAAGAGTTTTTCTCTAAGTCGCTAGAAGAGCGATTTAGAGAGCATGGGATCGACCATAGGAGATCGAGTCCCTACCACCCACAAACTAATGGGCGTACCGAGAGGTTTAATCGCACCCTTAAGGACTTAATCCAGAAAGGGGTGAACAATGCTTCTGGCATGTGGGAGGACGAATTGGGTGCGGCTTTAACTGCTTACCACAGTACTCGTCATTCCACGACAGGGTATACGCCATTTTATCTGACATACGGTCGACGGGCAAGACTTCCGTTTGCTATTCCGATATACGCATCACAGGATTTGGGTGAGAGACTGACCTGTCTCAACAATGCCTTACTGCGTGCTCGCACGGAAACGGCTAAGTCTCGTGAAGTCCACCGGGAACAGATTGACAAGCATGCAAATGCTGGTATATTTAAGGTGGGTGATTCGGTGGTCGTGAAGGCGGAGGAACGGATGAAGCTGACCTCGCGAAGTGACCCCGAATATGAGATCTTTAAGATCAATGGGCCAGTGGCTCATGTCCGGCATCAAAGGTCTGGGAAGGTGCGCATACTGAATATATCTAAGTTACGCGTAGTCGACTCGGAAATGTGCTGGGACAAGGTACGGCCACGCCCTGTTCGTAACCCTGCAAAGGGTACGAAAGATAGCCATCATCCAAGGGTGATGATGCTCCCAAGGTCCGAAGAAGGGCCAGAATCCGACCCTAAGGCAACCCCTGGTAAGAGAGCTTGTAGGAAGCGACCAGCTTCTGATGATGAGCCAAGGGTGAGCAAGGTGGGTAGGATGGTTGATAATAACATCAGTCAACCTGGTACGAGTGAGACTCGAAACCATGAGTCACCAATGGAAACTCACGTGACTCCTCCCCCGGTATTGATGGACAGCTCGAAGGAGGTACCCGAGAGTGTGCCGGAACCAATGGAAATGCTGCCAGCGCCACGCTACTTTATGCACAAGCGCAGTCACGTTCCTGATGTCGAGTCTGATAGCAAGAGACTCAGGATTGGCGCGTTCGGCCACGCCCTGTACGATGACTTCATCGATCGTATAGAGGCAGTTATAAGGCGACGTAGCCACCGCTCGTGATCCTTCTGCCTATAGTTTGTACCAGTAAACATCGCAATAGTGTAGCGTCAGTGCTTCGGTTAGGAATACGTAGAACATGGCGTGGGAATCCGTTAAGCTCGAGTTCGCTCGACTAACATGTAATGCCTATCCGCCAACGTGGGGGTCACAATTCGCTGCCAGCTATGACTTGTATAGCGCCTATGATTACGTGATACCGGCTTGGGACAAAATGGTCGTGAAAACGGACATTCAGTTTGCGGTCCCGAAAGGATGCTATGGACGAGTAGCGCCACGATCGGGGTTGGTGGCTAAACATTTTATAGATGTGGGGGCGGGAGTGATTGATCAGGATTACCGCGGCAATGTAGGCGTGGTCCTATTTAACTTTGGCAGTAATAGTTTTTGCGTACGGAAGGGTGACCGGATAGCCCAACTAATAATGGAGATGATAGTTGTACCGGACATAGTAGAGTGTGTAGTGCTAGATCGAACAGAACGAGGAGAGGGTGGCTTTGGTTCCATGGGGGCGAACTAAGGGGTCGATAAGACCCACGTGCCCTGCATAATAAGCATATTAACGAACACCACAGATAGTAGGTGTAATATTCAACTATCGGAATCTAACATAACCGCTAGTAAATTGTTTGCCCATAAGAAAATAGACGTAGTGTTGCAAACATTCGGTGAAACAATGGATATACACTGCGACGGACGACTGACCGACCGGTGTGTGGTGAGTAATGGAGTGTATGGATTGATGTTTGGTGAATGTGGTTATAGCGGGAAAGGCTGGCAATTCGAGCCTGTTGCGTCGTACAGTCGGACGTACACTCGGGTTAGCATGGCCATTGACATGCCCCACTTGGATGTGACCGGGGTTCTTAACCAGTCCATGATAGTAAATCATTTAAAAATGCAACCCTGGAATCATTTACAAAAGTCCAAGTACGTGCCGCTAGCACCGCTGTCCGCGATCGACCCAGTGATGGTCGATGGCATTGGAGTACACTCTTTCGTATCGTATTCAGCGGGCTCCTCCGTTGTGGTGATTGTGATAGTGCTTATATTATATAAATGTGGTATTTTGAACCGCATGTGGATTTGGATCAAATGCAAGCCACCTGTGGCCCATAGTAGTGCGCCATGTCAGATTCATCCTCCGCCCCTGTGGGGAACTGCAGCCCTGCCGGTAATGGTGGAGATGTTGGCCGGGTCGTTGCCTAATGCTGTTGCCAGGACTGAGATTGACCCGACGGCTGACCACTGGATTGACGTGGAGCTATACAATGACATTGGGGAACCTATCGTGGGTCTTGGTGATCGATTGGACTCATCCCAATGACATTTTGGAGTGAATTTCATATGCTGTGTATGGAACACTCAGTGGTAGGAGATTGACTTTATAATATTTTCGTAATAACTGAACATGATTTGTAATGGTTTTGCACTGTGGATTTATATTGTACCGATAATATCGTATTAAGAATATTATATTTATATCTTAGCAATGCTATTAATGTGTTTCCGGGGATGGTCATTTGCGCATGATATTCCATTACCCGGACAAGTTTGTCTTTTGTATAGGATTATGCTGTTTTCCTATGTTTCTGGGGACGTTCATTTGCGCATGATATTCCGTTACCCGGACATGCTTAGTTAACATTGTTGAGTTACGATATGTTATAATTATGGTGTATGACATAGTCTGGAGGACTCTGGTAGGGCGTGGTTTAGGTTGTTGATGGTGCACAATGAGTTAATTGTCACTCTCTTTAGGCCTTAAGAGACGGTTAATTAACTTCGGTTGAGGGGCATGTGTAGATATGGGAGTGTCTTTGTGGGAAGTCATGACCCCACTGGACATCTCGTATGTACGCGTAAGTCCCGATTGAAATTCAGGTGTGAATACCAGGTGAGCTAATAGACTATGTCACCATGTATATTAAGATGTACCGATCAGCGGCTATGTTTAGATACGTTACTAGCACTGATCATCATCTATACTTAGATGCATTACCAGCATCTTATTATTTGGATATATATTATCAGCACTGGATGACTGCTAGTGCGCAGGTACCGCTTCGCAGATAGTGAATCGAGTATGGTTAGCACCAGGTGGGAATCAATCAAGGGATTAGATACGATAAACGGACTTAGTTAGTTACATAGCGGTCTGTGTCCTCACGGAGCGTGGGACAAGATAAGCCGAAAATAATCCAGCTATGAGGAATGGTAACTCGTGTGCTGATTAACTCTAGCATCCTACAAGTTGTTGACTAATAGGTAATGAACCTGACATGGACATTGTAGCGTCCTGTAGGCATTAGGTACACAATCGAAAGTTATTATCAAAAACATATTAATTGTAGAGGCGTGCTAGGACACAATCGAAAGTTATCATCAAAAACATATAAATCATAGAGGCGTGCTAATCCACCAGTAAGCCTTGTTATCAAACAAGCATTCGTCATTCTTGGCAGGGCATCCGTCAGAAGAGGCATGGTAATCCAGCCCAAACCCTTGTTATTAAACAAGCATTCGTCATTCTTGGCAGGGCATCCGTCAGAAATGGCATGGTAATCCATCCCAAACCGCAGGTGCTAGGTAAAAGGGCACCC
This sequence comes from Chaetoderma sp. LZ-2023a, assembly GCA_034401795.1. Taxonomy (NCBI): domain Eukaryota; kingdom Metazoa; phylum Mollusca; class Caudofoveata; order Chaetodermatida; family Chaetodermatidae; genus Chaetoderma; species Chaetoderma sp. LZ-2023a. The sequence goes on along the minus strand of CM067371.1, from coordinate 134,047,415 downwards.
TCCCCAGGAGGGAGGGTCAGAGTTTTGATTAGTCAAAGTGATGTCACAATCCAATGAGAATCAGAGCAACCTCCGGCGGTGCGAAACCAAGATGGAGGGAGAATAGAAACTGAGATAGTATATAAGGGGGACTTTAACTTTAATCGGGAGTTCGGTATAAGGGGGACTTTAACTTTAATCGGGAGTTCGGTCCGCCTCGCACCTTGTGAAACGCTCTTGCTGAATGGTTTTAAGTAGGCAAGAGTTGATTGAAGTTTAGGGAAACTTAGGAAACATTAATTAAATAGTCATTGCTGTAAATACGAAATCTGGTAACGGCATAAGTTGCCAAACTTTGTAGGCTTTATTGTACAGTTAAGTTAGCGAAATAAAACAATCACCTTGTGGTATATAACAAGGCAAAAGTTTGGCATATAATTGTTGTTACTCTAGAGAACACGGAAGACCACCGTGTCGAACCAATCCTTCTGAAGAGCACAGTTAGATCAGGCCCAGGCACTTCTATAAATATCGTCAGGTCCCTGCACCTACGAGGCGAGCTAGTGTCGCGCTCTATCTTCATCGGTACGACTGGCTGTCGCAGCAGCCATCCGCACAAGGTTGTATCGAAGCAGGGAGAGCCTCCGTCAGCATTAACAAGAGTAGATAACCCGAAATCTTCAGGAGACGATCCGAAATCTGCAACCTGAATTGGAATTGATATTTTAAATTGACTGGAATTGATAAATGCCACTTCAATTCCAGTCATATAAATGTCTGATTACAGACCAAGAGAAGATTATTTGTTTTTAAGCTAGCACTGGAATGATTAGCTCGATAAGCGAGCCAGTCATTCCAGTGGTAAATTTTTTAAAATAATCTTCGTTTGGTCTGCAAATGGATATTTTCTATGATAAGTTTCTTGAACAAATTTGAATGTTAATGGGGTAAATGCTCAAGCTGGCCAAAACTGCCTTCTGCAGCAGTCTTGAGAAATGTTCATGTGTAGGCTAAGAGAAGACTATTTTTGAAAAGTTACCACTGGAATGACTGGCTCGATAACTGAGTCAGTCATTCCAGTGGTAAATTTTCAAAAATGATCTTGGATTTTCAGAAAATTTCGGGAAATAAGATAAAATGCTACTCCTCATTAACTACTTGGCCGATTTCAAGCAAGCTTGGCTGGAAGAACTCTAGACTGGTATGCTTCGGAATATATATATAGAATTTTGATTGGTCAATTTTCTCGGCAGCCATCATGAATTTTCTGGAAAATGGCTGAAAATCGTTTAAAATGCTACTCTTTATTAATTGCTTGGGAAATTTCAACCAGATTTGGTGGCAAGAATACTAGGCTAATAGGTTTGTGAACTTGTATACAGAATTTTGATTGGTAAATTTTCTGGCGACCATCATGGATTGTCTGAAAAATTTGGGAAATCAGTTACAAGCCTATTCCTCCTTAACCACTTTACAGATTTCAAGCAAACTAGGTTGGAAGCACCCTAGTCTATGTGTATACTTCAGATTATTTAGACAGAATTTTGATTGGTCAGTTTGTTCGCTGGCCATCTTGAATTTTCTGGGAAAAATGACGGGAAATCGCTTAATACACTGCTCCTAATTAACTGCTTGGGCGATTTCAACCAGACTTGGCTGAAAGGACCCCCTCATTGGCGGTAGACTTCAGAACTTGTATACAGAATTTTGATTGGTCAATTTTTCTGGCGGCCATCTTGGACTTTCGGAAGATGTTCTAAATCATTTAAACACCTACTCATTAACGGCTTGGCCGATTTTAACCAAACCTAGCTGGAAGGTCCCTATGTGGGTAGGCTTTAGAATTTGTATACAGAATTTTTATTGGTAAATTTTTCCGGTGGCCATCTTGTTTAATGTAAAGAATCATGTATATTGAAATGCAAATGTTTCAAATCCTAATGGTCCAGGTGAGCATCACAGGCCCTTGGGCCTCTTGTTTACTGGTGGCTATACATGTAGGTTCATTATTAGCCCGCCTGGCCTGAAAGGCCAAGTGAGCTTATGCCATGGCGGCTGTCCGTCATCTGTCGTCTGTCCATCCATCAAATTGCTGCTTCTCCTTAACGGTTTGGTCGATTTCAACCAAATTTGGCTGGAAGGATCCTATGCTGGTAGCCTCCATACATTTTTTTCCAGAATTTTGATCGGTCAATTTTTGGGGTGAAAATCTGTTTATGAAAAATTTACCGGAAAGTGTAAAAATGCTACTCCTCCTTAGCTACTTGAGATATTTCAACCAAAGTTGGCTAGACTGATTCTATGGTGGTGGGTTCTAGAACATCTATTCAGAATTAGATTTTCTGCAAAATCTACCGGAAATTTCCAACTTATTTCTCCTTACCATTCTGAGCGATTTCAACCAACTTTGGCTGAGAGAATCCTGTGGTGATTGTTTCTAGAACTTCCATTCAGAATTTTGATTGATCAATTCTTTGGGTGAAAATCTTAGATTACCGTATTTATTCTAATTTTCGCGCCCCTCCAAATTATACCTCCCCCACCCCATGTTTTTGAGAACGGTGAAAAAAGTAAATTACCAATAGTAAGAAATAATAAATCTTCCGCTGTCATCTAGTCTTCAAAGAAGAAAAACATCCAGTAAAAATAAAACATGCAGCAACAATTTGGTCATTTTTGTGAATATATGCGCTAAAAGATCTTTTTTCGTCAGCTTATCCTGGCGTTCAATGACAGAGCATCTAACGCTGTTGTTGAATTGGTATTAAGATGCGGCTATAGATTTTTTAATATGTCGCTGAACGCACCACAAACATGCCTCCAGTCAATTCGACCAATGCCTAAATTGTCTCTGATCAGTACATGTATCTTGCCGTTCAGTGATAGAGCTGATAACGTGAATTATGCGTCGAGATACGGCTATGGCATATTTTCCAAAGTATCAGTGAATGCATCACAATCGCACCTCCATCCAATTTAACAACGGACAAATATCGTTTGTTCCTAACTTCGCTAAATGTCACCTTTATGTCAAGAAAAGTATGTCAGTGTGAATGTGCTACATCCACTGATTTCCCTCCTAGATGGTGACTTGTGGGGCATTAGTTCAGATGAGCACATGTAGGTTGACAAGCCACATGAAAGAGACTATCAAAACCAAAATGTGTGAAGGGATAATTTGTGTACTTAATTTTTTACATCTATCTATGTGCCATAAATTTAACTTTTACAATTTTGATTTGTAATTATTTGAGAATAAAGTGTTTATATGACATCTTTTGTTGTCCCGTCTTTCAGTAATAATTTTAATTTTATCATTTAAGCATTTGACGTGTAATCTGCTGTTGCTTTAACTAACAACAGGTTGTAGCAATATTCTTCTGAAACATGTAGCAGCTGCCATTTCTGACACTTACACATTCCTAAATATCTGCAATTGACTATAGCTACTTAGTCTGATTTGTCAATACACTGCGTTTCTAGAGAGCGTTTTTGCTCAACAGAAATTTCAAAATTATTATATTGTAATTTTAGCATTTAACTTGTGGGTTATATTTCAAAGATTTAAATGAATTAACTCTTGGCGACACATTGAGGAACATGTATTTGCAGGTCAAGACGATTTTTCTTTTAGAGATTCCCACTAGCTATCATGTTCGATACATGTACATAGGTCAGTCATTCCAATAGTAAATTTCAAAATAGCCTTCTTGGCTGACAAATTGACATTCTCTAAGCGAAAATTAAATGTTGACCAGTAAATGGTTAACTACCTCCAGAACAACCAATTATATACATATCATTCCTTGGTCCTCTTGTTTGTAATTTATCCATGGCAATTACGGCTAAATTGTATATAATATCTGGTGTTCTTGAGACTTCCCTGAATTTCCAACAGCTGATTATTAGCTCACCTGGTATGAAAGGCCAAGTGAGCTTATGCCGTGGTTACCGTCCGTCATCCATCCGTCGCTCGTCCGTCGTCCGTCAACTTTTGCTTTAAAACGCTACTCCTTAACCAATAGCCGAATCTTAACCAAATTTTGGTCAAAGGATGCTATTGTGCTCGGATCCGGAATTTCCATTTTGGAATTTTGATTCAGAAATCTTTTTTGGTCAAAATCTTAGATTTTATTAAAAATTTACCGGAAATTGTCAAATTGATTCTTCTCCTTAGCCGTTTGACCGATTTTAATCAAATCTGGCTGAAGGATCCTATGGTCATAGGTTATAGAACTTGCATTCAGAATTTTGATTCGTAAATATTTTGGGTGAAAAACTGAGAGTTTATTAAAAACTTTACCGGAAATTGTCAAATTGCTTCTTACCATTTTGACCAATTTGAACCAAATTGCTGAAAGAATCCTATGGTCATAGGCTCTAGTTAGAAATTCCTTTAATTTTGGCTGATTTATTTAAACCTTAAACAAAGAAACATTCATCTCGTGTATGAACTGAACCAACTTTGTTTAAAAGGTCAATTGGTATGGCAGCCATCTTGGATGTTAAAATCACTTCTCCTCCAACGCCGTTCGAGATATCATTCCCAAGCATTGTAAATATGATTAGAGATTAATTGTGCATTCAACTTCACTCAAGGGAAATTGCGCTTTTGTTAATTAGTTGATGTATTTTAACAGTGAATATATTGTCATGTAGGTTTTGATTTTTGCATACTTAATAGGAATTTGACTCGTTAGCAGCTAAATTTGGTGGAGAATATCTAAATATTGGCTTGTTGGATGTCCATTTGCCAGCCAAGAGATGACTATTTTTTTTTTTTATCACCGGAATTACTGCAAATTGACATTCTTCAAGACCACTGTAGATGCCAAGTTTGGCCGTGATTATCGTGAAAGTGTTAACAATCCGATCAGTCATTTGGGTGTAGTAACCATTTACAGTTCTTGTCGTGTGCTCCTTCATTTCTGACATTTGTTCCAGATTAAATTTTCATATTTTTATTTTTTTTGGTTCAAATACAGATTTTACAAGCAGGCCCAAATACTATTTTACAAGCAGGCTCATATACTGATTCTGCAAGCGGGCCTTAAAATTATGATGATATTTGAATTAGCTGAAAGAAATGCTAATTGGTTTTAGAATGCATGAGTGGTTGTAATGGTTTGTCTTGTTCACTGGTGTGTGCACCACTACTTACCTGTATTATTCATTAATTAGTTCATTAATTAGCAAAATATCGATGACTTAATTAGTATTATTAGCTCAACTGGCCTTAAAGGCCAAGTGAGCTTATGCCATGACGGCCGTCCGTCCGTCGTCTGTCTGTCTGTTCGTCCGTCAAATCGCTTCTTCTCCTTAACTGTTTGATCGATTTCAACGAAATTTGGCTGGAAGGATCCTAAGCTGGCACCCTCCAGAGGTTTTTTCAGAATTTTGATTGATCAATTTTTTTGGTGAAGATCAGATTTTATGGAACATCTACCGAAAATGATCGAAATGCTACCCTTAGCTTGACAGATTTCAACCAAATTTGACTAGATACATTCTATGGTGCTAGGCTCTACGCTTTCTTTTCAGAATTTTGATTGATCAATTTTTTTGGGCGAAACAGATTTTATGAAAAATTTACCGGAAGTGGTCAGAATGCTACTCCTCCTTAGCTGCTTGACATATTTCAACCAAATTTGACTAGATGGATTGTATAGTGGTAGGCTCTAGAACCTCTTTTCAGAATTTTGATTGATACATTTTTTCGGTGAAAATCTGAAATTTTATGAAAAATCTACCTGAAATGGTAAAAATGTTACTCCTCCTTAGCTGCTTGACATATTTCAACCAAATTTGACTAGATGTATTCTATGGTGGTAGGCTCTAGAACATATTTTCAGAATTTTGATTGATCAATTTTTTGGGTGAAAATCTGAGATTTTATGAAAAGTCTACCGGATATGATCAAAATGCTACTCTTCCTTAGTTCCTTGACATATTTCAACCAAATTTGACAAGATGTGTTCTATGGTGGTAGCCTCTAGAAGCTCTTTTCAGAATTTTGATTGATCAATTTTCTGGGTGAAAATCTGAGATTTTATTAAAAATCTACTGGAAATGGTTGAAATGCTACTCCTCCTTAGCTGCTTGACATATTTCAACCAAATTTGACTAGATGATTTCATGGTAGGCTCTACAAATTTTTTCCAGAATTTTGATTGATCAATTTTAGGGGTGAAAATCTGAGATTTTATGAAAAGTCTACCGGATATGATCAAAATGCTACTCTTCCTTAGCTCCTTGACATATTTCAACCAAATTTGACTAGATGCATCCATGGTAGGCTCTACAAATTCTTTTCAGAATTTTGAATGATCAATTTTAGGGGTGAAAATCTGAGATTTTATGAAAAGTCTACCGGAAATGATCAAAATGCTACTCTTCCTTACCGCCTTGACATATTTCAACCAAATTTGAGTAGATGGATTCTATGGTCATATGCTCTAGAACCTCTATTCAGAATTTAGATTGATTGAATTTTTTTAATCTTAAGAGTTTATGATAAATTTACCGGAAATGGTAAAAATGCTACTACTTAGCTTCCTGACATATTTCAACCAAATTTGACTAGATGAATGGTTGTAGGCTCTAGAATATCTATTCACAATTTTGATTAAATAAATTTTTGCTTGGAAATCTTAGATTTTGTGAAAAAATTACCGGAAATTGTCAAAACGCTACTCTTCATTAACCGCGGATAGCGGATTTCAACCTAGTGTGGCTAGAAGGACCCTATAGGTGTAGGTTTCAGAACTTGTATACAGAATTTTGATGGGTAAATTTACCAGATATCGCTTAAACCGCTACTCATTAACTGCTTGGTCAATATCAACCAGACTTGAATGGAAGAACCCTATGGTAGCAGGCTTCATATCTCGTATGCAGAATTTTAATTGGTCAATTTTTGGGTGACCATTTTGGATTTCCGAAAATTATCCTCATGTCTTTAAATGCAAATGGTTCAAATGCTAATGGTCCAGGTGAGTGCCACAGGCCCTTGGTCCTTTTGTCTATTCCACCATAGCCATCCACAATAGTAGGGTCCATTTCTAGCTTTGTCCCGCCCATTTTAGGTAGGATCTGCCCACACTTCGCATGTGTTCAGATCGATTCATATAATTAGAACCCTGCATTCTAAGAATCCCAAAATCAAGGTAACTATACAGGTAAGCTATTGAATATTTTAAAACTAATTTGACTAGTTTGATTTGCCCAGTCAAGTTAGAGACTGTTTATTAAATAGTTCATGTACAATTTGTACACTTGCCGGACCATTAAGCATTCACGACGGACTTAGATACGTCATTCATTACATATTTTTATTGTGATCTCAGCCTACATGTACATGTAAGATGATATGATTATGACATTGGATTCATCCAGTGCATGTTTTGAAGCTGTTGAATGTTCCAAAAATGATATGAGTTATTATTAGCTCACCTGGCCAGAATGGCCAATTTCCATTATATATGGCAGGAAGCATCCTAAGGGCATGTAGATACAAGTTTGTTCAAATGAAGCCGATCAGCCAATTGGGCCGACAGCCATCTTTGATTTTATCGGATTTTTATAAACTTCTTTAAAATCTCCGAAATCGCTTGGGGAATCGATTCAGAACTCATGAAACATCATCTAGGGCAAGGGGTAAGGCAAGTTTGTTCTATAGAACCTGATTGACCAAATGGTTTAGCGGCCTTCTTGGATAGCCTAGTTTTCGTGAGCACAACATCGCTGAAGGAATCCGGCTGAAATTTGGGAAATATAAACAGGGAGTAAGGGTCATTATAGTTTGTTCAGGAGAAGTTAATAGGTAGGAAAACATGGCGGCTGTGAAACAATCAGAATGTAACATGTTTGGCGGTCTTCTTAGATATTTTTTATTTGATGAATTTTGATGAACCCGGTTTTATACAATTTTTTTGGGTCCGGCTATGATAATTTCAAATCTGCCACTTGAAACTGTCGTATAAACGGTTTCTTGCCCATCTTAAATCATTTTCCCACTGAAAACTCCCATGCTAAAGCAATAGGATATTAAAAATGTCTTCTCGAGAATTGTTGGGCCGATTTAAATTATATTTGGTAGAAAGCACCCTTAGAGCATACAGATCCAAGTTTGTCCAAACGAAGACGATCGTCGAATTTGGCCAGAGGCCATCTTGGATTTTGTCCAATTTTTATACACGTCTTTAAAAATCTTCTCCGATACCGCTTGGCGAATTGATTCAAAACTCATGAAATGCCATCTAGGGCAGAAGCTGAAGTTTTTTCAAGGGAACTTGATTGGCCAAATGCTTTGGTGGCCATCTTGGATGACATAGTTTTTGCAAAAATTACTTCTCGAGAACCATTGAATGGATCGGGTCGAAATTTGGGAGATATGATTAGTGAATACAGTCCATTAAGGTTTATTCAAGGAAGTTGATACCTAAAGAAACATGGCCGCTGTCTTTATGGTGCAATTATGGTCAACTTCCTAGGGTTTTTCAAAAGCCTTTTGATTCTACTTATATACGTTTTAGCCGAAATGTCTATGTTCCAGGTGAGCGATACAGGCCCCTTCGGCCTCTTGCTTGTTCAATGCCCTAAAGGTGATTTAATTGAAATCGGTCCAGTAGTTGTTGAGAAGAATTCGTTCAAAGGAACAAGTTGATGGTGGGATAACCGATGGACAAATGGCCCAAATAAATATAAATAATGAAATTTTAGATGAATAACAATGATAATTGAGGCATTGGAGTGAGCAACAAAAAATCAAACCGTATATTCTGGAAATGCTACAAATTAGAAAAATATTCTTGATTCAGATACAATTTAATGAGAGGGGCACACATATCATGGCTCAAAATTCTACATGACATTTGACACTCCACCACAATTTGACATCCTATTGTCGCCAAGGGGACACAATCATCACACGCATATGTTAAGGAGAGCATTCCATATCTCATGACCATCGCTTGTTTTATGTTCCACCTACCATGCAGTCAACAGGTGCCCCAAATAGCATGCTCAAAATTACGCAGGATATTTGGACTTCCCCCATATTATCAACCAACTGTCAATAAAGTAATAAAATCCAATTCAATAGAATCCCCCACCATAACAGAGATATATTATGGAGAGAATTCCACATCCCAGAACTATCCATGCTATTCTGTTTCTGATACCATTCATTACAGGCTGAATGCTCAAAATTATCAATGATATTTGGTCTCAATCCAATCCCCCCCACCCCTCCCCCCTTAATCATACAGAGAGGTTAGAGAAGATTTCATATCCTATGATCATCCATGGTAATCTGTTTCCCATACCATTCAGAGTTACTCAGGATATTTAGACCCCTCCCCCAATTTGTCATCCTCTTGTCATTAAGGTGACACAATCATACAGAGAGAAGGTAGGGAGGGCATTTCATATGCCACTCTTGTCAAAACAGATTCAGCGTGCAGACTTACAGTTGCTGGCAACTGTACCTTCTAGTTATACTTAGTAGTCCCCTACCGGTAAAACCGGGGGACTATAGGTTTGCACTCCGTCTGTCTGTCGCAGTTGGTTTTCCACACTTTTTTCGCAGTCCTTCAAGGTATTCAATTGAGAATTGGTATATTGCTTTGTTATGAGACGCTACAGATCATGTTCAAGTTTCAGGCATATGCATAAATTTTTCATGGAGGTATGCCCCCTTTCGACTTAAGAAATACGAAAAATATCAGCTTTCCACACTCCTTCAAGATATTTAATCTAAAATTGGTGCATCACTTTAGTATAAGGAGTTACAGAGCAAGTTCGAGTTTCAGACATTTTCGTCAATTTTTCATGGAATTATGCCCTCTTTCGACTTATGAAATACAAGAGATATTAGTTTGCCACACTTTTCACAGTCTTTCAAGATATTATACTGAGAACTGCTACATTGTTTTGTTATGAGAAGTTACAGACCAAGTTGGAGTTTCAGGCGTATGCGTAAATTTGTTATGGAGTTATGGCCCCTTTCGACTTAGGAAATATGAAAAATATCAGCTTTCTGCAATTTTTTCGCACTCCTTCAAGATATTTAAGGAAAAAATCAGTGCATCACTTTAGTCTAAGGGGTTACAGAGCAAGTTCAAGTTTCAGACATTTTCATCAATTTTTCATGGAGTTTTCATGCCCCCCTTTCGACTTATGAAATAGGAAAAATATTAGTTTCCTGCACTTTTTTCGCAGTCTTTCACGATATTCTACTGAGGATTGCTACATTGCTTTGTTATGAGAAGTTACAGACCAAGTTCGTGTTTCAGGGATATGCGTCAATCTTTGATGGCGTTATGCCTGCTTTCGACGAAAAATATTAGCTTTCCGCACTTTTTTCGCAATCCTTCAAGATATTTAAGAGAAAATTGGTACATTGCTTTAGTATAAGGAGTTACAGATTAAGTTCGAGTTTCAGACATTTTAGTCAGTTTTTCATGGAGTTATGTCCCTTTCGACTTATGAAATACAAACATATCAGCTTTCAAGTCTTTCCTTCTCCTTCACCATATATAACTGAAACTTGGTTTATTGTTATGTTATAAGAAGTTACATATCTATTTCGAGTTTCAGCTGATTCTGTAAATTTTTAATGGATTTTTTGACTGTCAATCTCTAAAGATGTATATCACCAGGTAGGGGACATGTATTGCAAAGCAATACTTACAGAATGCTTGTTATTCTTCCTTCAAAACTTTAGACCGCATCTCCTCCTACAGTTTTAATCCGATCAACTACAAACTTTCACAACTTCAAGGGCCCATGCTACAATCGATGGCGTGTACTTTGATTTTGGATCCACCTAATAGTTTTTTAGCTACCCACCTTTGAGTGGGTAAAAGGTCCCATAGGAAATTTTTTTTTTCAAAATGGCCGCCAGACCTCTGACCCCACAATGCATGGAAAACCTCCCATAGGAAATGTTTGGGGATTTCAAATGGATGTTGGAAGTGCTACTACAGTAGTAATGGAGGTATCTGCTCGTTATTGTTCTTCACCCCAGGGTGTCTTCGAGAACAAAGGGATTTTTTCGAGAACAATGGCGAACAGCCACACACAAAGGGATTGGAATGTGAGAACAATGGCAAACAGCTACCCACGTTTTAGAGAGTTTGAGAACAATGGCGAACACATTCGAACACAAAGGGATTGGAATGTGAGAACAATGGCGAACAGCGACCCACGTTTTAGAGATTTTGAGAATAATGACGAACAGCCACGCACACTTGATAGATTCTAGAACACTGTCGAAGCGCATGAATCAATATTGCTGTTCCGGTATTCTGTAAATGTTAACCCTTAAAAGTTGAGTATTTTACGTTTTAACGTAGAGATGGTGCGCCCCCCCCCCCAATCCGTGGTTATCTACCATGGTACGTAAGGTAAAAATAATATAGTTTAAGAGGTGTTCTGATAATAGGAGGAAGGAGTTTAAGAGGTGGTCTGATAAGGAAGGTCTATGAGGAGGACGATGAGTAGGAGGTAGATGAGGCTAGCATTCTTGCTCAGTTGGTTTTGAGGGATTAATGTACTTGTTTACAAGCATGATGTACGAATATTTTGAAAATAATTTGTCTGTTAACCCCTAAAAGTTGGGTATTTTATGTTTTAACTTAGCGGTGTGTGCCTCCCCCCCCCACCCGCCCCTTGGTTATCTACCGTGTTATGGTAGGTAAAAATAATGGGTGTTCTGATAATATGATAATATGAGGAAGGAGTTTAAGAGGTGGTCTGATAAGGGAGGTCGTAGGAGGAGTAGGGAGTATGAGGGGGTGGAGGAGGGATGAGGAATGCTATTGCCGTGTTGCCATGGTGTGAGGGATGAGGTATACTAGCATATTTGTTTACAAGGCAGGCAATGCGCGATGTACGAATATTTTGAAAATAATTTGACTGTTTTGTTGCTAACGTTAATTTATTAGTAAACTATTTTGTTGAATATTTTGAAAACGTTTTGACTGTTGGCTTAACCGACATTATGCGCAAATTGTTTTTTTAAATACTTAATATTGCATTCGTTTCAGATTTTGTGGTTGCACGATGATTAAAATGTAGTCATTATGTCTCTGAGGGTGCCATGTGTTTATGGAATTGTTTGTCAAGCGTACGTATGATAAAAAGATTATTTGTTGCGTATGGTTTAATTTAACCATCACTGTCGCATTAGCCGTGAGATCGGTCCTTAATCGAGTTACAAACACGGCACGTGTTAAGGAATAATGAAAGAATGTTTAAAGCACCACCCATCTCGCTCTAAGCCCAAGATATTACAATGTCCTCGCAGAGAGTTTTAAAAAAAATCGATAATAATGCGTGCACCCGCTCACTGGCTATTGCGGTTTACCGATGCGTAAAGATTCGACAATTAAGATCAACATTACGAGCATAGTAGCATAATCATAGATGGTCGTTTGCTACAAATATAAATATATCCTTTTGGCTACAGAGCAGTGATACGTTATAACCATGTTTTACTATATAATTCAGTCCTGCCCTAAGCGACCACCTCGTGTTACACCATTACATGGACGCTAGAGACTTACTTAACCCTTTTTAACCCTCGAATTTCTTCAACAAAATCTCCATTTTCTTCATATTCATATTTGTAGACATTGTGTCAGCAAACACCCTTCACCACCACCACCACCACCACCACCACCATCAGTATCACCACCACCACCACCACCACCACCACCACCACCACCACCACCAGCATCAACACCACCACCACCCACCACCTTCACCACCGCCGCCACTAGCACCACCACCACCACCATCATCATCATCACCACAGCACACACCATCATCACTACCACCAGCATCAACACCACCACCCACAACCTTCACCACCACCGCCACTAGCACCACCACCACTACCGCCAGAACCGTCATACAACACCAACCACTAAGCACCATCATCACCACCACCGCCAGCATCAACACCACCCACCCACCACCTTCACCGCCACTAGCACCACCACTACCGCCAGAACCATCATACAACACCAAACACTAAGCACCATCAGCACCACCACCAGCATCAACACCACCAACCACCACCTTCACCACAACCACCACTAGCACCACCACCAGTACCACTACCACCAGTACCGATATCCACCACCAACCACTAAGCACCACCACCACCACTACGACCTACACCCAACACTATGCATTAACCTCACCACCAACCCATAGCAAATATTTTCATATTCATACTTGCAGCCCTAGAGAAGACTATTTTTGAAAATTTTTCATCGGAATGACTGACTCTGACAGCTATCCATTTGTCTAGACATTGTGGTTGGAATGTGTGAGAGCGTGGTGTCTGAAAAATGGTATATAGGTTGGAGAGGGTATGTCAATAAGGGTTTAATAAAGGTCATGTTCATATGCACACATGCTAATATGTGATACTGCTAGTTATATGTTGTGCCGTTGTGCGTGCGTATGTGTGTGCCAGAAGACTATTTTTGAAAATTTATCATTGGAATGTCTGGCTCTGCTGGCTATCCATTTGTCTAGACATGGTGACAGCAAACACCACCCACCAACCACCCACCACCGCCACCACCACCACCACCAGCATCAACACCATCACCCACCACCTTCACCACCACCAGCGCCACTAGCACCACGACCACCACTACCACCAACCACCACCATATGTTGCGGATTGCGACCGCTTGTTGTGGATTGCAACAGCATGTTGCAGATTATGGTTGCATGTTGTGGATGCATGTTGCGGATTTGCGGGTGCATGTTGCAGATATGCGGGTGCATGGTGCGGATTTGCGGGTGCATGTTGCGGATGGCAACAAGTGTATGTACGTGCCTGAACACACCTACGTGCCAAAATGCATGCGTACATGTGCTGCCGCATGTGGGCTGCATGTTGCGGATTTGTGGGTGCATGTTGCGGATTTGCGGGTGCATGTTGCAGATGGCAACAAGTGTATGTACATGCCTGAACACACCTACACGCCAAAATGCATACTTAAAAAGTTCATCCGACCAATCGCAAAGTGGTTGGAAGTGTAACTGTAGAGTAGTTAGGCAATCAGATTTCTTTGAAGAACCTTGTAACTTGAATACTTGCTAGATTTATCCTATAATCAATATGCCGAGACATAAGTGTTTTGAATGTGGTTAAACTTTTAATAGGTCAAATGACCTGAAGCGGCATAAGATCCGATTCCATAAAGATGAAAATCATGAAAATCTAGACAGTGAAGATGAAGAAATGACAGAGATGAAGAGTGAAGATGATGAGCCAGTGGAGTCGGAGAGTGAAGACAGTGATGATTCAGCAGAGTCTGAGAGTGAAGATGAAGGTGAAGATGAAAAAGAAGCCATAGGCAATGAGGCAATGAGGCAATGAGGAACTATTTACCATATTCCAAAATATTAAGCAGGTCTTAGACACTGAAAATCAGGTTTAGAAGATGAAGATGATGAAGTGAACACAGACCCAAATGGTGTACAAAATGTGTCTATTTCCGTATATGCTGATGTTTTAGTTATAAAGTGTATAGACATAATGTTCCAGTGGAGAAGATTACAGAACTCTACACTCGTTAAAATAATTCGTCGGGAAATTAAAATTTTATCGATGAGGGGTACGCATACGATGAAGCAGTCTCTTCAGCTCTTCGAAAAAGAGAGTTTCTGATCTGGAAGTACATAAGGAACCATCTACATGCTGAGGATAATGATGATGATGATGATGATGATGATGATGATGATGATGATGATGATTCTGTCGGTGATGGATCTGATCCATAAGGAATTAGTCATCGATAAAACGGATCTCCAGAACATTAACTATTTGTTTATGCTACAGTAACTATATGTTTTATCATATGTAATATTTTCTTCAATGTAAAAATATGGATACAAATAAAACATTGGTTCTTTATGTGCGTGTTGATTTGATGATTGTAGCTGCCCAGCCGGGTCCCCCCACATCCCTCGATATACAAATCGGAGTGCTGATGATGCTGGTGGTGGTGACAGTGGGGTTGGCGGTTGGTGAAAATAGGTGTTGTGGTGGATGATGGGGTGTGGTTAATGCTTGGTGGTGGGAGTTGGTGCTTAGTGGGTGGTGGTGCTGGTGGTGATAGAGGGATGGTGATGGTGGTGATGGTGGTGGTGATGGTAGTAGGTGGTTGCGGTCACAATGTCTAAACAATGGTTAGCCAACTATATTATTTTTGTTGTCATGGTCTCATTGACTAGGTACCCATAATGCATTCATATTGTGTGTACCCGGACATGGTAATTTTTCCTATTTTATTACCTTTAACTGGCTGACTGGCGAGGTGTTACAGACATTCCAGGGATCTCTGTATCCTGCTAAATGTTTTGGAAACGATTTGAGCAAAAGTTGATGCAGACAGTCAAATTATTTTCAAAATATTCACTAAAAATTTTGGAAACAATTTGATTGAAAGTTGTTGCTAACACGGCAGTCAAATTATTTTCTAAATATTCATACATTGCCCATTGCCGGCCTTGTAAACAAGTGCGCTAGTATACCTCATCCCTCGCGCCAGGCAGCACCATGCTAGCATACCTCATCCCTAATCCTCCTCACTCTTCCGACCTCAATTATGCGACTGCCTCTACAGTCATTCCAGGGATCTATGGAACCTGCTAAATATTTGGGAAACGATTTGAGCAAAATTTGATGCAGGCGGTCAAATTATTTTCTAAATATTCACTAAATATTTTGGAAACGATTTGATCGAAAGTTGTTGCTAACACCGACGTCAACTTATTTTCAAAATAATCACAAATCGCGCATTCCCTGCCTTGTAAACAAATACGCTAGTATACCTCATCCCTCGCGCCAGGCAGCACCGCGATAACATTTCTTATCCCTCCTCCTCCTCATACTCCCTACTCCTCCTACGACCTCCCTTATCAGACCACCTCTTAAAATCCTTCCTCATATTATCAGAACACCCATTATTTTTACCTACCATACCACGGTAGATAACCACGGAGGGGGGCGCACGCTGCTAAGTTAAAACGTAAAATACCCAACTTTTAAGGGTCAACAGAAAAATTATTTTCAAAATATTCGTACATCATGCTTGTAAACAAGTACTCTAGCCTCTCAAAACCAACTGAGCAAGAATGCTAGCCTCATCTACCTCCTACTCCTCATCCTCCTCATAGACCTCCCTTATCAGATCACCTCTTAAACTCCTTCCTCCTATTATCAGACCACCTCTTAAACTATATTATTTTTACCTTACATACCATGGTAGATAACCACGGAGGGGGGCGCGCCACCACTATGTTAAAATGTTAAATACTCAACTTTTAAGGGTTAACATTTACAGAATACTGGAACAGCAATATTGATTCATGCGCTTCGACAGTGTTCTAGAATCTATCAAGTGTGCGCCACTGTTCGCCATTGTTCTCAAAATCTCTAAAACGTGGGTAGCTGTTTGCCATCGTTCTTACATTCCAATCCCTTTGTGCGTGGCTGTTCACCATTGTTCTCGAAAAAATCCCTTGTTCTCGAAGACACCCCGGGGTGAAGAACAATAACGAACAGATAACCCCATTACTACTTACTACGTCTAGACTTTTGAGCGGATCACTCCCATACTTGGGTAGGATGTAGCCACTGATGATTATTTTTAAAAAAAATAATTTTTTTCAAAATGGCTGCCATGAAAGAATTTGACCGGTTTTCGGTTTTTTGCAAAAATGAACTCGGGATGAAAAATTGTGGAAAAAAAAATCTTTTTTTAAAAACTTAGATTTTTTTTTTTAAGCTGACGACCAGGCACACCTCTTGGGGTCAAAATGGGCCAAAAATGTTTTGTGCAGAAATGAACTCGCGGCGACGAAAAAAAATTCTAATTTTTTTTTTCAAAATGCCCGCCAAAATGAGTTATGCTCCGATCAACTTGAAATTTGGGGAACTTCTAGCTCTCATATTGATTTGGTATCAAATTTAAAGTTCACCCGACCAACAGTTTTCGAGAAAAATATCTTTTTGTTGCTGCATATCCCCATAGTAAACCTATGGGAGCAATATTGGAACAGTTATCTCCTGTAGTTTTCTTCCGATTCTTTTCAAACGTGGCCAGATTCTAGAACATTGAGAGATCTAAAAAAATTTGAATGAAAATGTTAATATCTCCCTCATGGTCAAGGTCATTCACGGGTAACGGTTTCCAGTTTTCATGTTTGGCACAAGTTACCCGTCTTTCATCATGCAACTTCAACGATCATGTTCGAAGACACACATTATCTCATCTTTTTAATAGAAGAGACCTTATACTATTTCTTCATGGCCAGACATCGCAGATTTACAGTTACTTCAGTAAATGTTCTCTAGTTCCTAATTATATTGGCTGAATAAATATACCTTTCCCAGATAAATTGTTCAGGCAGCAGCTGGCCGGCATTGGGTGAGCATTGCACTAAGATACAACGCATCTTAAAGAGTTCCTAAACTACAGTCACAAAATTCTTAAAGTCCAATGCAAAGCTTATCCAATTATACATTTATGTATTTTTTTTTTTTAATTTCCACAGTTATTTGCATATATAAAATTGAGTAAAACAAGTGGCCAGTAGGGTGTATTTTAAAATTATAATTCGCATGACAAAATTTTTTTTTTAATGTAAAAAATAATATATAAATGTTTAGAAAATTGGATGAGCTTTCCAATGATGTATCACCTCAATATTATTATGACACTATAATTATACTTCTACATATAAATGCTTTAAGTGCATTGTATCTGAACCCAATAGCCATTAGCGAAGTAATACTGTACGAGCATCCCCTGGCCAGTTTGCCAGCCAGAAGTGTTGCGAGCGATGCATTGTTGGAAGGTGTTTTCCCAAAATACATCAATCTGGGAACGGTTTATTGTGGGCCAATCCCTTCAGTGGTTTCAGAGGAAAAGTGTTTTTGTGAAAACTATGTTATCAAAGACGGCAGCAAGTCAACTCGACTAATCATTTTGAGCATGTGAACAAAGTTTCTTCAGCTCTTGTCTTAGATGAAGTTTTTTAGTTTCAGGTCAATGAGCCCAGCTGTTTCACAGAAGATCTTTAAATGTCATTTTTAAAATAGCTTCCCGGTACCAACCATGGATCCGACCCTATGGATCATTCCTACCCAGTTGTTCTTGAGAACTCGCTTAAAGAAAAAGGGTGGACAGATGCTGGATGGATAGATAAATGACGGACGGCCGACATAAAAAGTTCTTTAGGGTGTGTTAAATATTCTGGGGAACCTTCTAAAACTAATATTATTGGAAGGTGTTGTTGCCTGAGGTAACAATGCCGCCAATTCAAATTGGTAACAAACAATTAAACAGCAAGCGTGTACTGAATGAGTGATTTAAATTATGATTTCGCAGCCTCTTACATAGCCATATTAGCATGGGGTGTTGGAGGGGCATCTGGCCTAATCTCAGACTAATCGGAGGCCTTCAAATGTCTGATTTTGTTTTCATGTGTGCAGTGACATCATCGCTTATGGCTAGAACTCAAAAAGCGTGACGTGGCTAAACATGTGCATCACGACCGTACGTGATGGTAAGGTGGGTGGGTGGGGTGCTCATAGTCATACAAAAATTACGGTATTCAAAAGTCCAAGAGTATGATATTTATTATTTAGAATGCAGGAGATGGCTTTTAGGCGCATCTAATGTTCACATTCTTCCGAGGGAGCCCCACCCCAAGATCACACCCGCCTTCCATTCTAGAGGAGGGAGACAACAGATCTTAGACTCATTCCTGAACTGCCCTCACCTACATCGAGCCATATGTATACTAGGGCCATATGTATATAAATTCTTTCTACCTTTGCATACAGCATGCACATCACGCGCCAATTAGAAATGTGATTTTTGAAGCTGGTGTCATTTTTAGTCATCTATGAGTATGGCCAGGAATAGCCCTTGTTGTAGCGCTACCATGCACATTGCTGCGCCCAGCCGCCCATCATGGCCCATATTTTCTATTCTACCCACTAAAGCATTAACGGAGAGCGGAACACTATTATGACAAATTACTATTTTACCCTTACTTGCAAATGGGTGGAAAGTGTTCAGATTTTAAGATGGCAAATATCACAAGAATGATGATATACAAAACACAATAATAAATTATTGAATATACCACATGTAACTACAACTACATAAATAGCAGTTTATAACGTGGTGAATTGAAAATGGAAACCAGGGCCTACATAGGCTCACCATTAAACTTGTGAGTTGAAAGTGAAAATGGAGGTACATATAGTAATTCCATGTGCGATTAGCCTTCTGAGTAGAGCGTGATAGCCAGGGTGGAGAAATAATGGCAGGACATTTGCTTGTACACGTCTCAACCTTCGAGGAGAGAAGTGTTTGTATTTCTTTCTCCAGCCTAAAGGCACTCCCATATTACGATATGGGATGACTGCCAAAACACGTTACAAGTGAACTTTAATACAACTGCTCAGTCTGCTTTGAATATTCTAAAAATCATTTTTGAAGTTCTAAACTGATGTGAGTATTTTTAATAGAAATTGGTAACGGGCACAGCTGCCCCCACTGGCCCCGTGGGCAAAGGGCAACGGGGACAACTGCCGTGATTCCGGCACCCCTGACTGCAGGGACAATATTCTGAAATTATTCAATGAATTTTCAATATGCTTTCTTGGGAATTGAGATATTATGGTTGAAAGCGATTTGAGTGAAGATAGAGAAGACGGAATGTATCAACACCTAATGGTCTCAACATTGATTCCATATGATAACTGTTGTGAAGTACCTACATACCTTTACGTGGGTCAAGCGCCTATACGTGTCTATACAGGTAGATCGGCGCAAATCACTCTAGCTATGAAAGCAAACTATTACGAAACTGATCACTGAGTATTTTATAAAATGGCCATATATATATATATATATATATATATATATATATATATATATATAACACCAGCCAGCCAACCAACCTACCAACTCACTAAATGAAGTGCAATACATAGGTAAAAATCTCAGTCCTGGTTTATCACCCTACACTGGGACATTAAAAGTTATTTTAAAATATATATATAAGGACTGACACTATAAAATATATGACACAATTAGTTCAGGTTTAACCTAGTCCTAAAAGACGAACAAGAGACATGGGGCATGGGACAGAAAGACAACATATTTACAGGTACATATAGGTGTGCTTATCTTGCTAATTATTATTATTATTATTATTATTATTATTATTATTATTATTATTATTATTTGTTTTTGTGACTGAGTGCAAGTATGATAATGCCATCATATGGTGGTGTGGGTTTTTTGTAGGTTTTTCGGGAGGTTTTTTGTGTCTTGTCGCTCAATAAGGTCTGCAGTAACTTGGTCATATTTATTGCTGAGAATTGTATATAACTCGATCATGTCGCCACGCAATCTTCTAAATACTAATGTTGGTAACTTTAACTTTTGGAGGCGTACATGATATGGTAGATTACGCATACCAGGAACAAGTTTGGTTGCCCGTCTTTGGACATTTTCGATTGCATTTATGTGCTTTTTCAGATATGGAGCCCAAACCATATTAGCGTATTCAATATGTGGCCTAACAAGAGATTTGTAGAGATGTTTAAAGTTTTCTTTATCTAGATAGTCAAATGTTCTCCTAATCAGTCCCATTATCTGGTTAGATTTGCTTATTTTTCCATTTATATGTTCATCGAAGCATAGTTTATCGTCTATTATGACACCTATATCTTTTTCACTAGATGAATGGGCTAGAGTATGGTTATTAAATTCCATTGTATAAGTGTGTAGAGATGGTTTTTTTGTTGATATTCGCATGCTTTTGCATTTATCTGGGTGGAACCTCAATAATGAATTATCAGTCCATGAACACATAGAGTTAATATCATTTTGCAGGGTGTCACACTCTTTTGGGTTAAAGATTGATCGAAAGAGTTTAGTGTCATCTGCAAATAAAAAGATCTCAGACCCACTACTGATTACATCGGGAAGATCATTAATGTAAATTATAAACAGTAATGGCCCTAAAACTGAGCCCTGTGGTATACCGCTTGTTACGTCTGTTGGTTTAGATATGATTCCATTTATAACTACTTGTTGCTGCCTTCCGGTTAGGAAGGATTGGATCCAGTTTAACAAATTACCTTCTATGGCATATGCAGTTAGTTTTTTAATTAGACGTTTATGTGGAACCTTATCAAATGCTTTCGTGAAGTCGCAGTAAATCACATCAATCATACCACCCCCCCCCCCCCCCCCCTTGTCCAGAGTCAGTAGCCATTTTTCAAGAACAGTCAAAAGTTGGAGAACTGTTGATCGGCCGCTTATAAAACCATACTGTTTTTCTGATAGCATATTATTAATCCTAAGACGTTCCATAATCGTGTCTTTAATAACAGATTCCATTATTTTACAAACAACAGATGTTAAGCTAATTGGACGGTAATTGTCTGGTTTGGTTTTATCTCCTTTTTTGAAAATTGGTGTGATGTTTGCATTTAACCAGCATTGTGGTAATGTTCCCAGGCTTAGTGATTTATTAAAAAGAATTGATAGTGGCAGGCTTAGTTCGTAGCTTAGTTCATAAAGGAATCTTGGATGGAGTTTATCAGGCCCGAGTGACTTAGCAGTGTTGAGATTCACAAGTTTTTTTCTTACAATTTCAAGTATGATCTTTAATGTACCCATTGGCACGTGGGCTCTACAAGGAATAGTTGGGGAATCATCGTCAGGTTCTGTTGTGAATACTGATCTGAAGTAGCTGGCTAGGGTGTCTGCCTTCTCTTTATCATTTTTTGTAAATGACACTTCCATATCATGCTCAGTGGCACTAGGTATTTGCAGATCTGAAATACCTGATCTGACTTTAGCCTTGGATTGCACATAATTCCAAAACTTTTGGGGGTTATTTTTGGCTGATATAGAAATATTTTTCTCATATTGTTTCTGTGCTTTTCTTGTTTCTCTTCGAACCTGGTTTCTTGTTTTACAATATTCATCATATATATTACGGTTACCGCCTGTATCAATATATTTTTTCCATAGTCGCTTCTTCCTGTTTATTTTGGTTCTTGTAGTTTGGTCAAGAGGATATTTGTGCCTTTTGTTTTTTATTGTTCTTTTAGGAATAAATTTATTTTCACCTTCTTGACACATTCCAAATATGGTCTGCCACATATCATTAATATCGTTTATTTCTTTTAGGCGTGTGTTCCAGTCTATATTTAAGAAATTAATTATAGCTTTATAATCTGCTTTATCATAACAGACCCTTGTTTTACTTGTAGTAGTAAATTCGCCATTTAAGCGAATCTCCATCTGTATAGTGGAATGGTCACTTTTTCCAAGTGGCGCATTTGTATGAATATTATCCACCAGGTCAGGGTAATTAGTAAATACTAAATCCAATATTGTTGGCTTGTCGGACCCACGCCCTCTAGTAGGCATTGAAATTAGCTGTTGTAAGAAGCAGTCTCTTACAGATTCAATAAACTTAAACGTAAAGTCTAGGCTAGAGCTAGAGGTGTTGTTTGTGTTTGTAAACCAATTAATATGTGGCGTGTTAAAGTCTCCTAGAATAAGCGAGTGCAGGTTAGTGGTGTGTATTTCCTTTAAAATATGACAGAGTTCATTATTGTTTTGGTTATTAGAGTTTGGGCTTCTATAAAACACTCCCAAACGCAGTGTTTCATGTTTACATCGTATGTCGCAGAGGATGTATTCTTCGAACATACTTTGGTTAATGCTTAGTAGTTTATAAGATAAGGTGTTTTTTATGTATAGTAAGATACCTCTTCCTATTGTAGTAGTAATATTTTTATCTTCAATGCTGTAGCCATCTAGATTGTAGTCTGCTATACTAGGTTGAGCTCTGTAGTTTTTTGGCTTGGCTTCAACTATAGCTATGATATCTGGTGGGTCATCTTGTATTATGTGCAGAAGTTCGGTTTTTTTGGCTGATATGAGTGTTAAAAGGTTAAAGAACCATCATCCCTTTTTCCCATGAGATATTTTCTACCGGAAGTTAGTGAAAGGTGTTGCTACCTGCATTACTCTTTACTGTGATGGTGGGCCACAAAGACAGCTAATTTCTTGGCCACCATCCATTTTGCATGCAACAGCTTTCCAAAATGCATATAGTTTGGGTCTCCGTTAAACAAGTCCCATTTACCCCGTGGTCCACTAAGACACAATAATATTCCTACAACGAACCACCATATCATTGAGTGATAGTAGTTGCTGTCTCTGACCAATGAATCAATTGTGACAGCTCAAAATAAAATTTTGGCGCTAAGACAAACCCCGCTAAGACGTGAAATAACAGGCAACATAATTACAGGAAACCACGTCGCTAATGGACAGGCGCTATAACAACAGTACGTACAACAATGGCGCGGGATTGTCTCTCTTTGAGCCAATCAGAAAGCGTGTTATGTCCGGTTAGATTTCCACGTACTATTGGCTTTAGATACTAGATCAGTCTGTATTTGACCACAGACTCGTTCATACTTATTTCTACTGTTTTGTCACTCGAAATTTTGTTTCAAAAAATTTGAATATCTGAAATTAATTCAAAATTTTCGCCGTTTCTTATCTTCATAGTCATCATACGATAAGTACACTTAGTTTGCGCTCATATTCATCCTAGGCTATTTAAATTTGTATATGCCTATGACTAAATTCGGACGTATCCAAATAAGCGTTCTTAGCGCATGATTGAATACTTGATGATGAAAGAATACGATGTCAAATATTCTTCCCTTTTTTACTTTAAAACATTGTTGAACTGTTGGAATATTTATTTTTAAAAACATCTGATAATTTGAGATTATGTCGTGTATAGAAAGGTCGTCCTCATTACAACTCGCCCTACTTCTAACTCGTCCTAGGTCAACTCGTCCAATTAGTGTTCGTATGCGAATATATGTGGTTATATTATATTATTCGGGATTATAGAGCATCTATTATGTGATTAATACAATGCTATTTGATAATCACATAATATCAGTGCTCTGTTATCCCGAATAATATAACATAACTACGTATATTCATATATGACCATTATTTGGGACGAGTTGACCTAGGACGAGTTAGAAGTAGGGCGAGTTGTACTTAGGACGGGATGTATTTAGGACGAGTTGACTGGATACCTTTATATACGACACTAAATTTTTAACGTCTGTTTCTTGTTTTAGTAGATTCTTCCGACGATTTTTTCCATATTCGCTTCTTCCTGTTTATTTTGGTGCTTGTAGTTTGGTCAAGAGGATATTTGTGCATTTTGTTTTTTATTGTTCTTTTAGGAATAAATTTATTTTCAGCTTCTTGACACATTCCAAATATGGTCTGCCACATATCATTAATATCGTTTATTTCTTTTAGGCGTGTGTTCCAGTCTATATTTAAGAAATTAATTATAGCTTTATAATCTGCTTTATCATAACAGACCCTTGTTTTACTTGTAGTAGTAAATTCGCCATTTAAGCGAATCTCCATCTGTATAGTGGAATGGTCACTTTTTCCAAGTGGCGCATTTGTTTGAATATTATCCACCAGGTCAGGGTAATTAGTAAATACTAAATCCAATATTGTTGGCTTGTCGGACCCACGCCCTCTAGTAGGCATTGAAATTAGCTGTTGTAAGACTAAGAAGCAGTCTCTTACAGATTCAATAAACTTAAACGTAACGTCTATGCTAGAGCTAGAGGTGTTGTATGTGTTTGTAAACCAATTAATATGTGGCATATTAAAGTCTCCTAGAATAAGCGAGTGATGAATTGAACTGGGATAGCTATGCTATAATAAAACACTGAGGCAATAACAAGCCAATGGCTTATGCCTCGTAAAATGATGATGATGATGATGATGATGACGATGACTGGGAAGACTTTGGTGACCTAGCAATTATTTCCTGCAATTAGTGTGGGTGTGGTAGACCTTTTGTAAAACCAAACTTGTCAATCTATTTCGTTGTGTTTCCTGCCAAATGTTTTATATTCTACTGTAATGTAAATAATTCTTGTCGTCTGCTGAATTAGCAGGTTTGGAAATCGGCTGAAATGCCAGACATTGAAAGGTTACATTTAGAGGATGCTCTAGAGGATAGTCCTCAGGTACAACAATAACAGTTCCAATTTTTGCATCAACTTTCTTAACACGTCATGTGTTTCCGTGACATACCAACCGGTCTTTCCGAATCCCGGACAAAATCCCACTGGACATAATCTCACTGGACAAAATCCCACCAGACATAATCCCATCCGGACATAATCCGGCTGCATCCTTATTCTTACCCACCCCCTCACGAAAACTGGTATCTTGTGTTTATTTCTATTAATTATTTAGTTTTACCGCTTTCTTTGTATGGCAAAAAAAAGATAATAGAGGTATAGCCTAACTTATTAAAATGTTGTAGACATTGAACACTATAGATAATTTTATTTAGTGTCATAGCCAGATTTCGTCGCAAACTGAAATCCTGATAGTAAAGCTATGGAAAGGTTTAGAATCAAGATTAGCCGACTGGAATGCCCAACCATACAATGTTGCCGCCACAAATACCTTTGGCACGTTCAAAGCCAAGGTGTCTACCCAGGTGTAAGTGACTAGGGTCCCAAAAACTGTAAATAGTGTACATAGACAAGACTTTGATCAGCCTGTTTTTGAAGAGAATCCTACAGTTATAGTCCGAGTATCGGTTTCTAACAGGGTATAAAAAATTCAGAAAATCAGAGCGAGGTTAAATATCAGAAAGTTTTCATTTCCATTGCGCTGCACAGACCAATGGAACAAACTACCCAAACACATTATCAATACTCCTTCTAATATTAACTCTTAAATCCAGAGACAAAGTTCTATGGGTCAAACACCCACTGCTATTCAACTTTGAACCTGATCCAATCTTTCATCCCACTTTCTTTGAAGAATTACTAACAAATCATGAATCAGGGTTCGTAGGCATGGAAGTCTGGAAAAAGTATGGAAAATTAAGAAAGCCTTTTCCAGAGCTGGAAAAAGTATGGAAATTCCAATTTTGGACCAACTGGTATGGAAAATTAAAATATCGGCAAGCCTAATTTTTCCGACCGCAATCTTTTTGTTTACGAACGAAATCTCGCATTTCCGCCAATCTTGCCAGAATCTAATTCGATTGGGTCCCGGTCTCGTCTTGCAATAGAAAACTGCCAATTACCGGGAACATCTCGCGGTTGTTGAGCAATACGGGTTCTGAACATGTTCAAGTACAACACAATAAAAATGAGTGAATCGGCAGTCGCCTGTCAAATAGTACAGAGTGTTAGAAGCCGAAACAATGAAATAATTTGCGAGATTGCCGTTTTTTGTGATACAGTAAAGATGGGAAAGTGCAAATATGCTAGTGTTTGGGAAACTAATGATAAATGTAAGGAATGGATTTTAAAAAGCGGCTCTTGTTAGCCACATGCCGGGGAAAAAACATGAGACACTGACAGAAGTTCGTCTAAAGCCAGCGCCGAAAGTTACGGATTTCTTTGGTTCAAGGTAAGAATATTTTACATTTTCACATTGATAGTACCAGAATCATTTAGAAGCGTAGCAATTTTATATCGCCCAACGTTAGATGATCCCAACTTTGCCTTCATATCGTGAGGCCTCTTGTGTTGGCTCGTCATCGAGTGAAAATAATGAATTCCTGTTGCTATGGCGATCATTTAGAAGCGTGGCAATTTTATATCGGCCAATGTTAGATGATCCCAACTTTTCACGGAGTCACGGTAAAATATTATTGACTGTCTGACAGCTCTTTCGTATCGCGAGGCCTCTTATGTTGCCGCATTATCAAGTGAAAATAATGAGGATTCCTCCTGTTGCTATGGCAATATGATCAGCTTTGGTAAATTTAAATTAAATTATGTGTATATGTGCAGGGTTTAACTTGTTATCTAAAGGTGGGGTGGGTGGGTTTGTGTGTATGTTGATATTTCTGGTTATATTAGATTAAGATAACGCCTATGATCTTTTAATAGTGTGTTTTGATAGGATAGCTATTGCATATTTTGAAAATAATTTGACTGAAAACTATTGCTGCTTAAAGCAGCAACAGTTTCCAGTCAAATTACTTTCAAAATATTCAACAAAAAATGTGCTGCTGTAATGAAATTCATATGTGTGTGTGCGCGCGCTGTGCTTTGACATTCTTGTGACAATTATTTATATATGCAGTTTGTTATTGTCCTCGGGTCTTCCACTACTGCAGTTGCTTCAGTTCCACAGGCAAAAGTGCGCACGCTGTGTTTTGATATTCTTGTTTTATAAAGTTTAATAAAGTTTATATATGATGAACTTAGTAACTGTGTTTGTTTTTTGTCTGATTGAAAGTCCCAAAATGAGGTCTGGAAAAGCTGTATGGGCCTGTGGAAGAACTGCAGAAAACCACAGATTTCATCTTGAGAACAGCTCTCCAAGTGTGATACCAGCGATCGAAAAGAAGAAGGTCTGGAAAATTTGAAATTGAGTCTGGAGAAAGTCTGGAAAAGGTATGGAATTTAATTTTGCTGAAGGTGTATGAACCCCGTGAATATGATGACAGCTGAATCAGCCATCCAGTCTATGCAGCCCGGAACAGATGCCAGGGGCGATTTGATGCCTTCTGTCAGAAGAGGATTCATGTGAGTTCATAAACAGTTGCCGATTGCATAAGAATATAAAGCTTTTGTTAAGAAATGGCTTTTATTCAGATTCAGTAAGTAGCAAGTGATGAGTGAAATAATTCCAAATAAATTTACTGTGTGTAAATACTCAGTATCGGTTTTCAGAGGGTTTTTGTGTACTTAGATATCAGTTTCTAACAGAGATAGATGCCAGGGGCGATTTGATGCCTTCTGTCAGAAGAGGATTCATGTGAGTTCATAAACAGTTGCCGATTGCATAAGAATATAAAGCTTTTGTTAAGAAATGGCTTTTATTCAGTAAGTAGCAAGTGATGAGTGAAATAATTCCAAATAAATTTACTGTGTGTAAATACTCAGTATCGGTTTTCAGAGGGTTTTTGTGTACTTAGATATCAGTTTCTAACAGAGATATAAATTCGTTATTTGTGTAGCGACAAGGTGATGATATGACACCACTGTCTATACGACAACAGGAGAGTTTGTCAGCGAAAATAATGGTACAAACTCCGCTAAAAAGAAAGCACAATTTAAGTTATTGTAGTAAATCTGACTATACCTGGTAAAAAAAGAATTTTATTACCCGGTATATGTAGACAAAAGCAACACTATTGTCAAAATCAAAATTCTGTGTCCTTGCTTTGTGAAGTAGTAAATCTGGTGTTTAAAATGAAGATAAGGATTGTTTTGCATACCATAAAGCGTTAAAATTATGATAGTTTTTACCATATATAGAAACCATGGCCATGTTTGGATTGGGCATGTGCGTGAAAAAAAATCAATCTAGATTTGAAAACAATATAAGCACCCCATGCCACTTCGGCGCATACGTTGTAAAGAATTATTGTTCTGTTGGTGAAATCAACATACCATGTTTGACAGCAACTGGCATATATGTCATCTGACGCGAAGATGTGGCTAGTTTGTCTCATTTCTTTACCAGGTATGAACATTTTTAGGGCTCCTTAAAAAGTAATAGTGAAAACACATGTACGAAAAAAGGAGCAATTGTTAGAAATAGGACCCTGTTAGAAACATGTACCCTGACCATATATCATTTAATGTCTTTCTAATCCATCTTCTGCATATGTGTACACACCCACAAACTAGCAGAATCTTCAGCAAGTTGAAGGAGGCTAATCAACAAGAAGAAGAATCCCACCTGGACAAAATCCCACCGGACATAATCCTATTGGACAAAATCTCACCCGTACATAATAGCAATTTGTAAAAACGCTACCATGGAATCACTATGAAACAGGTCAGACCACACAGATAACGATTCCGTCTTCAAGAACAGTCGATATCATTCAAATCTCTTTAAGAGCGATAGTATTAGTAGTAGTGGTGGTGGTCGTAGTAGCAGCAGCAGTAGTACCCCTGAAGCCTGCAACGGCAGCATAACAGCTTTGCTCATAACTTGTTTGCTGAAGAAGTTTGTTAAAAAGTTGGGTGAAATAGAGCAAGTTTTTTGTTGGTAGTAACATGGTTGTGGTCTAGTAGCTTCAAACAATGCGGCCACCCTCATCCTTTCAATATCCTTATCTATCTGTCTCTGTCTTAGATGGCCACCCTTAGCGAAACGTATAAAATGAATAACTTCAACTGGAATCTGTTACACAGCAACAGTTTCCAGTTACATGACTAACAAGGGAACACTCCCTTGTTATATATATACTGAGCCAAAAAAAAGTTTAGCAACAGTGAAGTTTGGTTTGTTGTATTAAAAGTATGCGTCCATTTATAACCAAATTTGCAGGCATGTTTCATCAATGTAATGTCTCGCTAATCATGAAGAAATGCAAATCATTTCTTGCATTTCTCGGCCGCACGCTAAATGCATTTTTCATGCACTGGCCCACATTGGCAGGTAGCGAAGGCAATAATTTGCCATATTGCAAAAGCAGGTAGCGAACGTTAACAGAAAACGCTTAAAAGTTTAACGTACCGAACATGGGCTGCCGCCCAGGGCTACCCGAAAATCAGCGCCATGAAGCAATGGGAAGACTCGCTGCTGGGCAGAGCGTTCGTGTTGTTGCTCGACATTTTAATGTTCACGCCTCAACAATTTCCCATCTCCGCCAACGTGAGCAGGAAACTGGACATATTAATGACCGACCACGATCTGGTAGACCGAGAGCAACAACACCACGAGAAGATCGCTAATTAGTGACGTCATCACGACGTCACAGGTTTGAGACTGCGCCGCGGCTGTCCCGTAATTTGCACACCGCTACCGGCACTACAATGCATCCACAAACTGTGCGAAACAGACTCCATGATGCTGGACTGCATGCCCGTCGTCCACTTGTTGCTGTTCCGCTTACAGAGCGTCACATCGAGAATCGGTTTGCATGGGTAAGAACTCATCAGCGATGGCGTGCTCAACAATGGAGGCGCGTTTTGTTCAGTGATGAGTCGAGGTTTTGTGTGGATGTGGCGGATGGTAGGCAACGGGTTTGGCGACGTTCAGGAGAACGGTATGATGCAGCCAGCATCATTCAGCACGACAGATTCGGTGGCGGCAGTGTCATGGTGTGGGCTGGAATCCATGAAAATGGCAAAACTGATCTTATTGTGATTCGCGGAAATTTAACGGCTCAACGTTACTGTGAAGAAGTTGTCACCCCTGTTGTCATCCATTTTATGCAGCATCATGCAGATTTTATGTTCCAGCAAGACAACGCCCATCCTCATTCAGCCCTCAAAATTTCAAATATTTGCGAGACCCATTTTTGGGTCCCGTGTTTTCAGGTCTGCGTAACCAATTGTTCGGTTGCGCAAAATCAGTTTGCGTAACCAATTGGTTGCGCAAATTGGTTACGCCATTTTTTTTATCCAAACCTGCTTTACCTGAACATATTTCATCTGTATATTAAGTTAATAATGAATTTAAAGTGCATGTTGCTGAATTATCATTAGCATATTGATTACAGCATGGACTTATCCACCAATTACCTAATTTACACATAAAATATGTTTAGTTACTCAACTATTGACCCCATAATCAATTACATCACATATAGGTTGATGTCACCAGTCACTATTATAATTGACAGACAATACTAACTCTCATAGTAGTCTGTCAGTAAGTAGGCCTATTAATTGTATGTCTTTGTCTTTAAGTTTGTTTCAAAGTATTCACCAAGTTAGCTGTATAGTTATCATGAAATTGAGATTCTGGGACAAAGCTTGGAGCATAGCTTAGCTAGAGATGGGTGGGGAATAACTAAAAGTGGATTCATCCATTGTGATATAAGTACTGTAATATTTCTCAAGTAAATTTGTCAAAAAGCAGATTGAGTTTTTGTTTTATGTCCATTCATTTGTTCCATTTCATGACCAAGAAGAATATTTTGGAAAATTTACCCCTGAAATTACAAGCTCGATAACTGAGCCAGTCATTCAGTGTTAAGTCTCCAAAAACAATACTCCTTTGGTCTGCAAATGTACATTTTCCCAGCCAAAATATCAGTATTTGTGTGACAACACTCATTGGTAACATCTTTCCAGCTTGCAACAATTTCAGGGTTCATACACCTTGGGCACAATAAAATTCCATACTTTTTCCAAACATATATTTCAAAATTCCAGACCCACTAATAATTAGTGACTAATGACCCAATATTTATAAATATCTTAACACCCTCCTCCCACCCCACCCACAAACCCCACTACAAAAACAAAGAATTGAATATCTTACATTGTTGTGGCCTACCTAGTTGAGCAACCCTCTCCAGCCCACCCACCACCACCTTGAAAGCAATGGCTTCCAGTCATATTATTTTCAAAATATTTAAAAGAATACGCTTTAATTTGTGAAGAATTCCACCCAGGTATCAAAGAACTACCGTCTTAATTGACCCAAAAACAACAGGGGTTGAAATGTTTATAAAATTGTACCTGTGACAGGTAGATTTTTTTGTAACTGTTACCAAATATTTGTACTTTTCATGCAGCGTACATTTCTAATTTACAACAATAAAAAGCGTAACCAGCTCTAAGGCATTTAGTAGATAGCTTGACCCTTCTTAACTTGTACGCTTTAAACTGACAATTTAGTGCAAATGCGATTTACTTGAAAATAAGAGTTACTACGCACCGGTTTTCCTGACGTATAGTCCCCTTTTCTCGGTCGCTCCAAAGCAATGAACCACTTACATATCGGGTGGTATTACTGTCAGAGCCTTCCAATAATAATATATTGGGTCATATAACCCGTCAAAGGGGGGGGGGGGGGGTGGGCGCTAACATATTGCTTTACTGCGTTTAAAAGCGGCACAGTGACTAGATTTTTTTCCCCGCCATTAGCCATCAATATTAATCGCGAAAGTCGCACAGAGATTGGTTGAAATAAATTATGTGATTAATTCGTTATGAATGACAACGAGGCACGTGATCAAAATTTTACTACGATAGTAATTTTCATTCATGCCTTGAAATCGGATATCCCGCGAGCCAATCAGAAACAAATTTTGAGGGCTGTCATTCAGCTAGGGTCACCAGTGATTTCCTTGAGGCTAACAACGTTCCGGTGTTGGACTGGCCAGCGCGATCACCGGACGGACCTGTCTCCTATCGAACACGTGTGGGACATTCTTGGCCGTATGGTGCGTGAGAACCATCCACATCTTCACAACGTGCGGGAGCTGGAAGCTGCACTGCTCCAGGAATGGGATGCGATTCCTCTTCGTGACATCGGGTGCTTAATTCGAAGCATGAGAAAGCGATGTACGGCGGTGGTTAATGCATGCGGAGGTCACAACCGGTATTGACATCTCAGTGTCATTATTTAAATTGAACCCTTCCGTTGAATGATGCCGTGTTAAAGGCGCGATGCTAGCATTACAGTAACAAGAGACTGTTGTTCAAATTGGAAAATGACCTATCAATTAAATAATATATTTGAATCAATTTATTGTTTTTGTTAAATAACATTTATACAGTAATAGTCTCAGTGTTGCTAAACTTTTTTGGTTCAGTATATATATATATATATATATATATATATATATATATATATATATATATATATATATATATACTGTCTATTCCCAAGATTAAAAAACCATCAAGCAGAGCATATAAATGTTGTATGATAATGTAATTGTATAATGTGTATGTAATTGTATAATGTCTCCTGTGTATTTATCTCATGTAATGTTATGTCATGTATAAATATTATATGTAAGGGTCCCGTCACCTCATAGGCTCTGCCGTTGACATTTTGTATGTTATAGGCCTACAATAAATAAGCAAATAAAATTAGCTTGAATTGAATTGAATTAAAAAAGCCAAGGGATGTAATAGCCACGAGATCGCTGCCAAGTTTGCAACTATTCGAAATGTGACGCCCATATATAGGCCCTATCGCTTTCTGAGTTGATCCTGCTTGTCTCTAATGGAGTGGGCATGAAATCCTGGTGGGAACTGTCCAGTGGGATCTTGTCTGGGTGGTAGTATGTCCAGTAGAATTTTTCCGGTGGGATTTTGTCCGGGTGAGATTATGTCTGGTGGGATTTTGTCCAAGCACCTAATCGCCATTATAAATTTAGACTTACAATATCAGTATACATCTGAATACACAATCTCCTTTGTATATGATAGGGTTGCGCGATTTTTGCTTTGAAACATCGCGATCGATTTTATAAAAAAAATCGTGATTTTTTATTAAATCGTAGGTCCAAATTCCCAAAAAGTATATATCGGGGTAACGTGACAAGTCACCAAAACTGGGGACTTGGAATTTCTAGGAAAAGTTGAAATAAATGATACAAAAATAGCACGAAATTAGAACACAATTTCATGCGACAAATTCTTACCATCCTACATCTATGTTTAATGTATACCTTATATCCATAATCGCGGGAGTGAAATTATTAATTGGGACCGCCTAAATATTGCGTAGTGTTTAATAAACATCATTTATTTCATCAACATTTGACATAAAATGTCATTGAGTAAAAATATAAATCCCACTTCCACTTATAGCCTCCCTTTGTAGGACGAGTTTAAGGCATTACCTGAGTAGCGCGAAGACGCTAATATTAGTACCCGGGAAGATACTGCGCAATGCATATACATAGGACAGTAGCTTTGAGTAGCTACGATAGTAACAGTGTAAACTCGTCCTATAGTGCAGTTTATAGTTGCTTTCAGAATGTATGATTTACATTTAAGCGTAATCAACAGAGCACACAGTACAAAATACAACAATCTGGAATGCTGTTGCATTAGTTTCTTTAATTAGGCAATGACAACCGAATCAAAACGGAAAAATTAGTACACAGCCTGAAATTGCTAAATGAATTAAAAAGAATTGTGTTCAGTGATTATTGCCTAACACTCTGCAACTAAGTATATACTTGGTATTTCACGACAGACTCGGGGTCTGCAGTGAAAGAAAGAAAATTATATGGCGATTCGACTGAGTAACTAGCTGGTTTTCTCAATGACAAAGGTGTTACCTCGCTATTGTTAGCTGGTTTACCATAGAGTTTTGTGTTTTGGTTAGGACTTAGTGAACACATGCATGAAGCGATCAAGAAAAAAACAATGGATACATGCGCAAATAGATTATAACTATTCTTTTACTGCTGAATGATGAGTTTTAAAATCTTATAGTCTGCTCAATTTGTTCACGATTTTTTGATTTTTTTCAATTACATCTTAGAAAATCGCGATTTTCGATTAAATCATTAAATCACGCAAGCCTAGTATATGACCAACAGCAAAGCTATGCACATTTTCAACATCGCTATCCTTCATGTCCTTTGTAATACGGATTAATACATATTGGCATCATATATTTATTATAATAATTTGAGTATCAGTGATTAAAATTATAGACTACGTGACTGCGTAGATAACTATACCCTACATCAATAATACATACCGGGAACGTAATCACAATTGAGTAATAGTTCTCTGAATATCGTCGGATAAACAGTTTAGCGGCCATCTTGGATTGTTTTCCCACCCAATACTCCCTTACTAAAGCAATGGGAAATTTAAAATGTCTTCTCGGAACCACTGGGCCAATTTCAATTATATTTGGCTGGAAGCATCCTTATGGCATATTTGAAACAAAGCCGATCGGCCAATTTACCTGCCGGCCATCTTGGATTATAGCCGATTTTAGGAAATGTCTTGAAATATCTTCTCCTCCGAAGCTGCTTTGGGGATCGATTCAGAGCTCATGAAATATCATCTAGGCCAAGAGCTGAACCAAGTTTATTCAAGAGAACTTGATTGGCCTAATAATTCAGAAGCCATCTTGGAGGATCTAGTTTTCATGAAAACGACATCTCCAGAAGCGCTAAATGGATGGTGCCAAAATTTGGAAAATATGATTAGGGACTAAGGGACATAAGAGGTTGTTCATGGGAAGTTGATACGTAAAAAACATGGCTGCTACGAGCCAATCAAAATGTAGTGTGTCTGGAAGCCATATTGGATTTTTTCATTTGATGGATTTTGAAGCCGAAATTCGTGTTTAAATATAGGTTTTTAGGTAATTAATTTTCAAATTTGCGTTTTTCGAAACTGTTGGATGAACTGTTTGGCGGCCAATTCTTGGATATTTTCCCGCCAAAAGCTCCCATACTAAAATGTCTTCTCACCAGAACCACTTGGATGATTTCAATTATATTTGGCAGGAAGCATCCTTAGGCTATAGAGCTTTGGTGACCATCTTTGATTTTAGCTGATTTTTAGAAACGTTTTTGAAAATCTTAGAAACCACTTGGCAGATTGATGTGAAACTCGAGGAAAATTCATCTTGGGCAAAAGCTGAAACAATTTGTTCAAGAGAACCTGATGCAGGGAATATTTTGTTGGAAAAAAATTGCGTGGCAGTAACTGCTAAACAAATCGAATAATGCATAGCAGTTCATAGCACTTGCATAACAAACAAACTGTGTTGAAACTGGTTGGTGTTCCAACGGGGAAACGTTTCAAAACATGTTGCATGATCAAAAACAGCTTTTTTCGTCTACACACGCTATGAGCAATTGAATCCGAAAACAACCGAAAAGCATAATTTTCCCATTTCGCAAAACGTTTTCCCTATGAAATGCGGGACTGGTTCCAATGTAGCAGTCATTGATACATATACCATACCGGGAGATAGTCAATATTTTCAAGCCAAGAGAATTAATGATTTTTATCATGTATTGCCGCTTCGATCGTGTCGTTCAAGCCACGAACAGAATAAATATGGAATGTAGTCTTTTCTAATATGGTTTCGAAATAATCTAGATCGAGATCAGTGTTAAAATGCGTAATATAACCAGGGTTAGATTTGGAAAATCAGTAGGCCGTCTAAAAAATTAGTAGTCCATGAGACGTGTAATATGCGACACGTAGTTTACACAAATTGCACAAATCTGACATGAACAGATGGTTGAATAATTAATATTGGACTTCTGAGAATGTTATTGAGGATAGTGTATCAGACTTCAGGTCTACAGTAGCCAGTATTGTCATTTGTCAGTATAACATATGTCAGATTCAGAATATGCATGTACTGGCTCTGGCCAAGGTCAGGGAGTATAGGAAACCTAAAATAATACGTATTGGCAGATTTGGCAATTACATTGATTGGAAGCTGTTGCTGCTTAAGGCAGCAACACATCTCAGTCAAATTATTTTCAAAAAAATCAATAATGTACCTCCCATGAATACTGTGATTTCACTGACTATGTTTAACATATATTTTGTAACTTACCAACCTACATCACATATCCCTTTCAACTGGTAGGCTAAACAAAGTACACATCATTCAATACAATGTAAGAAGGCTGAATAGTGTTAGTGCTTAACTGGAAGCTGTTGCAGGCTATGTCGGTTGTGAGCAACAGGTCCCCCTTAAAAACTTGCAACATATTCAACAGCTTATTAAGATGAAATTGAGTTTTTGCGATACTATGACTTCAGTTGAAAGAGTTAACAATTTTTATTTAAAAATTACTAATGGTTGTTTTCTCTGGCAGAAATAGTGAATGATAAAAGGTTTTACTGTGATCAGCGTGTATCGATTGGCCCACGTGTTACTAGTTTTACTACGAATGCTATATATATATATACTAATACGTCATTCTTAAAATTGCCGCGTAAAACATTGTTTATTTTCTTAACCGTCGGTAGTTTCCTTGCGATTCATTGGTTGCTCTCTATATAGTTATATTTATTAACCAATAATCTTGTGAGAAAGTATGTTCACTTTGGAGAAGAATACTCGAGAACACTCGCGCATGCATCGATCTTGGCGACATGCCATTCTAAATCTGTCGCTTACGCGAATCAAGTGCGATACACCGCGGTAACATGGCTAACTATACTGTGTCGGCCTTGATTTGGGGATGCGCTAACAGGAGTTTAACATTCGCGATGATATAACTCAGTTTCCGAGACAAACATTGTCTAAATCGACCAGAATCAGCCTAGATAAACTTGTATTTTTAAAGTTCATCATAACGCTAACTAATGACGAGGCAATGATCAATAGCCATACCCCCCTATAGGAGAATTTAGATATACAAGAGAGTCTGTTACGAGCAATATGTCCACGACCGTGAATACCCCATGATACATATTGCTACGTGTAGTTTCTGACCGGTGTCCAAACTCAAAACTGAAGTCTGTAACAGTTTATTATTATACCAGAAGAAGGAAGCTGCTAACGCATGCGCGCATCGCTAGCTTTTAGAATTTTTATATATAGCGCGCTTACTGAACTCGCGTCACCAGCGGTCATTTGTCCCATGGTGAAGGAAAGTATGAAGATATGTGCTCTATAGTTATATATGTCTATGGGCGATATCGGAAATCAGTCTCCAACGCATGCGCATCTCGCTTATTTACTAAATTTGATAATCGTTTTGGAACTTTTAGCGACTTTTTTTCAAAAATATTTCAAAATTAAGTGAATTGACTGAATTTTACATCAAAATTATGTATCGCAGCAAACAGCTAAGCGAAGTTGTGAATGTGTAGCAACAGGTACTCATTTGCATCGCATTTTGTGATGCGATACCGCTCAAAATATTCCCTGTGATGAGTGAAGTTGCATCATGGATGACCTAGTTTTTGTTGCAATTCTAACCAAAACCTTAGGATTGTACTTATAGTTGATGCCCTTTATAGTTGAAATGGCTATGTTTTAGGTGAGTGATACAGGCCCCTGGGGCCTCTTTTTTTAGGATTGAAAGGGTTAAGGAAACTGTCTCAACCTGCAATAGAGTCGTTGCCTGGTCTAGAATCTAATAACCATGGGCTACTGGTCCCCTGCTATTCTTCATCACTGCTGTACACGAGTATGATCTCACAACTTTGGATGTGCTAAAAAAACATTAGGTTGTCAGTAGGCATCATGGCTACCGATCGCTACAGTTCTAAGTACCATTGTCACCACTACAATACAAAACAGCTTGCTTATGGCAGTAATGTCTTCCAGAACCATTATGTTCAAAATATTCAACTCTAGAACATTTCTTACATCGTGATGAAAACTGTACTCAGGTCATTCCGTATAAGATGGACCAATGCCCGTCAACTCATAGTCACGGATTTCCTTCAAACTTTCTCAGTGTGAGCATATGGATGTTTTAGTTGAGCATGACAATTTTTTAACTGATATGTGAAATACTTTTTGAAAAATGCCCTCTCAAAGACCCCTATGCTAAAATTGACAAAAGTTTCAAGTACAAATCCAATGTTTGAGACATCATATCTCATCCAATATACTGTTTACAATACTAGATCTTTTCATTCTAACGCTCTGGTCAGCATACTTGAGGAAAATAACAAGCAATATGTGTTGACTTGTTTTGGGTGTGTTTTAGGGGTCACCAAAAACGTTAAAAACAGCTAATTTTCCTGTTTCAACAAAATTTGGTGATACAGTAAAATGTATATTATAGTTGCTGTAACTAAATGATTTCTACCCAGTTCACTAGAGCTAATATTAGCTTAGTAATATTTACTGACTAACAGCAAGGTTTGCTCATCAAAAAATTTTTGGGCCCCAATGCACCACCCCTGTTCACAAAAGAGGGCCAACTTCATCGCCTATTAAGTCAAAATAACCCCTTTCAATTTTTATTTTATTTTGGTGAATGGTAGATATATGGTCAATAGTTACATGGTTAAAAGTTGCACTCTTACATTTGTTCCCTTTTGGAGCTATGGCATACTAGAAATGTGATATTTTTGTAAAACTTGTACGATATTCCATTTTTGGGGGTTAATAATTTTAAAATTATAGGGCCTAGAGGCATGAAACAAGCGATACAACCAGTTCTCCTGCTATATTAGAAGAACCAATCAGCATTCCCTGGTTATATAATACATAAACATCGATTTTCTAGACCCAAAGACCTGACTCTGTTAAAAATTGACATTTTTCGCGACAATCTAATTTGTTTTAAAAAGTTTAAAATATCTCCACTTTAGCATTTTAGATACTTTTTCATCATAGGTGGACATTGAATGGTATATTATGGTGATATTAGTACAGCTACATGGACTTCTATGGCCATTTATAGACAATTTTGACACACTGCGACCAGGCCAATATGTGTAATCTCTCATACTAAAGTATGCCTAAATGTCACCCATTTCATGGAATTATTTAATAAACTCAGACAGGCATTGGTTAATACACATGATATAATATAAAAGTGTTACGAGATAGTACATAATACTACATACCTCAGCAATAATTGATGATACGGTACATGATCCAGCATATACCGCTCCTCCAAATTATTTAAATAGTCCATTTATAAAGTCGATATCAGTTTGTGGAAAAGTGTACTGCCGGCCAGTTGCTGTCAATGGTGTTGACACCTTACTTAGAATGTCACAAAAAGGAACCCAGCACTGGTCTGTGCGCCTTGGCCAACTAAAGGATCGAGCTGGTCCATGCAGCTTCATAAACGAAATGAGACAGTCCTCATTTTCTAGACTAATTTCTAACACTATGCCAAACCACCAATTTTTGTCATACAATGCACCAACATAGTCACTCAAAGACAGTTCCATAGGGATATTTAAATTCTGAATCTCTGATGACATACCAGGTTGTGTGTTAGAAAATGACCGAGTGTATGAAACATCATCAGTTGAAATTCGCTTTACTGTGATAGAGTTAGTGTCATTTGGAACAAACGAATGGAATGACCTGGTTCCTTGCACTGTTTTGGCAAGGAGATACCGCTCTTCCAACATTGTATGATGGCTCTGGATCTCATCTTTACTAACTAAGAAGAACTTGATCTTGCTTATGTTCTGTTGGCTGAATTCAATCAATTCACTAGCATTTCGTATAAGCGCTGTTTGCAGACTAGCCCTTGCGGCTAAGCGCTTCACTGTGCCACCGATACCGTCGCAAACACCTTTACCATGGCTGGTAGCAAAGAAATGCCATTCTGCCTTAATATCAAAATCTGAATAATGATGGCAGACATTAATAAAGTTTTTGAAGTTCTTGTATTGTCCTGCACACCCATCACTAAAGTATTTAATTATATGAATATTGGGATACTTTTCCTTCAAATATCTTGTAAAAATCTCCTGAAAACAGTACACAGTATTTGTTTCGTGTTTCAGACACTCCGAGATAAAGCATACATTTTCTTCATTCAACTTTCCATAAGCCTTAACATAAAATGCCAAAGGATGTATCGTGACTTGAGAATTGTTCCAATAAAATCCCTGTACACAATCTTGCACAATAATGCTGTAATTTTCAGCAAAGTCGAGAACAACAATGACAGTAGTGTCATCTAAATCATGTTTGCACGCTTTCAAGAATTCACTTTGAGATTTCGCTATGAAGGAATGTGGTGTTAATTCTTGGATCCGTTGACATAATATAGAAATAAAATCTTCAACTGATACTTCTCGGCGCATGATTTCGATTCGGTCTGTGGATACCCATTCATTGAATTTAATGATGTCATCCTCATCCATGTGCTCGTAAAGGTCTTGCTCTAAGTAAGTTTTGAGAAATGCAGTTCCTGGACACTTTTCACATTGTTGCAGCATGCAATTTCTAGAACTACTGTCACATACAGATTTGTCAATTAGGTTATGATAGTCTTCAGAGATAACATCCACCATAAACTTTACATTTTGGTGTTTTTCGCATACACAAACATTGTGGCTGCCGCTAGAAGAAACAGTTATACACCATTTGGGTCTTAACTCAACAAATTTAGAGAAACCAATTTTAAGTCCAGTTTCTGTTTTGAAATTAGCATGTACTTCCTTCAAATTTGTCAGGATTAGCCGTTTTTGCTTATGTTCTTTGGTACCACAAATTCTTATAGTAACAAAATCATTTTTCCCGGGTAATAGTCTAGATACAGTATCATCTTGGTAGTAGTTAATAACACTATCTAGTGTATGCTGATCAAGCTTATTTCTTTTAAAGGTTTCACGATCAGCGAGTATTCCATCATTCTGCGCAAGTTGTCTGGCTTGTTTCACCATATAACGCGTAACACCACATGCCTGAAAAACCTGAACAGTTTTATCTATCGACCATGATTTAGGTGTAATAGTCAATACTTGTATCTTTTGATTTCGTGATGACACAGACAGTTTTTCATTCATGTTCGATACCAAGTAGTCCACATCTAACTTAGAATCACATGTACATTCAGTTTGTGAAGTGTCAGCAACTAATTTATTAGGTGGAAAACCTAGGTGGGATGCCACGTGACTTGTTGTTGCTTCTGCCATTTGTTTGATTTTTCGTTTACCATATGATACTTTCCTTTCTGAATGGATACTCTTTAGGGGAGAAACTCCAACTGCTGAGAAACTAGAGTTGAGGCATTCAGCATTACTGTACAAAGTATCTGCTATGGCCATTGATTCCGGTTCACTGTCACTACAATCTGTCAGGTTATTAATTTTCTGCAAACAATGATGGCAAATCTTTTGGCCAGGTTGTTTTCTCTCTCTAGTTTTCGACTGTATTAATGCCACAATTTATCTGTAGCCATCAATTTTACAACATCATTTACAGAGCATTTATCCGTAAACTTATGACATTTATCATTAGTGAGACGTCCAACTGAACAAAATGTCTCTGGTAATTCAGCCATTGTGCAACGTGTCCTAGTCAAAGTTTACACTTTTCAAATTAAAAGGCCTAATTTATCATTAAAATGTATAGTGAATTATTAAATTTCTAAAGTAAATATCTAAACATTTGTGTATCAGCAACAATGTCAATGTTTCAAAGCAGTAATTATTAAACACTTTCACTGGTCATGCTGCCTAATCTTGATCACTTAAAATGCTTGACTGAACTCTTGTTGATAGCAATACTTGCATGCAGATCTCTGAGAAAAACTGAGACCATGTGACTAATCAATATCACCTCACTACCTATGTCTATTACAGCAATTGACCTAATTATATACAAAGCTCTGAAGGTTGAGTTATTTTCTCTAGATATGAAATCTCTCAGTCTTTATTAACACTGGATAACTCAAGACTGAGTGATGAGCTGTTGCAGCTCGACCAGCTTACAGGACAAACTCTGTACCTGGTGTATATTTTGAAAATGATTTGACTGAAAATTATTGATGGCTAAGTCAGCAACAACTTATAGTCAAATTGTTTTTTAAATATTCTCCAGGCAATATGTTATTCCCATTGAAAATGTTGTTGAATAATGACTTGTAGTTTACCCACAAAAATGTCAAATTTTAACAAAGTAAGGTTTTGACATCTCTAAAATCCATGTTTATCTATTTTGTAAAAGAGAAATGCTGGTTGTTTCTTTTAATAAGGCAGGGAAACGCGCTACATCTCTTGTTTCAAACTTCTAGAGTGTATACTTTTAAAATTATTAACCCCCCAAAATCGAATATCATACAAGTTTTTGAAAAAATATCAGATTTTGTATTTGCCATAGCTCTAAAAGGAAACAAATGTAAGAGTGAACCTTTTGGCCCTGTAACCATTGACCATATATATAACATTCACCAAAATATTAAAAAAATTGAAAGGGGTTATTTTGAAAAAAGATGTTATGAAGTCACCCCATTTTGGCGAACAGGGGTGGGGGTATGGCTCCCACAAAAATTTTGCGGAGCATATCTTGCCATTAGGTAATAAATATCACTAAAGTAGCAGTAGCTCTAGTTAACATGATAGAAATCATTTGTGTAAACCAAATACAAATACATTTTACGGCGTCACCAAATTTGGATTAAAATATGAAAAATCACATTTTTTGGCATTTTTGACGACCCCTAATACATGCCTAAAACAGGTCAGCACAAAATGCTTGTGATTTTCTCGAACTATGGTGACCAGACTGTTAAAATAAAAAGACCTAGTATTGTGAGCACTGTAGTCGGTGAGATATGAAGCCTCAAACATAGAAATTTTGTTTCAATTTTAGGCAGGGGGTATTGGATAGGCCAGTTTTCAAAAAGTATTTGACCTTTCACTATAATACTTGGAATTTCCTGTTAATACATACATATGCTTACTCTGACAAAGTTTGAAGGAAATCTGAAACTATGACTTGACGGATTTCAAAAATTTTGGTCCTTATATGGAATGACCCACTCACTAGTCACTAATATGTTTCTGATCTTGTTTATGGAAACATGTTAACTTATGTACTCTAACATGTTTATATCTGTTGCAGACTCGGCGCCTTTTGAGTGTCTTTGAGCAAGATACTTCCATTCTGAAGAAGTACAGCACTGACTTGCATTTGTGTTGTAAGAGAATCCTCAATGCTCAGGTAAGACTCATGGCTTTGAGAGAATCATTAATGTTCAGGTGAGACTCATGTTGTAAGAGAATTCTCAATGTGTAGGTGAGACTCAAGTTTGTAAAAGAATCCTCAATGTTCAGGTGAGACACGTATTGTAAGAGAATCCTCAATGTTCTGGTAAGACTCATGTTGTAAGAGAATCCTTAATGTTCAGGTGAGACTCATATTGTAAGAGAATCCTCAATGTTCAGGTAAGACTCATGGTTGTAAGAGAATCCTCAATGTTCAGATGAAACTCATATTGTAAGAGAATCCTCAATGTTCAGGTGAGACTCATGTTCTAAGAGAATCCT
Source organism: Chaetoderma sp. LZ-2023a (assembly GCA_034401795.1). Classification (NCBI taxonomy): domain Eukaryota; kingdom Metazoa; phylum Mollusca; class Caudofoveata; order Chaetodermatida; family Chaetodermatidae; genus Chaetoderma; species Chaetoderma sp. LZ-2023a. The sequence goes on along the minus strand of CM067371.1, from coordinate 134,003,629 downwards.
CAATGTTCAGGTGAGACTCATGTTCTAAGAGAATCCCCAATGTTCAGGTGAGACTCGTGTTGTAAGAGAATCCTCAATGTTCAGGTGTGACTCATGTAAGAGAATCCTCAATGTTCAGGTGAGACTCATGGTTGTAAGAGAATCCTCAATGTTCAGGTAAGACTCATGGTTGTAAGAGAATCCTCAATGTTCAGGTGAGACTCATGTTGTAAGAGAATCCTCAATGTTCAGGTGAAACTCATGTTGTAAGAGAATCCTCAATGTTCAGGTGAAACTCATATTGTAAGAGAATCCTCAATGTTCAGGTGTGACTCATGTAAGAGAATCCTCAATGTTCAGGTGAGACTCACGGTTGTAAGAGAATCCTCAATGTTCAGGTGAGACTCACGGTTGTAAGAGAATCCTCAATGTTCAGGTAAGACTCATGGTTGTAAGAGAATCCTCAATGTTCAGGTGAGACTCATATTGTAAGAGAATCCTCAATGTTCAGGTGAGACTCATGTTGTAAGAGAATCCTCAATGTTCAGGTGAGACTCACGGTTGTAAGAGAATCCTCAATGTTCAGGTAAGACTCATGGTTGTAAGAGAATCCTGAATGTTCAGGTGAGACTCATATTGTAAGAGAATCCTCAATGTTCAGGTGAGACTCGTGTTGTAAGAGAATCGTCAATGTTCAGGTAAGTCTCATGGTTGTAAGAGAATCCTCGATGTTCAGGTGAGACTCATATTCTAAGAGAATCCTCAATGTTCAGGTAAGACTCATGGTTGTAAGAGAATCCTCAATGTTCAGGTGAGACTCGTATTGTAAGAGAATCCTCAATGTTCAGGTAAGACTCATGGTTGTAAGAGAATCCTCAATGTTCAGGTGAGACTCGTATTGTAAGAGAATCCTCAATGTTCAGGTAAGACTCATGGTTGTAAGAGAATCCTCAATGTTCAGGTGAGACTCATGGTTGTAAGAGAATCTTCAATGTTCAGGTGAGACCCATGTAAGAGAATCCTCAATGTTCAGGTGAGACTCACGGTTGTAGGAGAATCCTCAATGTTCAGGTGTGACTCATGTAAGAGAATCCTCAATGTTCAGGTGTGACTCATGTAAGAGAATCCTCAATGTTCAGGTGAGACCCATGTAAGAGAATCCTCAATGTTCAGGTGAGACTCACGGTTGTAAGAGAATCCTCAATGTTCAGGTGAGACCCATATAAGAGAATCCTCAATGTTCAGGTGAGACTCATGTTGTAAGAGAATCCTTAAAGCTCAGATGATACTCCTGGTTGTAAGAGAATCCTCAATGTTAATAATTTGCCAATCTTGAACAGACTCGTTTTATAGGAGAGGTGTCAATGCTCAGGTGATGTGTGCTTTCAAACTGTTTATTAACTTTTCAACAATTGGCCTCTTGTCATACTGTGGTAACGGAAATTTTCTTTTCGAGAATGAATATATGACATTTCCTGAATGATTTTAAAACCTGTTTGTCTTAAACTTTATGGTACTGATTTGTACAGTGGCCATGATGTGGTAACTGTTCAAGGTACAAATGTATATCATGGTTGATACACAACTCTGAAAGCCGAGAAACGGTACATCAATCACCCTTTCACACTTTAGCTATGCATAAACTGTAGATAAGTTGTTCATTGTAGCTTGGTATACTTTCAAACATTGGATCTTTTTCCCATCAAAAACCCCCATACTAAGGGAATAGGAAATTTAAAATGTCTTCTGAAGAACCAAAGGGCCGATTTCAATTATATTTGGCTGGGAGAATCATTAGGGCATAGAGATTCAGGCTTTTTCAAAGTACGTCAATCAGCCAATTTGGCCGGCAGCCATCTTGCATTTTGGCCGATTTTTAGAAATTTCTTTTAAAATCTCGGAAACCACTAGTGGGATCGATTCAAAGCTCATGAAGCATCAGCTGGGCAACAGCTGAACCAAGTTTGCCAAAATGAAATGTCTTAGTAGGCATCTAGTTTTCACGAAAACGACCTCCAGTACCACTAAACAGATCAGGCTGAAATTTGGGAGATATGAGTAGGGATTAAGGGCTATTAACGTTTGTTCATGGAAAGTTGATACTTTAAAAAAAATGGATCAATCAAATTTTAGAGTGTTTGGCTGCCATCTTGGATTTTCTGAAAATTTCCAGAGAAAATCATATAAAAGACTAATTATTAACCACTGGGACTATTTTAACAAAACTTGGCTAAACCTTCACAGAAATTATATTGGTAAATTTTTCCAGTTGTCATCTCATTTTGTTCGGTTATGCCAGTAGCCAATAATTCCAGGTCGGAGATACAGGCCCCTTTGGGCTCTTGTTTAAAATTTGCAACTGAAATTAGTGTCTCGGGTATTGATCCAGTCATTCCAGTGGTAATTTGAAAAAATTTTTGTCTTCTCTTGGTCTGCAAATGAATATTTCTCAAGACCAGAGTAGAAGCTGTTTTTGTCCATGCTGGAATGTTAAAGAGTTAATGATCTCGCCAGCCAAAAGCAGCTTCTGCAGTCATGTCGAGGAACACACGGCTATTTGCTAACCAAGAGAACAACATTTTTACAATTTGTCACTGCATTGCTTGCCTATATAACTGAGCCAGTCATTCCCGTTATAAACTTTCAAAAATACTCTCATCTTGGCATGCTAATTGGCATTCACTGAACAAGGATGTAGATTTTCTTGACCAATCTTGATCATTAACTGTCTGCCTGCTGAATTTCTGCGGACTACATTTTCCATAGGGTTTAACTCCAACAATTTTCAATCAAATTGTTTTCAAAATATTCTGTATGTCCAGAGGTATTACCCATTGAAATTGTTGTCTGGTGGCCTGCAGCAGTAAAACAGTTAAAATGTTTACCCCTTTACTGGTCAAAGTTGGTCAAGAAAATTTAACTATTTTCTTATTAGATATCCATTTACAGTTTTTGAAAATGTATCGCTGGAATGACTGGCACGGTTATCGAGCCAGTCATTCCAGTGGTAAATTTTTAAAAATTACATTCTCTTGACCTGTAAATGGACATTCCATAAGACCATAGCATGGGCCGGTTTTGGTCGGTATGGCCATTAAAGGGTTAAAATGATCTTCTGTTAACATTGTATTTACAGAATGAATTATGTGCGGCAACACAAGCTCTGTCACAGCATCTGTCGTCATATGAAAGACAGGTAACTTTCATCTTTCATTAGTGAAGGGATCCTTTTCTAGCTATGACCCTCCCATTTCCAGCTAGGCTCCACCTGTGCATCTGTGTACATTCTACTAAAGGAATCTTCACTAAACGTAGATGGATGACTGGGCTTGGTGTCCCAAAGGAGTGTATCGGTTTTGGCGTTACAACGTCAAAGGTCCTGGTCATTGAAGGAATGAACTAACGGGTGTGATAGCTCGTGTTCTACTTACTGGATCTTCACCAAACTTGCGCGGGGGTGGGGGGGGTTGTGTGTGTTATTTACTATCATGAAGCTGTTTATCAGTTTTGGATGTAAACCATCTCTGGAGGTCATTAAAAAGGTAATAGAATATAAGGCCTGATACCTCAGGTTCTGCTAATTGGATCTTGTCCAATGGTGTCTTGCTGGTTGCCCTTGAGTTCCGAAGAACTGTATTGATTAATTTGATTTTGAGGTCAAGGGCCAAGATCAGCTAGAAGAACGGGATGAATAGATTCATAATTCTCCAGTATGATTGTTTATCAAAGCTAACCATATTCTACATGCCACACTTGCATTTAAAACTAAATCATATCCTGGTAGATAAGCACATCATGCATTTGTCATGGGTCTCTAAGGCATGGTGTCTTTATTGGCAGGTATTATTGCACCTGTGCTTTATTGCTTTCAGAAGTTCCCGCTGGAGACTGAGGGCAATGTTCTGGCAACAACCTTGAAGCAGTTTGCTAGTTATCTAGATGATGTAAGTTCTTGAATTCACTTTTAGTATGCATGATCTTATATGATTACGTTTTATTGACCCTTTCATCCAGATAAGCTAGGTATCAGAAAATATTTACCATGTAAGACATATTCAAAGGAAATCAAACTGCCATTTTGGCTGATGGCCATCTTGGATTTTGGCTGATTTTTAGAAGCATCTTTAAATAATCTTCTCCAAAACCACTTGGGGGATTGATTTAAAACTCATAAAATATCATCTGGGGCAACAGCTGGACCAAGTTTGTTTAAGGGAGTTTGACTGGCCAAATGCTTTGATGGCCGTCTTGGATGACCTAGTTTTTGCGATAAGAACTTCTTGTCCAGTACCGCTAAACAGATCAGGCTGAAATTTCGGATATGTAATTAGGGACTAAGGGCCATTAAAGTCTGTCCATGGAAAATTTATGCGTAAGAAAAACATGACCACCGCGATCAAAATTTAGCGTGTTTGGTGGCCATCTTGAATTTTCTGAAAATTTCTTGGAAAATTGTGTAAAAATCTACTTATCACTGGGGCAATTTTAATAAAACTTGGGCTAAACCTTTTTCACAGAAATTAGATTGGTAAATTTTTCCAGTGGTCATCATGTTTTGTTCGTTTGTGGCAATGGGCAGTAATTCCCGGTCAGCGATGCAGGCGTTTTGAGTCTCTTGTTTCAATCCCTGCTGATATTGCTAACACTACTGCTGCTATAACTACTACTACTACTACTACTACTACTACTACTACTACTACTACTACTACTACTACTACTACTACTACTACTAGGTGCCACAGAATTGCCACAAGTCAAACCCCATTCAGGTCGAAAATTTTAAAAGGTAAAAATTACATTCCAGATTATAATATCCTAGTGCCAGTGTGCCGTCAATGACGGGGCTCATAGAACTAATGCTTGACAATAATAAAAACTACTGCTACTGCTACCATGTTATTTGTAGGTAAGTTCCGTACAGCAGGTGCTATGTACACAGCTGACTGATGGTATGATGTATCCTCTGTCGCGGTTCTTACAAGCTGATGTAGATGGTGAGTTTGAGTTAAACCGTTTATTGGTCAAGGCGGCTAAAACCGTCCTCTGCAGTGGTCTAAAAAAATTTCCATTTGCAGGCCAAGAGAAGACTATATTTGAAAATTTACCACAAAAATGACTGGCTCAATAACCGAGCCAGTCATTCCAGTGGGAAAATTTTAAAAATAGTTTTGTCTTGGCCTGCAAATGGACATTTAATAAGCAAATATTTAGATTTTCTTGACAAAATTTGACCATTAAAGGATTACCCATTATGCTACCAGCTGAGCCCTCCATAAAGCCTCTGTCAAGTTTGATAAGAAAGGTCAGGTTGTTTTAAAGGAGGAAACAAGGACACTATCAAATGCTCACGAATGATAACTTCATATAGTAATAGAACTGCAACGATTAGTATGGTAAAAACGGGAAACGAATCAGAATAATATATTAAAAGGCATCTAAGCCTACCTAGGCTTCATTTATAGGAGTCTAATTGGCACAGTGAACTGAACTGAACTGAAACCAGTTTGTAGTGTTATCAGCAGGGGTGGAAATAAGACATATATATCTACAGTACATGCGCACTGTGCATATAACTTTGGGATTTTACCTGTACTGCAAAATATCTACATGCACATGACTTGATGTTATAGCAAATAAACAGCAATGTGCATGCACCATATGCACTCAGGATTACAAGTACAGATTCACCAGAATGTGCATGCACCATATGCACTCAGGATTACAAGTACAGATTCACCAGAATGTGCATGCACCATATGCTCTCAGGATTACAAGTACAGATCCACCAGCATTGTGCATGCACCATATGCACTCAGGGTTACAAGTACAGATCCACCAGCAATGTGCATGCACCATATGCACTCAGGATTACAAGTACATATTCACCAGAATGTGCATGCACCATATGCACTCAAGATTACAAGTACAGATTCACCAGAATGTGCATGCACCATATGCACTCAGGATTACAAGTACAGATCCACCAGCATTGTGCATGCACCATATGCACTCAGGGTTACAAGTACAGATTCACCAGCATTGTGCATGCACCATATGCACTCAGGGTTACAAGTACAGATTCACCAGCATTGTGCATGCACCATATGCACTCAGGGTTACAAGTACAGATTCACCAGAATGTGCATGCACCATATGCACTCAGGATTACAAGTACAGATCCACCAGCATTGTGCATGCACCATATGCACTCAGGGTTACAAGTACAGATTCACCAGAATGTGCATGTACCATATGCACTCAGGATTACAAGTACAGATCCACCAGCATTGTGCATGCACCATATGCACTCAGGGTTACAAGTACAGATTCACCAGAATGTGCATGCACCATATGCACTCAGCGTTACAAGTACAGATCCACCAGAATGTGCATGTACCATATGCACTCAGGGTTACAAGTACAGATTCACCAGAATGTGCATGTACCATATGCACTCAGGGTTACAAGTACAGATTCACCAGACATTTTTTGCTGGCATTATGCATGTAAAGCGCTCTTATTTCAACGCCTTTAAAATGAATTCTGGTGTATGCAGATGTAAGGGAATAATTAATACTTGATGCTAGGTGAAATACTGATTACTTCTAAACAATTTTACCTAAAGATCCAGGACCTGGTAAATCTCAAAACTTTATATAGGCCTACAGAAGTATGTGCATAAAACGGTTCCAGTGTGGAAATACTCGTACGTGAACAGCATTTGTTATAAATGCGACCATTCAATAGTAAAAAAGATGCAAATTATGAATTTCACAAATATTAAAATTACAAACATAAGCAGAACTAACAAATGTCACGAGAGCTCCAAAATATTTAGTAGGCCCATGCGCTGTTGTGTTATGTAATCATAGAGATGTCGTCAACTTATTAATTCGTATGATAGCGGCTAAATTATTGTTGCTCAGGGCTGTTAGGCTTTGATCTTTTAGGCTACACGAGGGTTCGCGGCACACTGAGGCCACTATTTTCGGTGCCTGTATAGACATATTTAAGATTTTCTGAGTTCCTCCATGCTGAGTGATCCATAAGCAAGTGTAAGAAACTTTTGTGCGCGGCTCTTTTCATCCAGAACAACAATAACATAACCAGAGCTGAACCAAATTTGTTCAAGGGAACTTGATTGTCCAAATAGATTTGTGAAATATGATTAGGGACTAAGAAGAGCCGATAAAGTTTGTTCAAGGTAGGTTGATGCATAAAAAAACCATGGGCACCGTGGGTCAATCAAAATATAGCGTGTTTGGCGGACATTTTGGATTTCTTTTTTTTAATGGATTTTGAAGGCAAAATTGTATTTATATAGGTTTTCGAGTATTCAGATAAATGGTTTGACGACCATCTTGAATCCTTTTCTGGCCAAAAATTAAAACAATGGGAAATTTAAAATGGAGAACCGGTGGTCCGATTTCAATTATATTTAGCAGGAAGCACCCTTAGGGCATAGAGATCCAAGTTTGTTCAAAGGAAGCCGAGCAGCCAATTTGGCAGTCATGGCTAGAACGGACACTCATTGTGCACACTGATAAGATCTCATGATAAAATCATCCACCAGTGCCTGTGTGACATCATACGACGTCATGTACCTACGTAACAATATACCATCTATTCCCTGCAGTAAATGATGTTGTAGTTGTTAAAGGGCGGTGTAACTGACAGCGCTTTCTTGGTGTAAATTTATAGATGTTGATATCACTAGTGCAACTGCACTGATTTTAATGATTCAGTTACCTGCAAATAGCTGTTGATTAGCTGCATTGTCTGGAACCATGTACTTTAGGATTCGACGAATTTTTTTTAAATGTAGGAATAGAGCCTACAGAATAAGGACAACATGCAAGTTAGCTTTTTCATTCGGTAGTATAAGAGAGATAATCATCAGGTCATCCAAAAAAAAGAAGATTTTGTTTCCTGCAAACCGGGTGTAGAAAAAAGATTTCAGTAGGGAGGGAGGAAATAAATTTTTTTTTAAATTATTTATTTATTTTAAAGAGGTCATAAATATTTGGTTTCCAGATATTTGACCAGATATCAATTAAATATGGTTGTAATTGCCAAATTTGTTATGTTTTTTATGCCACAATTAGTAAAATGGATTCACATTGCATACAAATGGCATTAAAACATTGTAAATTGTATAGTTTGACAAATGTATGCATGTTTTAACATTTATGCTGGGTAAAAAATTCTTTTTTATCCCGGCCGGGTGAAAACAAAGAAAAATTTCGAAACTATTTTTTATTTTTGCCTCAGCAGACTTCCGATTGTCTTAATATAACCAGCGTTAACTCTCATTAGCAATGGAGTGTTCAACACTAACTCCTTGGACATAATAAGAGAGATTGTTTGTAATGCCTATCTAGACAATAGGAAAACAAGAGAGTATGGATTGTCAATGCATACAATGCTCTCTCATTTCCTCACCCAGACAGATAGCTTAAATAAAATATCTGATTCTGAAAGATAAACACATGGATGCCAGATAATAGTCATGGAATGTTTACACCAGCCCTCAAAATTTGGCGCGAACGATCATTTCGTTCACGTGGCGGTTACGTGAAGTAAAATTACCGTGAACGAAAAAATGGTCACGTAAGTGGAAAACAGAAAAGTTTTAACAACTTTTTAATATGAAGCATGCTATTTACAACGGAATTTAGCATTTTCAAACATCTAAAAGATCGATAACATCTGTCTGTCAAATTCTATAAATAAGCGACAGCGCCCATATGTCAGAGACAAACTTCCGTTGTATTTCCGCTAGCATTACTACATAGGCCGGGAACTAGTCTCGCTACACGTTATGCATCAACAACGGACTGTTCAATTATAAACCGTTGCATGCAAGTATGTGCAACTGTCGGCTGGCATGTTCCCGATGTATTATTTTATATACGCATTTGGATCCCGATATAACATAGGAAGACATGCCTTGTTGAGTGAGTCTCACAGTATATTCTCCTTGAGTTTCAGTTGGCTTGTAGAGACAGCTGTTTAAGAATTTATCTGTTAAATTAAACTGTTACATTCATAGATCCTCGCTACTGTGTCAGTGTGTATTTGTCCATGACACACAATAAATCAGGCCTCGAAATTCGACGGGATTCTCGTAATATTCCTGAAATTGAAAAATACGGGAATCCAACTGGAGTCTCATAAATAAACGCTTCCAAAAACGTAAACATTCCATTCTTACAGAACGCCACGATCCCGGTTACTAATCTCAATAATAAAAATTATGTCACGAATCAGCCTAGAGGGGACTGCACCGTCGTAGTTAATAACAATCGATAATGCGCACTCGTAGTTTCTGATTGGCTCGCGGGATATCCGATTTCAATAGGCATGAATGAAAATTACTATCGTAGTAAAATTTTGATCACGTTCCTCGTTGTCATTCATAATGAATTAATCACATGATTTATTTCAACCAATCTCTGTGCGACTCTCGCGATTAATATTGATGGATAATGGCGAACGAAAAATCTAGTCACTGTGCGGCTTTTAAACGCAGTAAAAGCAATATGTTAGCGCCCACTTTGATGGGTTATATGACCCAATATATTATTATTGGAAGGTTCTGACAGTAATACCACCCGATATTTAAGTGGTTCATTGCTTTGGAGCGACCGAGAAAACAGGACTATATGTCAGGAAAACCGGTGCGTAGTAACTCTTATTTTCAAGTAAATCGCATTTGCACTAAATTGTCAGTTTAAGGCGTACAAGTTAAGACGGGTCAAACTATCTACTAAATGCCTTAGAGCTGGTTACGCTTTTTATTGTGGCGGACTTGCGGGTTATTGTTTTATATTAGAAATGTACGCTGCTTGTACCAGTACAAATATTTGGTAACGGTTACAAAAAAATCTACCAGTCACAGGCACAATTTTATAAACATTTCAACCCCTGTTGTTTTTGGGACAATTAAGACGGTAGTTCTTTGATACAGGTGGAATTCTTTACAAATTAAAGCATATTCTTTTAAATAGATTGAAAATAATATGACTTGAAGCCATTGCTTTCAAGGTGGTGGTGGGTGGGCTGGAGAGGGTTGCTCAACTAGGTAAGCCACAACAATGTAAGATATTCAATTCTTTGTTTTTGTAGTGGGGTTTGTGGGTGGGGTGGGAGGAGGGTGTTAAGATATTTATAAATATTGGGTCATTAGTCACTAATTATTATAGTGGGTCTGGAATTTTGAAATATATGTTTGGAAAAAGTATGGAATTTTATTGTGCCCAAGGTGTATAAACCCTGAAATTGTTGCAAGCTGGAAAGATGTTACCAATGAGTGTTGTCATACAAATACACATACGGATATTTTGGCAGAGAAAATGTACATTTGCAGACCAAAGGAGTATTGTTTTTGGAAACTTAGCACTGAATGACTGGCTCGGTTATCGAGCTTGTAATTTTAGGGGTAAATTTTCCAAAATATTCTTCTTGGTCTGGAAATGGAACGAATGAATGGACATAAAACAAAAACTCAATCTGCTTTTTAACAAATTTACTTGAGAAATATTACAATACTTATATCACAATTGATGAATCCACTTTTAGTTATTCCCCACCCATCTCTAGCTAAGCTATGCTCCAAGCTTTGTCCCAGAATCTCAATTTCATGGTAACTATACAGCTAACTTGGTGAATACTTTGAAACAAACTTCCCCTCAAAACAATCAACAGAATGTTTATTAAATTGCGAAGACATACAACTAATACTTACTGACAGACTACTATGAGAGTTAGTATTGTCTGTCAATTATAATAGTGACTGGTGACATCAACCTATATGTGATGTAATTGATTATGAGGTCAATAGTTGAGTAACTAAACATATTTTATCTGTAAATTAGGTAATTGGTGGATAAGTCTATGCTGTAATCAATATGCTAATGATAATTCAGCAACATTCACTTTAAATTCATTATTAACGTAATAAACAGATGAAATATGTTCAGATAAAGCAGGTTTGGATAAAAAAAATGGCGTAACCAAATTGCGCAACCAATTGGTTACGCAAACTGATTTTGCGCAACTGAACAATTGGTTACGCAGACCTGAAAACACGGGACCCAAAAATGGGTCTCGCAAATATTTGAAATTTTGAGGGCTGTTACACCTAAGGTGGGGTTGATCGACCAAAACTTTTTCTGCACTGTGGTATTGAGAAATGTTCATTTACACGTCACTGGACAACTATTTTTGAAAATTTACCACTTGAATGGACGACTCAAGAAGCAAGCAAGTCATTCCAGTGGTAAATTTTCTAAAATAGTCTCTTGTCCGTCAAATTCAAATTAGCATTCAATAAGCAATAATTGGGGGTTTCTGGACTATTTAAGAGCAGGGTTCGTACGCATGTATGGAAGTCTGGAAAAAGTATGGAAAATTAGGAGGGCCTTTTCCAGGGCTGGAAAAAGTATGGAAATTCCAATTTTGGGCCAACTGGTATGGAAAATGTATGGAAAATTAAAATAGTGGCAATCATAATTTTTCCGACCGCCATTTTTTGTTTACGAACGAAATCTCGCGTTTCCACCAGTCTCACGAGAATCTAATTCGATTGGGTCCCGGCCTCATCTTGCAATAGGAGACCGCCTATTACCGGGAACATCTCGCTGTTGTTGAGCAATACATGTCTGTACATGTTCAAGTACAACGCAATAAAAATGAGTGAATCGGCAGTCGTCTGTCAAACAGTACAGAGTGTGAGAAGCCGAAACAATGCTGTTTTTTGTGATTCATGTGCAGTAAACATGGGAAAGTGCAAATATTCTAGTGGTTGGGAAAATAATGATAAATATAAGGATTGGATTTTACCAGACACCACATCAAACTCGCGTGCCAAATGTAGCGTTTGTAAAAAGTCAGATGATCCCAACTTTGCCCTCGTATCGCGAGGCCTCTTGTGTTGGCGCGTTATCGAGTGAAAATAATGAATTGCTGTTGCTATGGCGATCATTTAGAAGCGTGGCAATTTTATATCGCCCATTGTTAGATGATCCCAACTTTGCGCTGAGTCACGGTAAAATATTATTGACTGCCCGACAGCATTCTCGTATCGCGAGGCCTCTTATGGCGCATTATCGAGTGGAAATAATGAGGATTCCTCCTGTTGCTATGGCATTATGATCAGCTATGGTAAATTAAATTTAAAATAAATTAGTGTGTATGTGCACGTTTTAGCTTGTCATCTAAAGGTGGGGGTGGTGGGGTGGGGTGGCCCTCAACAAGTGAATGTTGGTGTCTCAAGCTCAACTTTACAGGATAGCTGTTGAATATTTTGAAAATAATTTGACTGGAAACTATTGCTGCAACAGTTTCCAGTCAAATTATTTTCGAAATATTTAACAAAAAATGTGCTGCTGTGATGAAATTCATATCTGGCTTGCATCCTGAAAAACACTGAGCCACTCCTAGACAATATGTGGTTCCCAATCTAGACTTTGGGGCTACATACCCTCAAAAAGTCCCTTTATAATGAGAAATCCGGTGTATGTGTGACACACTGTGTGTTTGTGTGATGTTGATATTTCTGGCTATGTTAGATTAAGATAACTCCTATGATCTTTTAATAGTGTTTTGATAGGATAGCTGTTGAATATTTTGAAAATAATTTGACTGGAAACTATTGCTGCTTAAAGCAGCAACAGTTTCCAGTCAAATTATTTTCAAAATATTCAACAAAAAATGTGCTGCTGTAATGAAATTCATATGTGTGTGTGTGTGCACACACTGTTTTGATATTCTTGTGACAATTATTTATATATGCAGTTTGTTATTGTCCTCAGGTCTTCCACTACTGCGGTTGCTTCAGTTCCACAGACAAAAGTCCAAGCCAGTCCAGCAAATCCACTTGCATCATTCACACACGGGAATGCATTACTCACATCAGAGATATACTGGCCTCTACATGTCATCGAGAACCATATGTCTTTCAAAAGTTGTGAAAAAGTTGGTGATCTTTTCCGTTTAATGTTCAGTGATAGCGATACAGCATCCAAATTCTCTTGTGGCGAGAGAAAATGTGCATACCTGTCTGCATTTGGTATAGCTCCTTAATTCCAGTCTTTATTATTGTCAAAGGTTAAATCACAAACTGAATATGTGTTGCAATTAGATATTCATGTTCGCTTCTGGGATGCTGGTCAGGTAGCAACCAGGTTTTGTACATCAGAATTCCTTGGACATGCCAAAGCTATTGATCTATATGAAAAACTTGGTGGTTGTTGTGATAACATCGGACTTCGTGGCATTCTCCAGCTATCGAGGGATGGACCAAACGTGAATTGGAAGACCTATGAATTCCTAGCCAAGGACATAGAAGAAGAGACTCATAAGCATATGCTAAACATTGGAAGCTGTGGTATACACCAGGTCCATAATGCATTTCGAGCCGGGAGTGCTGCAGCAAACTGGGATATCGAGCATGTTCTTAGCTCCTTGTATTGGCTTTTCAAAGATAGTCCAGCAAGACAGGAAGATTTTACATCAATAACTGGTTCATCTAGCTTTCCGAAACGCTTTTGTAAGCATAGGTGGCTAGAGAATGTTGATGTCGTAGAGCGTGTTTTAGAACTTTGGCCACATATTCAGAAATACTTGGCAAGTGTACAAGCCGGTGAAGTAACCACACCATCTAATAAGTCTTTTAAAGTAGTACAAGGTGCATCTAAAGATAAACTCATTCTTGTTAAGCTCAACATCTTCTTGTCAATTGCTAAGATAATTTCACCATTCTTAACAAAATTTCAAACTGACATGCCCATGTTGCCTTTTCTATGTGATCATCTTCACAAAACACTGTTATTACTCATGGATAGGTTCTTGACTGAACAAACATGTACCAATGCGAAGTCAATGACCAAGCTTCTGAAGACAGATGTCAATGATAAGTCGTTACATAAAGACATCTCCAAGATTGATTTAGGTTTTGCCTCTGATTGTTTGTTAAGGAATCTGAAATCAAATAAACTGATTTCAGAAAAGATACATTTTCTATCAGATCTGACACAAAGAAGTTTTTAATTACTATTGTGAGCAGATTGCTAGAAAAATCACCCATAAGATATGGTCTAGTAAGAAATTTGGCGTGGTTAAATCCTTCTAAGATATGTACACAAAAGGGTGAATGTATCACTCACCTGAAAAAATCACTCCAGATTTTGACTGATGCCAGCCAATCAGGTAAAAGCCAGCAAATGTGATGACATCATTTCACAGTACAAGGAATTTGCAGAAACCAATTGTACAAATACAGATTTCATGTCCTTCACACCTGGACCATCACGAATTGATGAATTAATCCATTCATCCATGTCCACTCAGTCCTCTAACAGATCTGTGGTTAGTTGCAAGTAAAGTTTTGCTGTTGTCACATGGGCAAGCATCAGTTGAAAGAGGATTTTCTGTAAACAAGGAGATAATAGTGGAAAATATGAAAGAGCACACACTTATAGCACAGCGTTGTAAAAAGTGTGTGTTTTGCTAGGAATGTTACGATTACTAAGGGGGTGTTACTATCAGCTTCATCTGCTAGGAGTAAGTATCATGCATATTTAGATCAGCAAAGGGCCAAGGCTAATGAATTAAAGAGGGGAGAGAAAAGGAAAGCCCTGATTGATGACTTAAAGGCCAAACGAAAGAGAACAGAAACAAATATGACTGCATTATTTAAATCTGCTGATGAATTCGCAGAGAAAGCAGAAGCCACTGGAAATATTTCATTTATTTCTAAATCCAATGCCCTTAGAAGATCAGTTAAAGACAAAAATGTTGAACTAAAAACTGTGAATAAAGATATAGAAGACAATCTTTTAGAAATGAAAAGTTAATGAAGTGTCGTAACATGTTAGTTTGCTAACTTTTCACTTGTAATGGGTGGTCCATTTGCAGATCAAGAAAAGACTATTTGAAGATTTATCACGGTAATGACTGGCTTGGTCACCATGTCAGTCACTCCAGTGGTAAATTTTCAAAAAGAGTTCTCCTGACCTGCAAATGCACATTTTCTATAACATTTTCTATTTACACTTAAACCCTTTGTTTTATCATGTCATGGTGTATGTATGCAGTAGTCCTGAGAAATGTCCATTTGCCTTGTCACTATGTCAGTCATTCCAGTAGTAAATTTTCAAAAAAAGTTCATTTTAAATTTATTTTATGTCCTCTCCTGAGTGATATCCATCCATATCAACATTAAAATTGCCATGATTATTTTAACTGTCATATCAACAAATAGAGTGCTGTATATCTTTCTATCTGTGATGAGTGCTATCTGATGTTAAGTTAGTTGATTATTTATTTTGATATGTTGTTTAATAAAGTTTATATATGATAATATGATGAACTTAGTAACTGTGTTTGTTTTTTGTCTGATTGAAAGTCGTGAATTAGGTCTGGAAAATTTGAAATTGAGTCTTGAAAAAGTATGGAATTTAATTCTGCTGAAGGTGTATGAACCCTGTAAGAGATAAGCATATTGAGTTTGAGAAGCGAAAGCTCCCTTTGGTTGGTCATAGTACTGGTGATCATCGTACATGAGTTTGTATTTAAAGCTTAACCCAGATAATGTGTGTACAGCCGGACGATAGAGTATTTGATCATAAGGTCAGAGGTCAATAATAGGTCAGGGAATATTTTGAGCGGTATCGCATCGCAAAATGCGATGCAAATGAGTACCTGTTGCCACACATTCACAACTTCGCTTAGCTGTTTGCTGCAATACATAATCTTGATGTAAAATTCAGTCAATTCACATAATTTTGAAATTTTTTGAAAACAGTCGCTAAAAGTTGCAAAACGCATGTCAAATTTAGTAAGTTAAGTGAGATGCGCATGCTTTGGAGACTGATTTCCGATATAGCCCATAGACATATATAGCTATAGAGCACATATCTTCATACCTTCCTTCACTATGGGACAAATGACCGCCGGTGACGCGAGTTCAGTAAGCACTCTATAGATCAAAATTCTAAAAGCTAGCGATGCGTGCATGCGTTAGCGGCTTCCTTCTTCAGGTATAATAATAAACTGTTACAGACTTCAGTTGTGAGTCTGGACACCAGTCGGAAACTCGCAATATGTATCACAGGGTATTCACGGTCGTCGACATATTGCTATTAACAGACTCTCTTGTAAATCTAAATTCTCCTATAGGGGGTATGGCTATTGATCATTGCCTCGGCATTAGTTAGTGTTATGATAAACCTTAAAAATACAAGTTTATCTAGGCTTATTCTGGTCGATTTAGACAATGTTTGTCTTGGAAACTGAGTTATATTATCGCGAATTCTAAACTCCTGTTAGCGCATCCCCAAATCACGGTCGACACAGTATAGTTAGCCATGCTATGGTGGCGTATCGCACTTGATTCGCGCAAGCAACAGATTTAGAATGGCATGTCGCCAAGATCGACGCATGCGCGAGAGTGTTCTCGAGTACTCTTCTCCAAAGTCGGGAACATACTTTCTTATTGGTTTATAAATATAACTATATAGAAAGCAACCAATGAATCGCAGGGAAACTACTGACAGTAAAGAAAATAAACAATGTTTTACGCGGTAATTTTATGAATGACGTAGTAGTATCTATATATAGCATTCGTAGTATTCGTAGTAAAACTAGTAACACGTGGGCTGATTGATACACGCTGATCACAGTAAAACTTTTTACCATTCACTATTTAAGCCAGAGAAAACAACCATTAGTAATTTTTAAATAAAAATTGTTAACTCTTTTAAGTCATAGTATCGCAGGAACTCAATTTCATCTTAATAAGCTGTTGAATATGTTGCACGTTTTGAAGGGGGACCTGTTGCTCACAGCTGCCATAGCCTGCAACAGCTTCCAGTTAAGCACTAACACTATTCAGCCTTCTTACATTGTATTAATTGAATGATGTGTACTTTGTTTAGCCTACCAGTTGAAAGGGATATGTGATGTAGGTTGGTAAGTTACAAAATATATGTTAACCCTAGTAAATGAAATCACAGTATTCATGGGAGGTACATTATTGATTTTTTTGAAAATAATTTGACTGGGATGTGTTGCTGCCTTAAGCAGCAACAGCTTCCAATCAATGTAATTGCCAAATCTGCCAATACATATTATCTTAGGTTTCCTATACTCCCTGACCTTGGCCAGAGCCAGTACATGCATATTCTGAATCTGACATATTTTATACTGACAAATGACAATACTGACTACTTTAGACCTGATGACTGATACACTATCCTCAATATTCTCAGAAGTCCAATATTAATTATTCAACCATCTGTTCATGTCACATTTGTGCAATTTGTGTTAACTACGTGTCGCATATTACACGCCTTACGGGCTACTAATTTTTTAGACGGACTACTGATTTGCCAAGTGTGGTAGTCCTTTGGACTACCATCAACTTTTCGCTAATTTCGAACCCTGGTTATATTACACATTTTAACACTGACCTCCATCTAGATTATTTTAAAACCATATTAGAAAAGACTACATTCCATATTCGTGGCTTGAACAACACGATCGAAGCACCAATACATTATAAAAAGCATAAATTCTCTCAGCTTGAAAATATTGACTAGCTCCCGGTATGGTATATGTATCAATGACTTCTACATTGGAACCAATCCCGCATTCTATAGGGAAAAACGTTTTGCGAAATGGGAAAATTATGCTTTTCGGTTGTTTTCGGATTCAATTGCTCATAGCGTGTGTAGACGAAAAAAGCTGTTTTTGATCATGCAAATATGTTTTGAAACGTTTCCCCGTTGGAACACCAACCAGTTTCAACACAGTTTGTTTGTTATGCAAGTGCTATGAACTGCTATGCATTATTCGATTTTTTTTTTTAGCAGTAACTGCTACGCAAATTTTTTCCAGCAAAATATTCCGTGTAGGTAAGTGGTCTCTATTCGAAGCGCCTATGGAAAGTTGATACATAAAACACATGGCAGCCGCTGATCAATTAACATTTAGCATTTTTGGTGGCCAGTTTGGATTTTCTGAAAATTTTGAGAAAATCATATAAAAGACTACTTATTAGGGCCAATTTTAATAACAACAGAAATTCGATTGCTAAATTGTTTCAATAGTCATCTTGTTTTGTTCATTTGTGCCAGTGGCCAATAATTCCAGGTGAAGGATACAGGTCCATTGGGCCTCTTGTACTTTATCTTCTATCTTTATCACTATTATAAAATTTTGAAGTCATTACACCAAATGTGAAAGTTACTGATAGTTCATGCCATCTTTCTAATTTACACACTACAGGTCAAGCCATCCAGAACTGACCTCTGCAATGGTCTTGAAGTATGTCCATTTGCAGACCAGGAGAAAACGTATAATCGAGCGCATCATTCCAGTGATAAATTTTCAAAAATCGTCTTCTTATCCTGCAAAATGGAACTAAGTAACAATTTCAAAACTTTAAAAATCTTACTCATTGTAGGGTTGATTAATTATTGGCCAATATTCCACTAACCCTGGTTATAATTGTTTGTTTGTGTCTTTCAGAGTTTAACAACATGTATCAAATGTTTCGGTGGTCTGCTGAGGGTGAGTGTCTTGATATTAGAAATACTTAGTAGAAATCTCTGAATATTTGTACAATTCATGTGTTTTCAGACATCGGAACAATGAATGCAATGTTTCTGGCATCGTCCAATGGTAAGATGAGGATCCCCATAGAATAGGCCTGCAACTAATAAGCTTTAAAAATTTGACATTTGATTAATAAGATTTAAATATCATCAAATTGTTTTCAACAAATTCAGCTTGCTTCATTTTCAAAATTTTCAAAATTTGTTGAAACGAGATCTTTGACTGTTATTTGCTTTGTTTGTGTGCGCTGCCACAAAACTTGCCCGGGATCATCGTACTATATTTAGATTGACCATCCCAATTGACTAGTTAAAATGTGGTTCCTAACTATTTAAAGATCAAGCATCTGGAATTCACCTTTCCAGAGTACCCACCCATCATATGACGTCATAATGAACTGCGTGATGTGTACAATGACATCATAATGAATGACATCGATAAGTACGTCACGAACGCATATTTGAAGACGGTCTATGCGTTGTTGTACAAATTGTTTGCTTTTTACTATTTAATAAATATACTGTTGAATATTTTGAAACTAATTTGCCTGGACGCTGTTGCTGCCATAGGCAGCAACAACACCCAGTCAAATTAGTTACAAAATATTCAACAGCATCCCTGTATAGTTTTCTGGAATTTGATAGCTAGGGCATTTGGGGATCGATTAATCCCAACACGGCGAGGTGTGGGTGGAGCTTAGCTAGTGATGGGCGGGGCATAGCTAAAAATGGAAAGGTTGATTATCTTGAAAAATACTGTTTTTGAACATTTATCACTGAAATGCTTGGTTCAATGATTGAGCCAGTCATTCTGGTGATAAAATCTTTTTAAAAACGTCTTTACTGGTTTTGCAAATCAACATTCACTAAGTAAATGTCTAAATCGTGGTATGGTTAACCCTTTAACACTCATATCAGCCAAAAACGACTTCAGCAGTGGTCTTGTGAAATGTCCATTTGCAGATCAATAGAAGACTATTTTTGAAAACTTACCACTGGAATGACTGGCTCCATAACAGAGCCAGTCATACCAGTGATAAATTTTCAAAAATAGTCTTCTTGGTCTGCAAATGAACATTTTCTATGAGAAATTTGAAATTTTGAAAATTTGAACAAATTCGAGCGTTATACTTTATATGGCTATGCAAAGCTAACCCGTATATACTAAACAAGGAAATTCTATTCAGCAGAGGAAGGTACATGATTGGAAATTAGTGCAATCTTAAAAGCTGTGCTGATAAAAGCTGTTGCTACCATAACCCCTTTATTTAACCCTCAAATTTGTTTCAGAAAATTTTTTAATTGGAATTTTCTCATAGAAAATGTCCATTTATAGATTAATCAAAGATTATTTTTAGAAAATTTATGACTGGAATGACTGGCTCGGTCAACTGCAGAAGCTGTTTTGTCCACCTTGAGTGTTAACGGGTAAGCAACATCTGCCTTAGTCAGTTACGGCTTACTGCAAGTGTCTTCAGAATTTATCATTCAGAATGAAGGATACCAGTTTATACATCAATCATATGACGCTATAAATAATCAACTACATGATGTGTAGGATCACATCATAATCAATTACATCAGGAATGACGTCACCCTGGGCGCTTAATTGGTGATGGACTAAGCATTGTTGTACGAATTGTATCTCTTTACTATTTAATAAACATGCTATTGAATATTTTGAGACTAATTTGACTGAGCGATAGCAGCAACAGCACCCAATCAAATTAGTTTCAAAATATTCAACAGCTTACCTGTATAGTTTTATGGAAATTGATAGTCAGGGATCGATCGATCCAAACATGGGCGAAGTGTGGGTGGAAGCTTAGCTAAAACAGGATTTCTCCATTGATGTGTTATTTGAATGACTAAACCAATCAGCTGAACTTGCCACATAAAGGCTAGACGACTATCTCTAAGTCTGGCAAAATTTACAGGTCATTTGCAGACTCATCAATTAATCCAGGTTAATTTCAAACCTGGGACTGATTGTGGTGTTAATTTTCTACACACTATATAGTTGCAGGTCTTATAAGATGGGACTTATCTTTTTTATTAATTCTAATGGTTTATTGTATTTTGCACGGGCCTTATTTGTTCATGCTTTTGTTGTTAACTCTTTAACACTCATATCAGCCACAAACGCCTTAACCGAGACAGTTATTAGGATGGTAAATTTTCAAAAATATTCTTGTCTTGGTCTGCAAATGGATATTTTCTATGAGAAAATTTGATTTTTTTAGAAACAAATTTGAGTGTTACAGGGTTAACACCTGTACAATATGCATGTACTGCGAATCGGGCTACTTGTTTTCTTGGCTTTCTTTTCTTGCTATTATTTGCCTAACAAGTTTTGGGATCTGCAGGTTTATATTTACCATTAAGAATCCTCATCTGCTGTCTATCCCACAATGCTTTACTGTATAATTTTACCTTGATTTTTCGTACGTTTTACCTTTCGTAAAGGGAAGAGGGTATTGCGATTGGGTCTGTTTGTGTCTGTCTGGCCATCCATTCGTCTGCCGGCCTGCCCGTCTGTCTGTCTGCTACAGCTCGGAAGCTTCTGATCCGATTCGGCTCAAATTTTAACACAGAGAAGGGGCTTGCCCTGTAAGATAATTTCCAGACATAGGCCATAATCCTGAGAAAAGAACCAGGACCCGAATCAGATCAAATTCCGGAAGAAAGGTTTGGACCATACACAAGGATTTCACAACGTTTAGCATGATTTAAAAAAATCCAGAAACACCAGAAAAATTTGGATAATCAAAAAAGCATCTAGAAATCTGAAAAGGTTTTACAATGTGACAAAAACTGGAGGGCTAGGGTCTGCAATCTCTGATTGCTCTTGTTTATATGTTGTCATTGTGCGAAGCATAGGATGGCATGGCATAGCGATCCAAATGGTGTCCCGGCATACAGATATTAAAATTTCTTCAATGTACGTTTAAGTCATCAAGGGATTTTGCAATCTTAATCAAACTAGATTTGATCGATACCATCATTGCATCCAGTCTCCATCATAAGTAAATCATTTTCAAATTTTCTCCAAATTTTTACTGGTTTTTAAAATGATTTTTCCATATTTTTACGGGGTTGGGGCTTACCGGTAACCTATTTTGCATCAAGAATTTGGTATATGTTAAATTTATTCAATGGACATTTAATTCCTCAGAGACTTATACAATCTTAATAAAAAATTGTACGGATTTGATCTCTACAATCATTGCATTTAGTCTCCATGATAATTGAAATGAAATTTTTTCCCATAATTCTACGAGGTTTGGATTTACAATGTAACTTATTTTGCACCAAGAATTAGGTAAATGTTAAAGTTTTTCAATGGACAAATATTCATCAATGAAACTTTACAGAATGGACCTTTCCGGTTTTCGCTATGCCCCGCCCATCTGTAGCTAAGCTCCACCCAAACCGCGCTCATGTTGGGATCGATCGATCTCTGAACATCCTGACCATCAATTTCCAAAAAACTACACACTAAGCTGTTGAATATTTTGAAACTAATTTGACTGGGTGCTGTTGCTGCCTAAGTCAAATTAGTTTCAAAATATTCAACAGCATGTTTATTAAATAACACAGAATTACAAAGACATAAAATTCATACAACGTGTCGGACCATTTGAGATTTGGTGACGGTCTATATGGAACCCTTTGTGACGTAATGATTATGACGTCATCATACACTCGCTGAGCTGATTATGACGTCATAGAGGTCTGATGATGAATGGATACTCTGGAAAGGTGATTTGTTCAATGTCATCATTGCACTCACACCGTAGCAAATTTAAAACGATTTAAGTGTTTTACATGATTTTACATAGTTTGTACTGAGTTTATTTCTGTGTGATTTGTCTCCTTTTCAAGAATTAGAAAACTATTATAGGGTTTTTCAGTAGACATTTGATTCATCAAGGGGTATAATACAGTTTTAAGAAATGCTTATTTCGTGACACTGCTACACATGATGTGTGGTATGTAGAAACACTAAAGGGCTTGACACGTGGGACGCAGTACATCTAGTTTTACTGATGTATTTACACCTGCTATTATCAAGGTATCCTGATAATCCTATGAAACAGAAATTAATTCATTTTAAATAATAGAATTACTTTTTGTTAACATATTACATGGAAGAGATAGAAATCCATGCAAATGGTCATGGTTCCCAAGAGACTTAATGCTATAGACCGGGTACAAGGAATTATTTAAAATGTCACTTATTTTATGTTGACTATTTGGAAATAATTTTACAGCATCTCTTGTTAGTGAAGTCAGTTTGTTTTCAAATTATTTAACAGCGTTTAAGTTTTTCTTGAAATTACTATTCACTGTGATTTCAGAAATAAACTGGTTATTTTATCAGTACCTTGGTAATAATTTCTTACATAGTTGTATTTAACCCTTTAACATTTAACCCTTTAACACTCAAATTTGTTCAAGAGAATTTCAATTTTCTCATAGAAAGTGTCCATTTGCAGACCAACTGAAGACTTTTTAAAAATTTTACCACTGGAATGATTGACTCGGTTATCGAGCCAGTAATTTCAATAGTAAATTAAAAAAGATAGTCTTATCTTGGTCTGCAAATGGACATTTCTCAAGACCGCTGCAGAAGCCGTTTTTGGCTGGTATGAATGTTAAAGGGTTAATAAAATTTTAATGGTCAAGATCTATTGGTCAAGAAAAGTGAAACCGGATTTCCAGTAGAATCCTATCCACGATTCTGTTCACAGAATCGGTGCCGATTCTCGTTAAGATTTTCCAGAATCGATTACATTAATTTTTTTTAAAAACAGAATCGGCCGTAGCTTGATTCTGTTGCGAGAATCGTGGATAGGAATTTTTTTTTTTAAATGGAGAATTATGGTAGCAAGAACCAACACTTTTTACCGATTCTCGTACAATTCTGGTTACGAGAATCGAGTTAATAACTCGATTCTGTTGCAAGAATCTTGGGAATGAAATTTTATTAATTAATGCACGATTCTCGTTATTAGAATCGATGCTAGCTCGATTCTATTGGGAGAATCGGTTGGTTTCGTGGAATTGAAATTCAAATTCAAATTAAATTATTTTACAATTTACTTTATTAGCTCACCTGGCCTGAAAGGCCAAGTAAGCTTATGCCGTGGCGACTGTCCGTCATGTGTACGTCCATCCATCCATCCATCCGTCAACTTTTCCTTTAAACGACTTCTTCTCAAGAACCACTGGGGTGATTTCAATTATATTTGGCAGGAAGCATCCTTAAGGCATAGGAATCCAACTTTGTTCAAATGGAGCCAATCGGCCAATTTGGCCGGCGGCCATCTTGGATTTTGGTCGATTTTAGAAAACGTCTTCTCTGAAACCACTTGGGGAATCGATTCAAAACTCATGAAACATCATCTAGGGAAAGAGGTAAGCCAAGTTTGTTCAAGAAGACTTGATTGACCAAATGGTTCGGTGGCCATCCTGGATGACCTAGTCTTCCCAAAAACGACTTCTTCTCCAGAACCTCTGAAGGGATCAGGCCAAAATTTGGGAGATATGATCAGGGACTAAGGGCCATTTAAATTTGTTCAAGGGAAGTTGATCCATCAAAAAATATGGGTGCCGTGGGCCAATCAAAATGTAGCGTGTTTGGTGGCCATATTGGATTTTTTTAGTTGATGGATTTGGAGGCCGAAATTGGGTCTATATATGGTTTTGGGTATTCTCAGCTCAAATTTGCCATCTTCGAAACTGTTGATTAAACAGTTTGATGGCCATCTTGGATAATTTTCTCGTCAAAAGCTCCCATGCTAAAGCAATGGGAAAATTTAAATGTCTTCTCGAGAACTACTAGGCCGATTTCAATTATATTTGGCAGGAAGCATCCTAGGGCATAGGGATCCAAGTGTGTTCAAATGAACCCGATCGGCCAATTTGGATAGCGGCCATTTTGGATTTCGGCCGATTTTAGGAAATGTCTTTAAAACTCTTCTCCGAAACCGCTTGGGGAATCTTCATCTAGGCCAAGAGGTAAGCCAAGTTTGTTCAAGAGGACTTGATTGACCAAATGGTTCGCTGACCATCTTGGATGACCTAGTTTTCCCGAAAACGACTCCTCCAGAACCGCTGAAGTGATCAGGCCGAAATTTTGGCGGTATGATTAAGGACTAAGGGCCATTAAATTTTGTTCAAAGGAAGTTGATCCGTCAAAAACCCCTTTGCCAATCAAAATGTAGCCTGTTTGGCGGCCATATTGCACTTGCAAAAATGTCCACAAACTCATTTAAAAGACTACTAAACCACCCACCAACAATTTTGACAACAATTGATAGTGCTCCAGTTGAGCGACACAGGCCCCTTGGGCCTCTTGTTTCTTTACCAAGACAAATGCAATATAGCACGCACACGCATGCACGGACGCACGCATGCACGCACACACGCACACACACACACTTATATAATTTCACTATATTTTAATGTATATCTAAAGCATTGATGATACATGTAATATTAAACACAATATTTTTCTGCTATATGGCAGAGAATGTTCTCATAAGCATTGCCCCTAGATCTGTCTATCCACATTCTCGCATCCAAGTAACTAGGCAAGTTTGCCTCTGTTGTTCCACGCATCTGTTTCAGTTTTGCCGTACACTTGCCGCAGTAACTTTCAATTGACTTTGTGTGGCAGCCAGTTACTGGGTCGACAAAGTTCTCTGAATGATTCACTGTCAAATATCGAAAGCTGTTGTCCCTCTAAAGCGCTGTATGCCCGCCACAAATCACTATGAATAATACTACCAGGTTTAACATATTTCCTGATTAAAGGTAGCAAGCAGCGTTGCTGCTTTACGATCCGGCACTAGTTCCATGTATCCGACAGCCTGTGTGGTTGATCTGTCGACCATACCGAAAACCCATTTCTCAGATGCTGGACATCTTCGTCGCTGGTGGATGTACTTCCGCTTGTGGCTGAACAATGAAAAGATTCTGCGTAGCAAGAATCATTGGAGGAGAAAACTTTTAAAAATCCTCGATTCTCGCGTACAGCATCGACGCATTGGCCGATTCTCATCAATTATCACCGATTCTCGAACAGCGAGAATCGGCACCGATTCTGTCAACAGAATTGTGGACAGGACTCTACTGGAAGTCTGTGAAATCTTTAAATGTTTGCTTGTTGACGGTCCATTTGCAGGCCAAGAACAGACTAATATTGGAAGCATGCAACTGGAATAACTGGCTCAGTTATCGAGCCAGTCATTTCAGTGGTAAATTTTCAAATATGGTCTTCCCTCGGCGTGCAAATGGACCTTCCTCATGATCATTGCATAGGCCGGGTGTTGGTCGGCTTGATCATTAGTGGCATAACTGATGTATCAGGTGGCAGACCAGTCCCGAGCATTATGGGATAGGGAGTAATTATGCTTCTTAATGCACTTACTCATTCAGTTTAATGCAGAATGAACTTATTCTTAGTTTATATAATTATCTAATATAACTAATTTAACTCACAAGCACATTTGACCAGGCACATTTGACCAGACAAGCACATTTGACCAGATTTGATGTTCATTGAATAATGTCTTTCTATGATGAAAGCATTAAGGCTGAACTGTCATGATAAAATGTGTTATTCTGGTGAATGTACCAGTGTTATAGGTCTTCACTGCATGATCATTAACTTTTCTGGATATTGAATTTGTAACAATACCCCGCTAAAGTTGATCTTTGATCTTTGAGCTTTTCTGATAGTTGAATAATCTTGCTGCACCAGCCTATCTTTGCTACAAATTAACATTTATTAATCAATGCTTCTTTAACCTCTTTAATGGCCGAAATTGGTATGGAAATCTCACCTTAGTGAATGTCCATTTGCCGGTCAAGAGAAAACTGCACCATGAAAGGGTTAAACATTTAGCCCCTGTATGACAGAATTTTTATAGTCAAAGTGAACACAAGTTTATCATTGGCGTATAAGAAAATGAGTACTAAAATCATGTACTTCAGCATTAACTGGGTTCCCTGGTTAACTCTTACACCTATGTCAGTATTTGAATTATATGTCATATACATTTTATTCATAATGTCGTTTGAATGTTTTGAAAGTAATTTGATTTGGATGTTGTTGCTGTATTATGAAAATTTTAAAAAGTTATGCGGCCATGAAGATTGATATATGGGGTGTTTATGCTGTATAGTATCATTAGCATTTTCTGCATGTGCTTGTATGTGCATATGTTCTTGCATGTGTGTGAGCAAGTTTATCACTGCGCTTTCTGTGTGTGTGTGTGTGTGTGTGTGTGTGGTGTGGTGTGTGTGTGTGTGTGTGTGTGTGTGTGTGTGTGTGTGTGTGTGTGTGTGTGTGTGTGTGTGAGCGCGATCTATCACTGTTATTTTGTGTGTGTTCAGATTTAGATCAGACTATGGCGCGTTACATGAAGGTGAAGAAGAAGGACAGTGAGAGACTGAGACAGGAGTGTGCTGAAGAACTCTTCTCATCTAGAAAGAAGTTTCATCAGGTAACGAGGCATCTCGGCGTAATATAAGCAAACTATGAGGATCAATATATATATGAGTCATCTGATGATGTCATCAAACTATGACCATCAATATATACAAGTCAGCTGATGATGATCAATATATACAAGTCATCTGATGATGTCATCAAACTATGAGGATCAATATATACAAGTCATCTGATGATGTCATCAAACTATGAGGATCAATATATACAAGTCATCTGATGATGTCATCAAACTATGAGGATCAATATATACAAGTCATCTCATGATGTCATCAAACTATGATGATCAATATATACAGTCATCTGATGATGTCATCAAACTATGAGGATCAATATATACAAGTCATCTGATGATGTCATCAAACTATGAAGATCAATATATACAAGTCATCTGATGATGTCATCAAACTATGATGATCAATATATACAAGTCATCTGATGATGTCATCAAACTATGAAGATCAATATATACAAGTCATCTGATGATGTCATCAAACTATGATGATCAATATATACAAGTCATCTGATGATGTCATCAAACTATGAGGATCAATATATACAAGTCATCTGATGATGTCATCAAACTATGATGATCAATATATACAAGTCATCTGATGATGTCATCAAACTATGAGGATCAATATATACAAGTCATCTGATGATGTCATCAAACTATGAGTATCAATATATACAAGTCATCTGATGATGTCATCAAACTATGAGGATCAATATATACAAGTCATCTCATGATGTCATCAAACTATGAGTATCAATATATACAAGTCATCTGATGATGTCATCAAACTATGAGGATCAATATATACAAGTCATCTGATGATGTCATCAAACTATGAAGATCAATATATACAAGTCATCTGATGATGTCATCAAACTATGATGATCAATATATACAAGTCATCTGATGATGTCATCAAACTATGAGGATCAATATATACAAGTCATCTGATGATGTCATCAAACTATGAAGATTAATATATGCAAGTCATCTGATGATGTCATCAAACTATGATGATCAATATATACAAGTCATCTGATGATGTCATCAAACTATGATGATCAATATATACAAGTCATCTGATGATGTCATCAAACTATGAGTATCAATATATACAAGTCATCTGATGATGTCATCAAACTATGATGATCAATATATACAAGTCATCTGATGATGTAATCAAACTATGATGATCAATATATACAAGTCATCTGATGATGTCATCAAACTATGAGTATCAATATATACAAGTCATCTGATGATGTAATCAAACTATGATGATCAATATATACAAGTCATCTGATGATGTCATCAAACTATGAGTATCAATATATACAAGTCATCTGATGATGGAATCAAACTATGAGGATCAATATAAGAATCATCTGCATTGTGTTGAAAAGAAATATGTTTCAAACATTTTACATTTCCAAAACCAACATTTTTCAGTTTGTATATTAGATGACGTAATTAATCCAAAATAGCAAATTGTCATAATTTGCATATTTAGCAAAATATTTTGAAAGGTTTTCCTTTCTGAATGCAAGGTAGACGATATTATCAAACTTTGAGGATCCATATATATATATATATGCTAGTCACCTGAGTGCTGATGATGTTATCAAACTGAGGACCTATATATATCTAGTCACCTGAGTGCTGATGATGTTATCAAACTGAGGACCTTTATATATCTAGTCACCTGAGTGCTGATGATGTAACCAAACTGAGGACATATATATCTAGTCACCTGAGTGCTGATGATATTATCAAACTGAGGACCTATATATACTAGTCACCTGAGTGGTGTTGATGTAATCAAACTGAGGACCTATATACACACATCATCTCATAATATATATCTAGTCACCTGAGTGCTGATGATGTAATCAAACTGAGGACCTATATATATATCTAGTCACCTGAGTGCTGATGATGTAATCAAACTGAGGACATATATATACTAGTCACCTGAGTGCTGATGATGTAATCAAACTGAGGACCTCTATACACACATCATCTCATAATATATATCTAGTCACCTGAGTGCTGATGATGTAATCAAACTGAGGACCTATATATACTAGTCACCTGAGTGCTGATGATGTAATCAAACTGAGGACCTATATATATCTAGTCACCTGAGTGGTGATGATGTAATCAAACTGAGGACCTATATATATATCTAGTCAGCTGAGTGCTGATGATGTAATCAGACTGAGGACCTATATATATCTAGTCACCTGAGTGCTGATGATGTAATCAGACTGAGGACCTATATATATCTAGTCACCTGAGTGCTGATGATGTAATCAAACTGAGGACCTCTATACACACATCATCTCATAATATATATACTAGTCAGCTGAGTGCTGATGATGTAATCAGACTGAGGATCTATATATATACTAGTCAGCTGAGTGCTGATGATGTAATCAGACTGAGGACCTATATATATCTAGTCACCTGAGTGGTGATGATGTAATCAGACTGAGGACCTATATATAGCTAGTCACCTGAGTGCTGATGATGTAATCAAACTGAGGACCTATATATATCTAGTCACCTGAGTGCTGATGATGTAATCAAACTGAGGACCTCTATACACACATCATCTCATAATATATCTACTAGTCAGCTGAGTGCTGATGATGTAATCAGACTGAGGACCTATATATACTAGTCAGCTGAGTGCTGATGATGTAATCAGACTGAGGACCTATATATATCTAGTCACCTGAGTGCTGATGATGTAATCAAACTGAGGACCTATATATATCTAGTCACCTGAGTGCTGATGATGTAATCAAACTGAGGACCTCTATACACACATCATCTCATAATATATCGACTAGTCAGCTGAGTGCTGATGATGTAATCAGACTGATGACCTATATATACTAGTCAGCTGAGTGCTGATGATGTAATCAGACTGAGGACCTATATATATCTAGTCACCTGAGTGCTGATGATGTAATCAGACTGAGGACCTATATATATCTAGTCACCTGAGTGGTGATGATGTAATCAAACTGAGGACCTATATATATCTAGTCACCTGAGTGGTGATGATGTAATCAGACTGAGGACCTCTATACACACATCATCTCATAATATAAACAATATTGTCTTAACTGTAACCCGTTAACACTCATATCAGCCAAAAATGGCTTCTACAGTGGTCTTGAGAAATGTAAGTTTGCAGAACAAGAGAAGACTATTTTTGGAATATTACCACCGGAATGACTGGCGCGATAACTGAGCCAATCATTCCAGCGGTAAATTTTCAAAAATAGTCTTCTTGGTCTGCAAATTTACATTTTCTTTGAGAAAATTAAGTTTTCCTGAATAAATTGAAA
Source organism: Chaetoderma sp. LZ-2023a (assembly GCA_034401795.1). NCBI lineage: Eukaryota > Metazoa > Mollusca > Caudofoveata > Chaetodermatida > Chaetodermatidae > Chaetoderma > Chaetoderma sp. LZ-2023a. Next base: position 133,973,134 of record CM067371.1, on the reverse strand, counting down.
GGGTTAAGTTGATGATTTGTGAAGAAAATGGAACCAGCCATGCGAAGGTTATGTTTGAAAATTTACCACTAATGATGATCCACTCATTCTAGTCGTATAATTCCAAAGATAGGGTTTTGTCCTGCAAATGAGCATCCTCAAAAGTACTACAGATGCCGCTGTTCAGTTTGACCATTAAATGGTTAATATGCCTCTTGTCAGAGGAATCGCTTCTTATGAACCAAAATTCATCACATGCTTACAGTTGTGTTAACCTAACTATAGAAATTCTGAAGCATTGGACTGAAAACGGGTGATGTACAAATTGGGTGAAAGAGGACAAAAATGTTTTGTGTATATGCTTTGTAGTATTGAGGGTGTTATTAGCTCAGTCTATTATCTCGTTATTATATACACCTGTGCAAAAGTTAAGCACCACCCTATTTTTACGCACATGCGAGGGTATATTCATGTGCTATGAAGAAAGCAATAGCATAAACATTTATGTACCCATCCATCTTAGTGCAAGAGGTAATAATGCAACTAGAGGAATGCTGATTATGAGGGTGGGGAAACACTGTATGTTTTTGTTTGAACTTGAAAACGATGCCTGAATATGGTTACGTTGACACAACTGACAACTATTGCCCTACAGTTGACACACGTGGCTAGATTGTCATTAATGGTGTCTGAAAACGAAGTTTAACATCTGTGCACGAGTTTGAGACTGTCATTATTAATACCGGGTATATCCACCTTGTGCCTGGATGACGGCCTGGACACGACGTCTCATGCTGGTCACCAACCGACTGATACGCCATTGTGGTATTCGTTGCCATTCAAGATGGAGTGCGTCTGTTAATTCCTGTAGGTTCTGCACAGGAGGATCCCTCCTTCTCACCATGTTTCCCAGAATGTCCCAGATATGCTCAATAGGGTTCATGTCAGGGCTCCTTGCTGGCCATGGTAGGGTTTCGATGGCATTCTGGCAGAGGTATTCATGCACAGCTCTAGCACGATGTGGTCGGGCATTGTCATTCATGAATATAGGGTGGGTTCCAGGTGCATGATTTACAAAATGAGGGACCACAACTCTATCCAGTATGGAATCTTGATATCTTTGTCCATTTAGTGTTCCAGGTACAGTCAACAGATCCAGCTTACAATCAAATGAGATGCACCCCCATATCATAACGGAACCTCCACCAAATGGAACTTCTTCCATGATGTGACGTTGGTCGTACGCCGTGCGTCTGGACCTCCATACACGAGTTCGACCATCTGTGGCATGAAGCAGGAACCGACTTTCATCGGTCCAGTGTACCCGTCTCCAGGATCTCATGTTCCAGTGTCTTCTTTCGTTGCACCACCTCAGACGCTCCTCTTTGTGGTGTGCAGTGAGGAGAGGACGTCTGACAGGTCTCCTAGCTTTCATGCCAGCAGCATACAGTCTCCTTTTGACGGTAGACATTGACACTCTATTGCGCGTTTCCCATTGCTGGCTGAGCACTCTGCTGTTGGTGAATGGAGATCTCCTAACAAGGCGTACTAGGGCTCGATCATCACGGGCAGTAGTCTTCTTCGGTCTTCCAGATCTAGGCCTGTCCTTCACCTCGTTAGTTTGCCCATGTTTTGCAATCAAACGACTGATTACAGTATGGTTAATGTGCAGCTGTCTGCCAATCTCTCTGCATGACATACCAGTGGTATGCATGCCTATGATTTGCCATTTCACACGATCACTTAACCTTCGTCTTGCCATAGCGGTTCACAATCAAGAGCTAATTCTCTCTGTACAAATAAACCACGGTCATGAACACAAAATTCCTAATCTTGTCGCCTAAATCTGTATGTAATGTTCTACACCTCAAACTGGACTTTTACATAACTGAACACGTGTGCTGTTTCCCGCCACGCACGGACATCAAGCGGCGTGAAGTCATGCATGCATGTGCATTTCGTACTTGGAATTATGTCAGCTAACGCGGGGACAAAAAGTATGGCAGCCTAGTTGTACCATCATGTTTCTACGTTCTATTGTTTTTGCTGGTGCTTAACTTTTGCACAGGTGTATATGTGTTTATCTGAAATATCATGGGATTATGGTAATTATTTAGAAACAAATAAACAGACAATAATCTATGGATGCATCAGTATGTGTTAGACAATAAACATGTCTTCAATTGATAAACCGATTAATTATGCCACTACTCACACGCGTACGCACGCACGTACGCACACACACACACATCGTTTTTCTGTGTCTCTGTCTGTCTCTGTGCTGTTATCTTTGTTTCTACTGGGGGAATCTTAACCCAGCTTGTGTGAGAAGTTATGCTTTGGGAATGACCATGACCAGTGACTTTCATGTGAAACGGTCATGGTCGTGGTGACATGTTGTAACCCAATTAAGGGCATTGTCTTGCTCTTTTGGGATATATATTGTTTTATTCTGAAGGGATCTTCAGAAGACGCTGGTGGTTGGGGGTGTGGGGTGGAGGGGACGGGTGTGTGGTGATGGGTGGGCGGAGGAGTTGCCTTGGTGCGTCTGAAGTTCCCTATTGATTTTGAGATTAAACGGTCAAAAGTGATTGTTACTCAATTGAAACGAGGACAAATTTGTCTAATACCCACGTTGTTGATATATTTTTCAGTCGGGCCACAGTACGGTCAAAGTGTTTATTTTGCTGTTGCGTTTTAATTTGTGCATACATCTTCGGGACCCCACAGACACACATCGACCCAAGTCTGGAAAAGATCGCTCCATTAGAGTTGTTGAAAAATGCTTTAAAAATGTCTTGTTTTGAAAAAGATGTTGCTGAAAGCTGTTGGTGTTACGTTTTAGCCTTTAGCCAGAAAATCGGTATACATGTTCGGGACATGTAAAATGGACATGTTTCCACCCAAAAGGACACAGTGTTTCTAGTTACAATACAGCTCATAAATAAGTTAATGCATTTCTAAAACAAAAACGACTGTCAGTACAATTTTGAACATGATGTAAGAAATGGGCTGTTGAATATTCTGGATTTACTTTAATTTGATTGGAAGCCATTGCTGCCTTAGCCATAGCTTCCAATCAAATTACGATACGTTCAATATATCCAACAGTACATTTTATTTTATCTTGGAAATGTGTTAAGTTATTTCTATGCTGTACTATGTACTGTAGCGTCAGATTCTTGTCACTTTATTAGCTCTCCTGGCCAGAATTGCAATTCACCTTTCCAGAGTACCCACCCATCGTATGACATCATAATGAACTGCGTGACGTGTATAATGACATCATAATGAATGATGTCATGAATGACGTCGATAAGTACATCACGAACGCTTATTTGAAGACGGTCTATGCGTTGTTGTACAAATTGTTTGCTTTTACTATTTAATAAGTATTCTGTTGAATATTTTGAAACTAATTTGACTGGGTGCTGTTGCTGCCATAGGCAGCAACAACACCCAGTCAAATTAGTTACAAAATATTCAACAGCTTCCCTGTATAGTTTTCAGGAATTTGATAGCTAGGGCATTTGGGGATCGATCAATCCCAACACGACGAGGTGTGGGTGAAGCTTAGCTAGTGATGGGCGGGGCATAGCTAAAAATGGAAATGCCCATTATATGTGGCAGAAAGCATCTCTTGGCCATAGATATCCAAGTTTGTTCAAAGGAAGCTGATTCGCCAATTTGGTCAGTGACTAAATTTAAAAATCTCTGAAACCGCTCGGGGGATCGAATCAAAACTCATGAAATATCATCAGGGCCAACAGCTGAACTATTTTGTTCAAGAGAACTTGATTAGCCAAATGTATCAGCAGCCATCTTGGATGACCTAGTCTTCCTGAAAGCGACTTATTCTCCATTACCACTAAATAGATCAGGCTGAAATTTGAGCCATATGATTAGGGACTAAGGGGCAGTAAAGCTTCTCCATTGAAGGTTTATACATAAAAAAAACCATGACTACCATGGATCAATCAAAATTTAGAGTGTTTTTCAGCCATCTTGAATTTTCTGAAAAATAATATAAAAAATTACTTATTAACCACTGGGACAATTTTAATAAAGCTTGGCTAAACCTTTACAGGAATTAGATTGGTAAATTTTTCTAGTGGTCATCTTGGTTTGTTCATTTGTGCCAGTGACCAATAATTCCAGGGGCCTCTTGTTTCAGATTTTGTTTTGTGTCATTTCAGATGTCATTGTGTCATGTCATTTCAGATTTTATTGTGTCATGTCATTTCAGATTGCTCTTCACTATTACTCGGGATTAAATGCCATGCAATACAAGCGTAAATGTTCACTGTTAGAGCCCGTCCTTGGCTACATGCAGGCTCAGAGGGCGTTCTTCCAGATGGGAAAAGATGCTCTGTGTAAAAGTGAAATTGACGAATTTCTTAGCAATATTAGCGCCAGTATTCAGGGGTAGGTAACTCCTTAAGTATTATCTAGTTATCTAGAATTGCAATGTTTAGTGGAGCAATCCAGTTTTAGCTATCCCCCGCCCATCTCTAGCTAAGCTCCATCCACGCTTTGCCCGTGTTGGGACAAATCGATCTCTGCTCTCTATGAATTTCATTTTCCAGAAAACTATACTTTTTGAAACTAATCTCACTGGGTGCTTGGCAGCAACAGCGCCCAGTCAAATTTGTTTCAAAATATACAACAGCTTCTTAAATAGTAGAGACATACTATTCATGCAACCTGACAGACTATTAAGCATTTAAGATGGAGTAAATCGAGTCATTCATGAAGTAATTGATTATGACATTATCCTACATGCCACATAGTCGATTATGACATCATATGGTTGATGGATAAACTGGACTACTTCATTACTTAATGTGTTACAGTGAAAATGCTTAGCTAGCTAGGTGGCTGCCCTGTCTATAGTGACCACAATCTTGTCAAGCCATATATTTTATCGAATGGACCCAAACACTATTGTGCGTGTGTACATGTGTGCATACGTGTGTTCATTGTTCAGAGCTGTAGCCAGAGATGAACTAGGATTTCCAGACTTTGGTCAAAACAGCGTCCGATTGGATACAACTCTGAAACTATGAATATCTTGGAAACCGCTGTTCCGTTTTGGTTCAAATTTTAATGCTTGAAAGTATTGTATGATACTCTAGCACTCCACAACTTTGCGTGTGATTCAGAAAGTCCAGAACACTTTACAATGGTACAGAAACAAGTGGTCAAGACTCTGCAATCATAGATTGCTCTTATTAACGGCTTATCCCTTGAAATGTCAGCGTCTCAGTTGTTATACAGGAAAGTTGTTGAATATTTTTTACATTAATTCAACTAGAGTGTGTTGCTGCCAGCAGATCCCAGTCAGATTAGTCTCAAAATATTCTAATGCATATTCCTTTCATTATAAAGCATGTTTCATTTCTGGTGTTTAAGAGTTAAATGGTTAACCGTCTGACTGCTGAGTTTTTGCAGATGACATGTTCCCGGAGTTATATCTCTGGACCTGCTAAATATTTTTAAAACAATTTGACTGAAAGTTGTTGGTGGCTAAGCCGCCAACAACTTTCAGTCAAATGTATTCCAAAATATTCAGCAAGTCAAGAGTTTGCTCATTGAAATTATTGTCTGGTGGCTTGAAGCAGCGAGACAGTTAAGCAATAACCTGCCTTCAGAGACCACTCTTCGATGGCCCATCTGTAAGGTTGCTGCTATAGACAGGTCTAACTGAATAATGACCAATCATAAGCTAAGTAGCGAGCTTTTATAGGAATATATCAATATTACCATATTTTCTGTCGAATAGTGTGCAAAGTGAGTTAAATTCTGAAACTCAGAATACTGTTGATCTAGTCGATACGCTGGAGCATCAGTGTGCACACCTCTACCCAGCTGAACCGGGCAAAGGTCAAGGAGAGGATATGCCTTTCATACCACCAAACACAAATATCTCACAGAAATCTGGATATCTGTTCATTAGGAGGTATGGAATAATAATAACTAATACATATCTGTATTCTATGATGGTTTAATGACGCTTTAACTCTTGAATTTATTCAAGAAAAATTCAATTTCCTCATAGAAAATGTACATTTGCAGACCAAGAGAAGACTATTTTTTTTAATTTACCATTGGAATGACTGGCTCGGTTATCGAGCCAGTCATACCAGTGGTAGATTTTCAAAAATAGTCTTCTCTTAGTCTGCAAATGGACATTTCTTAGGACCACTGCAGAAGCCATTTTTTTAGCTGATATTGGTGTTAAAGTGTTAATGGTCAAGCTTGCCAATACCGGCCTCAACAGGTGTCTTGACCAATGAACATTTACAGAGCATGAGAAGACAATTTTTGAAATTTTACAACTGGAATGACTGGCTTGGTAACCAAGCCACTCATTCCAGTGGTAAAATTGTCAAAAGTAGCCTCTTAGACTGTAAATGGTCATTGGCCAATCAAAACTCTTGCTTTTCTTTACCAGTCTTGGCTATTAAAGGTTAATGTTTACGATTTGTCTTGAAAATTAGCACATGTCCATTTATTGGCCAAGAGAAAACTTTAAAATGTACCACTGGAATGACACTCTAGTGGTACAATTTCAGAAACAGTGTTCTCATTGGCTACAAATGTACATTTCTCAAAGCCACTGCAGAGATCAATGTTGACCCTTAAAGGGCTAAGATATTGCGTGTAGTTATGCTTCGATATATATGGTATACTCATAACATTGTACACAAACCCTCTATGTAAAGGATCTGGAAGAAGGTCCCATTTAATATCGGTATCTTCAACCGTGTCAAAAATTATCACAATGCATGACCTTTAGTTGGTTTAAATAAATATCCATTTATAAGCCAAGAGATTATTTTTGAAAATTTAGCAATTTAATAACTGACTCTTTTAAGGAGATAGTTTTTGCAATGGTAAATTTTCTAAAAATGTTCTATTGACCTACAAATGGTCATTAATGGAGGAATCTAGTTTCATGAATTATGACCACGGCCGTCTTGACCATTAAATATATATATATATATAATTGTTTATTTCTGCCTCCATGTTACATACATGTATTTGTCCCATTGGCAATTTCTAGTAGTAAAGCATTGTAATGCAGTATGACTTTATAGTTATATCTTATCATAACTAAGATATTATATGTATTTAACAAACTTTGTATTCCCAGACCACAGCTATTGTCCTCGCGGTGGGAGCGTCAGTATTTCTTCACTCAGTGTGGTAATTTGATGGTACAAAACAGAGAAGAGGTGAGACTAACTGTAGGGAAGCTGAGCTTGACCAAATAATAAAATATTACACTAATAGTTATGTTTGAAATGATTTTTAAGATTGCTTTTCTGAAATATATGTACAGTGTAGGAGGTAATAGTAGAATGAGTGTTGACTGGCTTTCAAACAGTGTTCCTGAAACATGTTGCTGTCTAGGTATGTACATCTATATTGAGAGCAACACTGAATAACTGTGAGTTTTTTTAATATGGCTATCAATGGACCTTTCCATTTTTAGCTAAGCTCCACCCACACCTCGCTCGTGTTGGGATCGATCGATCTTGATTGATTATTTTTGAAAATCTACAACTAGAATGACTGGCTCGATAACTGAGTCAGTCATTCCAGTGGTAAATTTTCAGAAATAGTCTTCTTTTCGTCTGCAAATGGACATTTTCTATGAGAAAATTGAGGGCAACAGATTTGAGTGTTAAAGGGTTAATATACAATTTTATATTTAATGTCGTGAAAACATACAAATCATTTGATATTAGAAAGATTTATTTCTGGTATTCAGAGCAAGTACTCGTCTGCGACTCACGGCCAACGGTTTGGACTCCGAACTCAGAAATTAATTATATAATTAATGGTGACAGAGTACAGTACTTTAGATCCAATCCGAGTGTTACTCATGCAAGTTGGGATCGCTCAGTTATCTCGCTCTCTTGCGCTTGTGTATGAGATCTTTTGAGAGTACGAATGTTCATCTTCAACCAAACTCTTCCATGAATAGTTCAACCAATATATGCCAAATAGATCGATCATGTGACCCGGTTGTTATTATTAGCCTGTTAAATTCACATGCTAGTCGAAAAGAGTTTGTTTTGAACAGTTTGTTTTGGACACAATGGGGAAAAAAAGATATTCCCGCTTTCAACAGTCTCAAGCATGTGTTCAATATTTAACGTCATGTGTTTATAAGCATTCATTTGCACAGAGATCATAAAGCGTCAGCCGCTACTCGATTATATAAACAATGCTCATTCATATAGTCATTGGAAAACTGAAATACAATGATCAGCAGAAGAATCCTAAACGATGTAGCTATTGCCCAGAAAAACCTGTCTTAGGAATAAATCATTGCTCATTGCGCTTTTTACGATTGCTGCTGGTTTTTCAATATATTTTATAACTTTTCAATATGGTATCCGTATATCGTGCAGCCCTACATACAGTTCAGATGCATCCTTTCTTATTTCATGAGATGGCATGACATAATCAGCTTGGCATTTCAAAGATTTTCTCAACAATAACATTTTGCTTTTACCTCAACTTTTGCCTCAACTTAACAGTTCATATCTCATGTTGTGTTTATGAGACTGCACCCAAACTTGAATGCTTGCTAATGAGAGGGGATGAGACAATTACTTCGGGGTCAAAAGGTCATGGTGTATTGATAGGTGTTTTGCTACGCCTTCTATATTTATTTTATGATTGAAGTCAAGCTTTATAGTTTGTTGCAAAGTCGTAAAGTCAAGCTTCTTGGTTGCATTGCAACCACATTCCTGGTTGTTTCTTGTGGTAATCGTTACGCCCCCCCCCCCCCCCCCCCCCCGCCCACCCCCAGCTTGATGAAAGCGGGTGAATTAGGTCTTTGTTTCTGGCCTTCTGGCCATGTATGCATTCCTTAGTGTAGATTTTGTTCATTAACTCAGCTTCTACTTGGAGTATATTGATGAACATTTGTTTATTTACAAACCAAGAGAATGCTAATACCTGGGGATGTGGAGGGGTAGGTGGGAGTACTAACTCCATGCTGGCTTTACGGCTTATGTTGTACGTAATGCCATGGAAGTGGTGGCCGTTAACCTGCCTGGTTGATGCCTGTTGGCTCTATGGTGTGGAGTTGATGGATCCAGTGTCTCTCTTTCCGTCTTCTCTATATGGTGGAGTTGCTGTCATCCGGATCCGATTTGAGAACTTGGATGATTCTGTATGCACGTGAAAACTGCACAAAGTCTCTTCCACAAGACCTACACTTTGTTTAGCTTGTCCCTTCCAGATGACTGATAATTTGTGTGCTGTTGATTTTAACATGTATAGTGTGCCTGTCCTGTATGTTTTCAGTTTTGTATTTTTTAAGATGTTCTTTAACTGTCCTCTATCACAGCTGGCTGGTGGTTTGTGTGTTGATCTTAATGAAGGAGGTGTTAACGTGGAAGCAGCAGAGAGTGAAGATAGACGCTTTGTTTTCGCGGTGAATGCGCCAATCTCTTCTAAAAAGTCTGTGATACTTCAGGCCGAGAATGAACGTGACAGAGACGAGGTAAATAATATATCGCAGATTTAGACAATTTAGGAATCTGGTCTGTCACTCATGTGTCTGACTGTTCTTGGTGAATATACAATTTAGTAAAAATTTTGTTGAATATTTTGAACCTAATTTGACATGGATTACCTTGATAGTTACTTTGAAATTGGGATTCTCGGAATTCAGGGTTCAATGTGTTAAAATTGATTCAAATGTGCGCTGAAAGTGGGTGGAGCCTAGTTAGAAATGGGTGGGGCATATCTAGAAATGGATCCCTGTATTAAACTTTCTTTGCAAACCACATTCTTGCTGCACAAAAGCCATTTACTTGACTATAGAACAATCAACATCAGCATTTATATTAATTAGAAAAATTGGTAGATATCCACGAAACTATGTTTGAAATTTTATATATTCTGTTAATAATTTAGCAGTGAATCCTATTGGCACTTAGCTTAGCTTGGTATCATATTAACAGTGAGACCACTAACTCGGATGTCAAGGTCATTGTAAATTTCTCTTAATAATACTAAGATGTGTGTACACATTTGCCATGTACACAGTAGAGTAGAGAATGCTGTGTCAAATTTAGGATTTGTAATATTTTTGTTAACAAAAAATCTTTTAAGAGTATATTTAAGTCTGCTAGCCTAAGTGATTGTTTTAACCTATATGTGACAGATTTTCCTATTGAGCAATCCATCTCTAGCTGCACCCCATCCATTTCTAGCTGTGCCCCATCCATTTCTGGCTGTGTCCCGTCCATTTTTAACTGTGCTCCGTCCTTTTCTCGCTGTGCCCCATCCATTTCTAGCTGTGGCCGTCCATTTCTAGCTGTGCTCCGTCCCTTTCTAACTGTGCTCCGTCCATTTCTAGCTGTGCCCCATCCATTTCTAACTGTGCTCCGTCCATTTCTATCTGTGCCCCATCCATTTCTATCTGTGCCTCGTCCATTTCTAACCGTGCTCCATCCATTTCTAGCTGTGCCCATCCATTTCTAGCTGTGCCCTGTCCATTTCTAATTGTGTCCCGTCCATTTCTAGCTGTTTCCATACATTTCCAGCTGTGCCTGTCCATTTCTAGCTGAGGCCGTCCATTTCTAGCTGTGCTCTGTCCCTTTTTAACTGTGCTCCGTCCATTTCTAGCTGTGCCCCATCCATTTTTAACTGTGCTCCGTCCTTTTCTAGCTGTGCCCCATCCATTTCTAGCTGTGGCCGTCCATTTCTAGCTGTGCTCCGTCCCTTTCTAACTGTGCTCCATCCATTTCTAGCTGTGCCCCATCCATTTCTAACTGCTCCGTCCATTTCTAGCTGTGCCCCATCCATTTCTAGCTGTGCCCCATCCATTTCTGGCTGTGCCCTGTCCATTTCTAGCTGTGTCCCGTCCATTTCTAGCTGTGCCCATCCATTTCTAGCTGTGCCCCGTCCCATCCATTTTTAGCTGAATTTTGATCACTTTGTACATACATTTGAATCAATTTTCACACTTTGACCGTGATTTCTCAGAATCTAAATTTCAAGATAACTATAGAGGTAAGCTGTTGAATATTTTGAGACTAATTTGTTTCCATTCAAATTAATTTCAAAATATTCAACAAAATGTTTGAACATACAATTCAGAAGCTTTGTGTCAGACCTTTGCCATTTTTGTTTCGTACCTATGTCAATATAGGCTTGCACGATTATCCGATATCGAAAATGATGATTTTTTTTTTCAGCCATGATTTTTTACGGTGTGATTTTGAAAAAATCAAAATATAGCGAAAATTGTATTGTCATTTATTCTACCTATTTGTCATGTGTTTGTAGCGTAGCCTTCTATTACAGCAAGCTGTTCAATTTATTTCCAAACCAACTTCTTTGCGAGGGGGGTGGGCTTATATTAGAAATAGGTTAAGAAAAAGTTCATTCTTTAAAAATGTTTTAAAAGATGAACAATAATATGAAAATTGTATCTACCGGTACAATTTCTTGCTGCCCTACTGTATAATTCTGTCAACTTTGACTTCTGCCCATACCCACCCACAACCATTACCCCCACCCTAGGTGGAGCCTAATGTAAATGTTGTCTTGTAGTCCCCACTCGTATACGTATAGGTAACTCACATAACATATTTGCCAGTGCTGTTGTAGGCTATTAGTGCCTGAGGCAGGTGTCTGTAACACTTAATTGTCCAAATACGATTGAACCCTTTAACACTCAAGCCAGCCAAAAATGGCTTCTCCAGTGGGCTTGAGAAATGTCCATTGGCAAACCAAGAGAAGACTATTTTTGAAAATTTACCGCTGAAATGACTAGCGCGCTTACCGAACCATTCATTCCAGTGGTAAATTTATGTTGGTCAACAAACCGTCATTTTTTATAAGAGTAAAACTGTTCAATATTTGGAAGTTAATTTGATTGGACGCCGTTGTTTAAGCTGCAACAGCTTCCAGTCAATTTAATTTAAATGTATTCAACATAATACATTTTATCGCGTGAAGAATTTACTTTGTCAGAGACTTATCAGTTAACGGGTTAGGATATCACAATTTCACATCAAGAGTATACTTACCACCCTGATACTCTATGATATTTCCTAAATGTCGACCTAGCTTCAATAATACTCAGAATTAAAAAGAAACCGCCCCCACCCCCCACCCCCACTGGGAAGGTTACACAACTGTCAGCCCAGCGGATGTGCAGCCCAAACTCGCACATGCGCAGGGCTGACTCATTCTCTTCTTAAAATATTGACCTGCCATTGCAACACGTTTCTAGCCTTGCTTTTGCTTTCTTTTTTTTGGAAGCTTTGAGTTGTTTTGCAATTTGTTTTGACTGATTATTAGTATGTCTGATTGCTGCCAAGTCGCCGGAGGATGCCCCCTGGTCCAAGCCATCAGGTGTACTTAATAAATTTATGGATAAAAAATGTGCGTGTTGACTCGGATGGTGTTTCCAGGATTCACACTAACTCGTGGTGGATACGTCTTTATTAGGGTAGCTCTTATGGGGGAGGCCTATATATTAGCTAACGCATGTTGTGCTTTGTTTTTCAGACACATGAGCTGATATTTGAAGTGTATCCTTTATTCTAAAAACAATATTTATGGTTTCTGGGTCCGTCTAATTTATTATGGGTTTGCTGAGGGAATTATTACCATAAGAAGTAATTTTTCCGCATTCTCTCCCCCCCCCCCCCCAACAGGGTTTTGGACTCAGGATCAGGTATTCCTGTTGTTGTTCATCAGACTTCACTCGTGCTCAGAAGTCATCTTATGAGGTTTTATTTAGAAGAGAGGATCATTTTCAGTTATTTTATTTCTAAAAATTGTTAGAAATTTTTTGACTGAGTGTTGAGTTATTTATCTCTCTTGATGGTTTGCATAGGTTCATTGTGTTCTTTAAAGTTCAATTACTAATGAATCTTTGTTTTGAGCTGTGAAGTCTAAAAATTCGCATCTCAAGTATTCAAGTTCAAATTCTAATGTCCCTTGTCTTCTTAAAGAAGTATAAGAAGTTTTAGGATTTGTTCTCCTTTTGTCAGGCCTATAGTTTTTTCTATGGCCCTGGCTTATCTTTTCATTTGATGGTTCAAAGTTTTCCTTATGGATCTTATTAGCCTTTTGCAATTGGTTTTTTGGTTTGTCATAACTAAAAACTAATTGTTTCTGTTTTGTGTAATTTCAGAGGGTAATTGAGAACAAATGCCCTTCCTGCCACCGTTTCGTGAAGGCCCGCTTTTTTCCTCATGACTGCACTAGGTGCAGTATGTGCGGGCCCCTTCTAAGTGGAGGTGATGACTGATTTTTTAAATCAGCAGGTGAAAGACCGGGTGGCAGACGAGAAGAGGCGTCTGGAAAAAGAGTGTGGTAAGAAGAGGAAGGCATCCATGCCGGACATGGAGGCCTTCCGTCTTGAAATAATGGGAGAAATGAAGAAGACGATCACGGATCTTGTCCCGGAGTTGCTTCGCAGCTTGCTTCCCGGATCAGGTTCATCATTGTCTTCTTCATTTGCTCCGGGACAGAGTGTTCCCGTCTCTGGATCTGGTTCTCTTAGCAAACCAGTTTTCGTTATAGACCCAGAGATGGCTCCCATTGGTCTGGCGCTGAGGCTTGCCTCACCCGTGGACCTGGGAGCGAAAGCCATGGCCTCGGGCGCTCGCTTATCGAGTGCTCTAGAGCAGCCTAAGGCTAAGGGTATCGGTGCCTCACGCGATACCCCTCCTGCCCAGGCCGAGCTTGATGCCTTTTCGAGCTTGGCATCTAATCTTTCTGGGCAGGAAGAAGAGGACACTCTGTTATGGCCTGTCGATGGCCACGGAAATGGATACCCATGGGGGCCCATGGGTAACCTTTTCCATGGAACTACTTCTTCGGGAGTAGGTTTCACGGCTCAATGGCTAGGCCGGCTAGGAGCCGATGGCCATCCATACCGTATCCCTTGGTTTGCCGAGAGTTACTGTGAGGAAGGCACGGACTATGACGTCATGCCTTTAGCCCCCCCCCCCATGACACCGTAGATCCGGCTCCTGGAATAGCCACAGCGCAAGCCATGCTGGCGCTTGCGGGTCCGTATGGCTTCCCTGGCTATCCAGGAGTATCTTCAGCTCCGGCCATTACCCCACCAGTGAATGTGGTTGAGGATGACAAAGGCCCTAGCCTCGTCGAACATTCACAGGTGGCCACCGAGGAGGACTGGCCTGATGCTTGCCAATGGCTGGTGAACATCAAGCCAGAACTCCAGGTGGATCCACCGGCCTCCCAGCGGGACCAGCGCCCGTGGTTGGGAGGGAAACCGGGGACGAGCACGATGCCATCTCTGCCGTATGCAGAACGTATTGTTGATATGTTCGCTGCGGCAGAGACGTCCATTCAGCCGAAAGGACGCCTTGCGAAGGCCCCTCGCGAGGTGGCACGGCGCTGCCGTATAAGTTCTAATCTGTATCAGAAGTACGGCCTCATCCCAAAGGCTTGCACGGATGACCGTGAGGTTTTTGGCAAAGACACGCGGCCTGGGTCCAAGTCTGACATGGGACCCGTGTGCGCTAGCGCCCTGCGCAACGCTAATTCTGTGCTGCGGGACACGGAGGAAAGTACGAGAGGAGCAATCTCGGCTCTCGCACATTTCCCAGCTGCTACAGGGGATGGTAGCAGCATCTGTGGCCTGCCAAACTTCTCCTCTTTCAGTCCAGAGAGCCATCCAGGACGGCATTAACCTGGCTCTGGACTGCATGCCGAGATCCGTAACCAGGAGTTTACGGGCGAGGCGCACATTTGCCCTTGACAATTTGTGCCCCTCGCAGAACCTGTACAATCGGCTTCTTCGGACGCCGATGGCAGGTCCAGGGTTGTTTGGAGGTGAAGGGTGCCTGCACCTCCAACAAACCATAAACCTGGTGAACAACCAGAGGGCGCTGCGAGAGCAGTTTGACGTGTTCCTCAGGGAGCGTGTTCGAGCAGCGCCCCCTGCTTTCCACCCTCAGCAGGCTAGAGGTGGTGGTGGTGGCCTTGTCAGAGGCCAGCCACCTACGCAGCGTCTGCCTTGGCAGCGTAAGCCAACTAGCGGGGGAGCGCAGGCTCCTCCAGCGCAACCCGCTGGTAGAGGAGCATGGGGTTCTGGTCATGGGAGCCGAACCTGATGGGTCGGCTCTCACAAGGACCACATCAGTGCTGCTAGGACAACCACCAGAGACAGAGCTTCTCTTGCACTTCTCAGGTTCACCTTAATCCTTAGGTGCACCCGTGGGAGACCGTCTGGCCTGCTACATGCAAGAGTGAGAGCGGATTACTCAGGATCGCTCAGTCTTGTGATGGCTTTCAGTCGATTACCATCCTGACTGGATTTCAAATCAGCCATCGCGCCTGTCTCTGGTTCCGATCCGGACTCAAAGTCCAAGAGATCCAGATCAACGGTTGTGTATAGAGGAAGAAATTCAATCCCTCATACTAAAACATGCTATTAAACCCGCACAAAAATGTCCGGGTTATTATTCAACCGTGTTCCTAGTGACAAAAAGCACTGGAGGGTGGAAATCAATTCTCAACCTCAAACCTCTCAACAGGTTTATCCTCACACCAAGTTTCAAAATGGAAACTGTAAGAACGGTGTTAGCAGGATTGAGGAAGGGAATGTGGACAGCATCAATAGATCTAAAAGATGCCTATTTTCAAATTTCCCATTGCGAAGAGCTTTCGTCGGTTCCTGAGATTTGCATTTCAGGGCCACCAATGGGAATTCAGGGTTCTCCCATTTGGTATATCGACAGCTCCTCGGGTCTTCACTCGAGTGGTCCAAGCTATGACGTCATACCTCCGCAGGAGACACAGCAGTCCACACATACATAGACGACTGGCTGTTAAAAGCACACTCAAAAAAGTCTATCAGCAAATCTGGAGATAGTTTTGAAAACTATTACAGATCTAGGCTGGATAATCAACTTTTAAAAGTCAGAGCTGACTCCATCCCAGAAGTTTGTTTACCTGGGCATGTTCTTCGATCTAGAGATAGGATATGTTTACCCATCTCAAGAGAGTAGAAATACTCATCTCAGTCATACAGTCAGTGTGCAACAGTCGTCATGTCCTGGCACGGGTCAACTTGAGAATGTTGGGGTTGATGGGTTCTTTGGAACCAGTCATTCCTCAGGCAGCCTTACGCCGGCGGCCGATCCAGTTATTTCTCATGACACAGTGGACCTAGAGTACAGGTTTCCTGGACTCAAAGGTGTCAATGTTGGAACCTCTTATTCACCACCTTCAATGGTGGATGAAGAGAGAAAATCTCCTGGCGGGGGTGACATTGTCACCTCCCCACCCTCAGTTAACGATGTACACAGATGCATCAATGGAGGGACGGGGAGCTTACCTGGATGAAAACAAAGTATCAGGGCTTTGGAATCTGGATCAGTCAAGAGAACATATCAATCTGCTGGAAATGCGAGCAGTAGTCTTAGCCATGGAACACTTCCTAGAGAAGGTCAAGGGCAAGAGTGTTCTGGTTCGATCAGACAATACCACAGTAGTGACTTACATAAACCGCCAGGGCGGAACGAAGTCGCCCAGTCTCTGTATGATGACATGGAAACTGCTTTGCTGGTGCCTAGATCATGGGATTTCCCTGAAAGCCGTTCATATTCCGGGAAGGCTAAATCTATTAGCAGACTCATTGAGCCAAAGAATGAGCATTCTTCCCAAGGAATGGCAACTAAATCAATGTGTGGCGAATCGCCTGTTCAACCACTGGGGCAAGCCCAACATAGATTTATTCGCAATGAACAAGAATGCGAAGATGGTGACGTATGTCTCCGATTCCAGATCCGAGCGCTATCGCAATAGATGTTAGCTATCAGCTGGGAGGGAATGTATGCATACACATTCCCGCCAGCAATCCTGATTCCAAAAGATCTCCAGAAAATCAGGCAGTAGGAATGCCAAGTGCTTCTGATCGCCCCAAATTGGCCAAGCCGATCATGCTATACGGATCTGCTGGACCTTCTGGTCTGCAATCCTGTTCCTCTGCCGCTGATGGACAACATAATCTTCCATGGCAAGGCCTTGCACAACAACCCGTCACTGTTACAATTGACTGCATGGATGTTGTCACGGAATCAGCAGTTAAGGAGGGTTTTTCTGAGCAAGCAGCCATGTTTATGGAAAAAGCCAGGAGGGGGTCAACCTCCAGAGCATATAATTATAAAATCAACAGGTTTGCTGAATGGTGCTCAGAAAGATGTATTAATCCAATGGAAGCATCTATTCAGGTAGTAGCCGATTTCCTCTGTCACCTTTTTGATGCCTATAGCCTCAAGCCTAACTCTATTACTGGCAACAAGTCAGCTTTAATGTCAGTTCTCCCTTGCTTGGCTAATAGTGGAAGTGATGAAGTATGTAATCTAAATACTTTAATCAAAGGCATGGGTAATCTAAGACCAAGGAATCCTCCAGTGATTCTGTGTTGGAGTTTATCTTTAGTACTTCACGTATTAGCAGATAAACCCTTTGAACACCTAAGCTCCATTTCCATGAAAATGTTGGCGCTTAAAACAGTTTTTCTGATTGCTGCAGCTTCAGCCAGACGAAGAAGTGAAATACATGCTTTGTCAGCAGAGCCAGACCATTTTGTGGTTACAGGGGAAGGCCTTAGCTTCTAACTAGAGTTAACTTTATGGCGAAGAACCAGTCTTTAAAATATCCTGGTCAGCCTATAGTTTTACCCACTTGGCTAGGTTTGATCCTAATTCAAAGGCTTGGTGTCCAGTCAGTGTATTAATGTGTTATAAACAACATTCACAGGAATGGCGGATGGACCCTAGCGCTTTATGGCTATCTTACATTGAACCCCATGGGAGAGCTTCTAAATGCCAATTCTAGGTGGCTTGTGGAATGCATCCAGCATTGCCACAAAGCCGCCACGGGTAGACAAGTTGACATGGCCAAGGCTCACAGTGTCCGTGGCCTAGTGACATCCACGGCTCTGTTTAACGGAGTGCCGGTGGATGACATTATGTCAGTAGAACAATGGCACTGTGAGTAGTTTTACAGATCATTATCTCCGTGACACGTCAAATCCACTTGCCTTATCGATTTTACATACACGTTAAATCTGTATATATTTGTAAATATTGTACATAAGTGCAATTTAGTAGGGGAATCCCCGCTTTTCCGTACACTACCTATCATTGGCAGCGGTGATTAAAGTGAATCTCGTCAAAATAAGTTAGTCCTATATTTGGTGATGGTTATTTTTTGTCACGTTTTTTATATTACTTACTAAAATGGTGATGGTTTTTGTGTTCTTTGTGGTTCCATATGAGAGTATACGAAATGAAGCTTTTGTCCGATGTTTTATAGTACTTTAGCACGAGTACATAGAGAGCGTATAGGACATTGAGGTCATCGCTCCCTCTTTAAATGAGGTGGGGGAGCGGATGTCAAACGGTCATTACTCTCAACATCGGTCATGTTATCCGATGTCCAAATCATTTCAGGGGGGAGCGGATGTCAAACGGTCATTACGCTCAACATCGGTCATGTTATCCGATGTCCAAATCATTCCCTGGTTGTGTTTACATACGCAATTCAAGATGTTTGTTGTGCTCCAAAAGCAAGAACTTGCTCTTCCAGGGATGAGGCGGTCTTCTGACCTTCGCATCCCTCCCGCTGAATTCTCTTACGAATTTTGGCTATATCATAGAGTATCAGGGTGGTAAGTATACTCTTGATGTGAAATAAACGAAATCACGGATTTCTTTTTTCACGAGAGAGTTGATACTTACCACCCTGATACGATCCCGGCCTCTCCGCCCCACAGAGGCTCGGTCTATCAGCGTTTTATGTTGCAATTAGGTCAGCCAATATTTTGGAATAGAATGAGTCGGCCCCGTGCATGTGCGAGTTTGGGCTGCACATCCGCTGGACTGACAGTTGTGTAACCTGCCCAGATGGGACAGTTTCTTTTTAATTCTGAGTATTATTGAAGCTAGGTCGATATTTAGGAAATATCATATCGTATCAGGGTGGTAAGTATCAACTCTCGTGGAAAAAGAAATCGTGATTTCGTTTAGTTTCTGACCTTTCTGTGGGGCCCTCTCTGATTACCGGAGCTTGTAAGTTTCACATGGTAATCATTATGACAGGGTTGGGTTTTGGACAGTCCAAACCTAACTTTGAGCAGACATTGTCCAAAACCTGTCTAAAACCTGTCTTAAATGGTTTAAACCAGTCCAAAACTGTCCAAAACTATGTTGGACATATCACCATACTCTTATGCATCATAATCCTATTAAAAAATAACAAGAAATCAGAGATTGCATCAAAAGCACTATATTAAACAAATCCATTTATTATATGAGTTATTATTACATTTTTATCAAATACATACAATTAAAACTTAAAAGGCTTAATTAGGTTTAATTAGTAGTCCAAATCAGACAGCCCTCTCAACATCCTGTAGCAAAACACTAGCTTTGACGCTTTCTCTACTCCAAGCCTATTACGGATTTTAGTGTGGATATAGCTAAAATTGCTCAAAATTCTCTCAATCGATGCTGATGATGCTGGTGCTTCAGGCAGCTGAATAGCCATATCAATAAAATCACCTGGCACACCTAGTGTTTTCAAGGCCTTCCACCATGTCACTGATGAAGGCACTTGAACTGCAGCATCACAGAAATATGATGCAGGAAATGGGCTGCTTTTAGCCTGGTATGCAATAAATGTTGCTATAAAGCTAGGGTTCTTAGCTATTATCCAATTGTTCACTTCTTCAAACTGTTTTGCTACCAGCATCTCGCCCTGTAACTTTGGATGTAATGTGTATGCGACAAGATGCTCTGGCAGGATTGCCTTGCTGAAACGTGCTAACAGAGTTTTCTTGTGTGGTTCTAGCAGAGTGTTGTTTAGTAATTCAAGCCAAACATGGCATGCATCGGCTAGTGTTGATGTGTCACTCTGACATGTGTCAATTGCTATTGAAATTGGCCCAAGTTGTTCGGCTAAGTCTCTTGCATTTCTAAACAGGTTAAAAGTCCATTATCTTCTTGACAATAGAATTATCTATTTCTCCCTCATGGTCTTGTACAATTTTCATGAAATGTGGACGGTTGTGAATGAAGGAGTCAATACACACGAGTTGACTTCCATCTAGTGTCACAAGGAAGCTGTGGCTTAACACTACCAATACATTCCGAGAGCCAGGATAGTGGCTTGTGGTGATTCCTGAAATATTTTGGAATCTCAACTACATGCTTAATTAGCGTATCCGGTGTTATGTCTTGCCCTAGTAAGTTTAGCTAGTGTGCAGAACAGCCATAGACATAAGATCATTGTCATCAGCCTTCAAACCATCACGCATTTTTTCCATGTTCTTTGCATTATCTGTGACAATGCTCTTAACTGTACAGTTGTATTTTGTCTTAGCATATTGTATTGTCTCTTGACACTTCACCGTACAGTTTTCAGCACTTTTAGTCATAGAACCAGTGTCAAAGCTGTTTAGGAAGAAGCTCTTTCCTTCTACTTGCAAGCAGGATGCTATGATAGGTTCATTGTGAATGTTACTCCACCCATCCTCCACTAATGTTGCTGTCTTGCCATCAAGAATCACCTTCATATCCTCTGTCACCTGATCATGCACAGCATCTAGAAGCTTTCCACCAATCAGTTTACGTGAAACGGGGTTTATATCCTGGGCGTAGCACTAACAACTTTTATGAACTGCGGATGTTCAGCCATTGAAAATGGAAGGTTACAAGCATAAAACAACCTCGCGACTTCTATATCTATTGCTGACTTCATCGCTGAGGTGGTAGTGATACAATGTCGGCTCAGATCGGGTTGACTTGAGAATTGAACTGGACAGGTTGGTGAGGGTGGTGCTGATTGTGATGGCAATTCTTCTCTTAGTCGCTTTTTGCATGGTGCAGCTGATGGTTTGTCCAGCTGAAACAAAGAGAAGGGATATTACATGTGCTATATAAGCCAAATGTAGATATACACCCTACCTGGTTCAAGCCATTTTGGGACAAGATATGATAATCTTTTTAAAAATTTACATTGAAATGACTGGCATTGCAACAAAATCAGTCATTCCTATGTTGAATTTTCAAAAGTAATTAATTTTATGTCATAATTCAATACATTTAAAATTTGGAATGGATAGAGTTAAACATAGACCACCCTTCTGTCAAATAAATGCATGTCTTTATTTATTTTCAAAACTTTGGGACTTGCTGAATATTAGTTTGACTGTTTGCATCAGTCTATCTGAAGGGTGTTAGTGTGCTATGCCAAATTGTTTTCATAATATTACTGTAGTAAAGGTATTCAGGCAAGAGTATTTCTGAAAACCCTGGGTTGCAGAAAGTATAGTGTTAAGCAGATCATTGTGTGTTATTTCTAATCTTAAGCCAGCACCCTCACAGGCCAATTATCACACCTATACCATTGAATTGTAAAGAGCCTCAGCATGTGATTGTGGTTATCAGAGATTATCAGACCTGGCTCTATTACTAGCATGGCAAAGAGAATAATTAACTCAAGTATCTGAACTAAAGGTGAGACATCCTGTTGATAACCCCTATGCGGCCAAGACAATTACAGTGAATAGTAACCTTACCTACATTGTACATTATGACTTAAACACAACTTAGCCTAAATTTTTGAAAATTGTTCACTGAAATGACTGGCTTAGTAAAAGCGGCAGTCATTTCACGAGTAAATTTGTTTTCCAGTCAAATTAGTTTCAAAATATTCTGCAGTTTTCTCGCATAGTGTCCTTGAAAATGATAGCTGAGAAATTCATCGGTGAAAGGGTTAAGGCATGTATTAGATATATTGGACTCCTAGCACTCCAATGTCAACAAAAACATTTTTCAAATAAAATTAAAAGATAAACTGTTTTTTTATTTTCAACAAATTTGTCATCGCCCAACAAAATTGTTGAAAAATGAAAACCAGTTTCCTTGGTATAGTCACAATAAAATATAGAATTTTTAATTATTGACATTAGAGGGCAAGGGGTTACGCATTAATTTTATTTTATTTCAAAATCTTAATGTCTTTGCTGATATGTGTGTCTGCACTGTCTGTATCAGCCTGTTCAACAGGACTTTCAGTAGACTTCTCATGCTTCTCATAGTGTATTTTCATCCTTGCTACCTTGTTGACAACTGTGTACTCGCACTCTCTACACTTAGCCATTTGTTTGCCATTAATCTTAACTTCCAAAAAGTGCTTCCAAATTGGATCCTTAGGCCTACCACCTTTGAAATACATATTAACTATTTCAAATACCATCAACACATAAATATTCAGGACAACAGAAGAATTCAAAGATTAATGTAGCACAAGGATATCTTTTTACTAATTGTCTAATTGATATCTAGCATTAACTGAGGATAGATGAAAACATGAAGAATCTAATTTATATTCTATCAGCTTAATGCCTTAATCCCAAATTTGCATAAGATCTTATGTAAACATAGCTAATGTGTGTACTGAGTAGCACATTCTAAAATAGCCTTAGAGAGCAAGGGTCATCAGTTAATTGTTGAAACAACATCTTAGCAGACTATATTTTCTCTATGAGTTTAAGATTCTTCCATAGGCCATGAACATTTTGCAAGAAATAGATTTAGACACAGAGACAGTTCTCAATAATATAGACATCTAGCTGTACATAGGTAGTCTAATATGTTTACATTATTGATTAAATAGGGTTTCTGTGGGTTTAACACAACTGGTCGAAATATACAGAGTTAAAACATTTAAGACAAACAAAAGTTGAAAAAAATTAACCCATGGATTATAGAAAGAAGCAAATAAGACTCCTAATTTATTGAAATCATGTGTCCTTTTAGATTATTATTATTATTATATAGCAATAAAGTATCCAAAAATACATGTAGATAACCATCCATCAATATGTACATGTACCTGTATGTGTCTAAATGCTATATAGTTGTTTTAAGAAAATTACATTTCAGAAAAATATTTTTTATACCAATATTTTAGGTTTTGGACAGTTTTGAACAATTTAAGGTGTCCAAAACCTATTTTGGGCGGACGGTTTAAACCATGGTTTTCACTTCAAGAGTATACTTACCTCCCTAATACTTTTGATATTGCTAAATATTGGCTTTCACTCAATAAACACTCAGATTTAAAACAGTTAGGTGCCCCTACTGGGCAGGGAGTCAGAGCGTAGTCTGGCGGATGCCAGCCCCACCACCGCGCATGCGCAGACTAGCACTACCTCTTTGCTAGATTATTGGCAAAGAGAACACACATGTCTTTTTGAGTCATAAGCTTTTTTTGCTCTTAAACTGTTATTTGGTGTATCTTTTGGAGTGATAGTGTCTGATTTGTATGGCAGGAGGGAACACTTCGCCACAGGAGGACTTAGGACCTTTAAATCAGGTGACTTCTAGTAAAATTAGCGAGTTTTCTTCCCGGTGTATTGTGTTTCCGGGACTCGCGTTTACCGTGATAAGCGCCTTAGTTAGTTGGTTTATGTCAACTCGGTGCTACCTAGGACTAATTTCTCTTTCTGTTTATGTCCACAGGTCTGTATGACGCTAGGTGGTGACATCACAGTAGCAGAGAGTTAGTTTTCTCTCCACCATGGTTCCATTTCCTACTAACACTGTTAGGTTATCTAACCAAATGAAAAATATGTCCAGTGAGTTGGAGGCCTAGTATAAAGGTCTTCTCACTTTGCCCTCTTGATCCAATTCCTTCCCCATGAGGTGGAGAGAGTTAAGAGGCGTGCAGATGGTGGAGTTCTCCGGTTCGTCACGTTGGATGGTTTGTCTATACAAAGTGTCAGGTATCTAGTTATTGATAATGTGGTGATGTTAATTATTGTAAACAAACAAAGGGAGATAATTAACATTTTTGCCAGAAAAGAGTTATCTATATGTATCTGATGGTTGTGTAGTCGACTTATCCATTCAGCATACAATTCGTCCTTGCACTTGGATGTTTTGTTGGGATCGAATTTTTCCTGTCACGGGATTAATGACGTCATAATCAGCCTGGCTATGTGTTTATCAGCAATTCAAGCGCTATGCTGGTTTCTGATGTATATTGATCTTTATGATCGTTTTCCTTCTCTTTGAGTTGGATTGAGTTTCTAAGCTTAACTAGTTGCTCATACTCCTTGTCCTTTGCCCTGTTTCAGGGACCGGGTTGCGCGTCCTGTGGTCGTTTTCTTCTTGAAAAGTTCTGGCCGCATCTGTGCTATCAATGTAGCCCTTGTGGTCCATTGGTTAATTGTGACATATGTAAGCACTGGGGGGGCGAGTTAATGTCCGAATTCTTGTGCTGCTTACAGGCGACGGACAAGGTGGTAGAGGAGGAGAAGAAGAAGAAGCGGAAACGAGAGGTTGTAAGTAGGAAGGGTAAGGGGAAGGTCTCGTCCGCGGTGGATATGGAGGCCTTCCGGACCGAGATGTTGGGAGAGATGAAGAGGACAATAAAGGATTTGGTTCCAGGGTTGCTTCGTGGCATGCTTCCTGGACCAAATCCTTTACTGTCCTCATCATCGGCTTCGGAGCAGGTAATCCCCGCCTCTGGATCGATTTTCCTTAGTCCGCTTCCGTTGTTCGACGATTCAGAGGTGGCCCCATTAGAGGGGGCGTTCCACGGCCCTGGCAGCAGGCTTATTGCCGCGCCGATAGGGGACCGTGGACGGTTGTCGCTGGAACCCGCGGGCTGCTTATCAGTCCAGGGGTATCCGCACGCCGCGGTGGCCAGTACCTCCTATGGCACCGTTCCTGGTCAGCCCGGGTTAGCTCTCTTTGCTGACCCGGGGTCTAATCTTTCTGACCAGGGTAATGAGGATTACCTGCTAGGGTCGCCGTCTGACGACGTGGACATGGATGAAGACGTTTGTGCACCCCTCGCGGGGAATACAGGCGCCTTATTCCACGGTTTTACTCACCCTGGAGTAAAGTCCGCGGCTCAGGTGGTGGCCCAGGGCGCTGCTGATGGCCAGCGGTACCGCATACCTCGGCTTGCCGAGGGTGTTGCTGGTGCTGGCCGGGCCCGTGGTGAGACTATATATACCCCGCGCTCTGCCACGGTGCCTGCTCCTGGTCAAACCAGTGATATTCTCATGCCGGTGCTGTCAGGCCCGCGTGTTTTCCCTGGCTTGCCAGGTGTATCAGCATACCCGCCGTCAAGCTCTACTGCTTGCGCTCAGGAGGAAGACGAAGGACCCCGTCTTGTAGAGCGCTCGCAGTTAGCCACGGAGGAGGATTGGTATGACGCTTGCCAGTGGTTGGTGAGCGTTAGGCCTGATCTGCCCGTGGAGCAGTCGGCTAGCCAGCGTGTTCACACGCCGTGGTTAGCTGGGAAACCGACTGCTAACGCTATGCCTTCTCTGCCGCTGGCAGAGCATGTCGTTGACATGTTCAAGGCGGCGGAGTCGTCCATTAAGTCGAGTGGACGTCTCGCGAAGGCCCCTCGCGAGGTGGCCAGGCGTTGTCGCATCGTGCCCCTGGATTACCAGCGGTACGGTGTGGTACCCAAGCCCAGCGTGGATGACCGCGCGGCTTTGGGTGAGGATGCGCGGCCAGGCTCCCGTTCTGACACGGGTGTCTTGTGCGCGAACGCGTTGCGTTCGGCGAATACCGCGTTGCGTGATGCGGAGGAGAGTGGGAGGGCTTCGATTGCCGCTCTGTCCCACGTCTCCCAGCTGTTACAGGGGGTAGTAACGGCATCCGCATCGCGCCAGCCAAGTCCGGTCACTGTCCAGCGAACCATCCAGGATGGTATTAACCTGGCGCTGGACTGTATGACTCGGGCGGTGACCAGGAGTGTCAGGGCAAGACGCACGTTTGCCCTGGACAATCTGTGCCCGTCTCAGGACCTGTACAATAGGCTACTGCGTACGCCTATGACGGGCCCTGGTCTTTTTGGAGGTGAGGGATGTCGCCACCTCCAAGAGACGGTCACCCTGGTGAATAACCAGAGGGCGCTGCGCGAGCAGTTTGATGTGCTGCGTCGTGCTAACGCTCGCGCCGCGGCCCCGGCGTATCGTCCCCTGCAGGCTCGAGGTGGTGCTGGCCAGGTCAGTGGCCAGCCACCGTCGCAGCGTCGGCCTCGGCCGCGTGCGATTCGGCCAGCAGCGAGGGGGGCGCAGGTTCCTCAGGCGCCGTCAGCCAGGCAGCCGCCCGCGCACCGAGGTGCGCGCGGGGCGGGGCGGGGCGCGCGAGGATCTGGGCATGGTTATCGGTCCTGACAGGACGCTTACCGCGGTAAGAACCACTCCGGTGTGTATGGCGACGGAGACAGTGCCGCTCTTGCATGCCTCGTGTCCACCGCGGTCCCTAGGTGGGCCGGTGGGAGGCCGGCTAGCCGGCCACATGCAAGAGTGGGAACGGTTAACTCAGGACCGTTTAGTCTTGCGATGGCTTTCCGTCGGGTATCATCCAGAGTGGGTGACAGGCCCGCCGTCGCGACTGTCTCTGGTGCCAGTCTGGACTCCCATTCCGAGAGATCCAGAGCAAAGGTTGTGTATCGAGGAGGAGATAAATTCCCTCGTACAAAAAGGAGCTATTCAGCCGGCACAAAGGTGTCCGGGCTTCTATTCAACCCTGTTCTTAGTAACAAAACGCACCGGAGGGTGGAGACCGATTCTCAACCTCAAGCCACTGAACAAGTTCATCGAGACGCCCAGTTTCAAGATGGAAACGGTGCGCTCGGTGTTGGCGGGGTTGGAGAGGGGGATGTGGACGGCGTCGATAGATTTGAAGGACGCTTATTTCCACATCCCCATCCACGGGAGTTTCTGTCGCTTCCTGAGATTTGCATTCCAGGGCAGACAGTGGGAATTCAGGGTGTTGCCCTTCGGAATTTCCACGGCTCCTCGGGTTTTCACCCGTGTGGTTCTTGCGATCACAGCATACCTCCGCAGGAGAAGCATAGCAGTCCACACGTACATAGACGACTGGCTGTTGAAAGCGCACACCCGGGAAAGTTTGTCCGCCAATCTGGAGATTGTTTTGAAAATTCTCACAGACTTGGGCTGGATGATCAATTTCCCAAAATCAGAGCTGACTCCATCCCAGAAGTTTGTTTACCTGGGGATGTTCTTCGATCTAGAGACAGGATATGTTTATCCTACTCAGGAGAGAGTTCAAAAACTCATCTCGTTGATTCAGTCAGTGTGCGACAGTCGTCATGTCCTGGCACGGGTTTACTTGAGAATGCTGGGGTTGATGGTTTCGTTGGAACCAGTCATTCCTCAGGCCGCCTTACGCAGGCGGCCGATCCAGTTGTTTCTCATGACACAATGGACCCAGAGTACAGGTTCGCTGGACTCGAATGTGTCAGTGTTGGCGCCTCTGATTCACCACCTGCAATGGTGGTTGAATACAGAGAATCTCTTGCCGGGGGTTTTGCTAACCCCTCCCCACCCTCAGGTGACTGTGTATACAGATGCATCGATGGAGGGCTGGGGAGCTTGCCTGGAAGAATCCACGATATCAGGGCTTTGGAATCTGGAACAGTCAAAGGAACATATAAATCTACTGGAGCTAAGAGCAGTAGTCCTGGGCCTGGAACATTTCTTACAGAAAGTTCAGGGCAAGATTGTTCTTATTCGTTCAGACAACTCAACAGTTGTGACTTACATAAACCGCCAGGGCGGAACGAAGTCGCCCAGTCTCTGTATGATGACATGGAAACTGCTTTGTTGGTGTCTGGATCACCAGATTACCTTGAAAGCAGTTCATATTCCGGGAAGGTTAAACCTGCTAGCAGACTCATTGAGCCGAAGGATGAGTGTTTTACCCACGGAATGGCAACTAAATCAATGTGTGGCGGATCGTCTGTTCGACCATTGGGGGAAACCCAACATCGATTTGTTCGCAACGAAGAAGAATGCGAAGATGACGACGTACGTCTCTCCGATTCCGGATCCAAGCGCTTTCGCAACAGATGCGTTAGCTATCAGCTGGGGGAGAATGTATGCATACGCATTCCCTCCAGCAATCCTGATTCCAAAAATTCTTCAGAAAATCAGACAAGAGGAATGCCAAGTGCTTCTGATCGCCCCGGATTGGCCAAGCCGATCATGGTATACGGATCTGCTGGACCTTCTGGTCTGCAATCCGGTTCCTCTGCCTCTGATGGACGATATTATCTTCCAGGGCAAGGCCCTTCACAACAATCCGGCAATGTTCAGATTGACTGCGTGGATGTTGTCAAGGAATCTAGAATTAAGGAGGGCTTTTCTGAGCAAGCAGCCATGTTTATGGCCAAAGCCAGGAGGGGGTCAACCTCCAGAGCATATAATTATAAAATCAACAGATTTGCAGAATGGTGCTCAAAAAGATGTATTGATCCAATGGATTCATCTATTCAAGTAGTAGCTGATTTCCTCTGTCACCTCTATGATGCCTATAGCCTCAAGCCTAACTCTATTGCTGGTTATAAGTCAGCATTAATGTCTGTTATTCCTTGCTTGGCTAAGAGGGGAAGTGATGAAGTAAATACATTGAATGTATTAATTAAAGGCATGGGCAATCTAAGACCAAGGAATCCACCTGTGATTCCGTCTTGGAGTTTATCGCTAGTGCTTCAAGTACTAGGTGATAAGCCTTTTGAACCACTTAGTTCCATTTCTATGAAACTATTAACACTGAAGACTGTGTTTTTAATTGCTGCGGCCTCGGCTAGGCGTAGGAGTGAAATTCATGCCTTATCAGCCGAGGATGACCGTTTTGTGGTTTCAGGGGAAGGCCTTAAGCTGCTACCTAGGATTAATTTCTTGGCTAAAAATCAGTCGTTGAAATATCCAGGTCAACCTATTATTTTGCCTGCTTTAACTAGATATGATCCTAATTCTAAAGCATGGTGTCCCGTCCGGGCGCTGCGCCGGTACAAACAACGTACGGCGGCATGGCGCACCGACCAGTCAGCGTTATGGTTGTCATATATTGAACCCCATGGGAGGGCTTCTAAGGACACCATTTCCAGGTGGATTGTGGAATGCATTCAGTTTTGCCATAAATCCGCTACCGGGAAGCAGGTTGACGTGGCCAAGGCTCACAGTGTCCGCGGCGTAGTGACATCCACGGCCCTATTTAATGGGGTCCCTGTGGATGATATTATGTCGGTGGCTCAGTGGCACTGTGAGTCAAGTTTTACAGACCATTATCTCCGTGACACCTCTAATCCTCTCGCCTTGTCGGTTTTGAAAAAATAAATCGGTTTATATTTTTTGAGGAGGTTTTTCCTCATTACTTATATATTTCACAATTAATTTATGGAAACACCCACTTTTTTGGGCCTGCATCAGTCTTTACCAATGGGAAGATGATGTCAGCAGCCATTTTCAACAAGGTCAGTCTTGTTCATGTGTTGTCCGTTGTTGATTGTATTGTCACGATTACCCGTTATTAATATGGTGATGGTTTGTGTATTTGTGTGGTTCATTGTTGAGAGTTACGAAAATGGAGCTTTTTCGTCTCTGTCCTGTAGTACATGGCACTTGTACGTAGAGAGCGTATAGGACATTGAGGTCAGTCGACTCTTCCTCCCAGGAAGGAGGGGGGGGGAGCGCATATGACATTCGGTCATCTCTCATACATCGGTGGTGTTATCCGATGGTTAGTCAAATCCTGACTGTTTTTTCTTACAGTTTCAGAAGTTTAAGTGCCTTAAACGCAGAAAAGCGTATAGGGATGAGCTGGTCTTTTGACCTCGCCTCCCTCCCGCCAGATTCACTTTCGAATTCTGGCAATATCAAAAGTATTAGGGAGGTAAGTATACTCTTGAAGTGAAATAAACGAAATCTAGGATTTCTTTTTTCACGAGAGAGTTGATACTTACCTCCCTAGATACGGACCCGGCCTCTCCACCCCACAGAGGCTCGGTCTTCAGGCTCTTAATAGTTGCATGTGTGTCAGCCAATAATCTAGTCAGAGGAAGTGCTAGTCTGCGCATGCGCGGTGGTGGGGCTGGCATCCGCCAGACTACGCTCTGACTCCCTGCCCAGTAGGGGCACCTAACTGTTTTAAATCTGAGTGTTTATTGAGTGAAAGCCAATATTTAGCAATATCAAAAGTATTAGGGAGGTAAGTATCAACTCTCTCGTGAAAAAAGAAATCCTAGATTTCGTTTATTAAACCACTAGTGTCCAAAACTTGCCAACCCTGCATTATGAGAATATTGAGTTTATAATTATGCTTTTGTTTGCACAGTGGATAGCAGCCATTCAGAACACAATAGAAGATGATGGATTTGTGAAAGAAGCGACAAAATTACAGGTAGTAATAAAACAATGTTACTACGACGATATAAATCCTATGTTTCAAGCTGCAATAACACTGATGGGTTGAGAATAATTGAATTGAATATTCTTGTGTTAATTATATTATGCTCAAAGTATTCATGTTTTGTGATTTTGATATTAGAATGATCAGGTCAAAATACACCTATGTATAGAATTCCAGAGTCCAGTTGTCTGTCTGAAACTATTTTTGTGTGTGTTTATTGGTCTCCAGTAAGTATTAGAGATTAAGCTTAAGGATTATGTACTTGGAGAACAAATTACGTTAATTACCCCCTCCTTATAGGGTGAAGAAGGCAGGATAAAGATTATTGTGAATGTATATACCCCCAAAATGCAATGGTGGACCCCCAAAAAGTAGTAACAGTGGGTCCCATAGGACCACTGAAAATCTTGAATTATTATTAAATATTAATTATTATTATTATTATTGAGTTTTTTGCATACAATAAATAACCACAAAATCTAGCATGGGACCCCTTATAATTTCTAGCCGTGAGTCCATGGTAATTTCTAATTTTAGTATGGATGAGAAAAATTGCAGTGGAATCCCATATTTTTAGTTTTGGACCCCCAGATTTCAGGGTGTCCGGTCCTTGGGACCTGCAGAATTTAGATGTTCTGGGAAACACTGGAATAAGGTATTGCATTCATGTCTATGTGTCTGTTTGTGTGTGTATCTGTGTATCTGGAGTGATATCTATAAAAATACTGATCCGATTTTAACACGACAAAGGATTTTAGCATGAAAGCCGCTTTCCAGACTACCGGTAGATCCAAGTCAGATCAAATTATGGATATGTATGGATATCTCGAAAACTACTGCTAATTCTAACACAAACAAGTGTGTGGCCATATACTAGGATTCAAGACGTTGGTCATTATTAATAAAACCGTTAACAGCTTTACAATGTTGCAAAAGTGTGATGCCGATGGGTTTGCAGTCTCTTATTGATCTGGCTTTCCCGTGAACGACGGTCGCCATGGCAAGTTTCATGTAATTTAAGGAAACAATTGCTATATCGAGTTTGATACATCTGTGATCACAATCATCTGGGGCGATAACTCAAAGCAGAATTTTTAGACAATAGAGCATGTAGTTTAGATTTACACTGATTCAATGGAAAACTTTTAGAAAATTTCCTTTTCACTTTCAATTATAACTCTGCCGCTTCTGGATTTATTCTAGCAACGATCACAAAGTCTGAGCAGTGCAAAAACCAGGACTTCTGCTGAAGGTAGTGCTGCAACAACGGCTCCCGACAAACGGTAAGAAAGCCATATTATGCTGGAGGAATTATGTACAATTCAAACTATTCATACAGTGTCTTCCCTATTCTGATTTTTCTATCTCAAAAATTTTGTAATAATAATAATAATAATAATAATAATAATAATAATAATAATTTAGGTGTTTGATTGTAATTAATCCTTTAACCCTTTAACACTCATATCAGCCAAAATGCCAGCTTGAGAAATGTTCATTTGCAGACCAAGAAAAGACTATTTTTGAAAATTTAACACTGGAATGACTGGCTCAATAACCGAGCCAGTCATTCCAGTAGGCAATTTAAAAAAATAGTCTCTTGGTCTGAAAATTGACATTTTTTATGAGGAAATTGAAATTTTCTTTAACAAATTTGACAAATTTCAATGCCTCAATTTCACGACACCTGTACAGTATGCAAGAAAGCTTTTTTACAAGCTGTATGGTATCTTCTGATGCATTTTGTTCACAAATTTGTGTGAAGTATCACCTCAGGCTCCTCTTTTGCACCGTCTACAGTGCCACGGTTGCCCAAGCTAAAACCCTAGATCAGACCCTGGCTATGCCTCACCCACCTCTTGCTAAGCTCCTCCCACACTTTGCCTGTGTTGGGATCAATCAGACTGAAGTTCCTGAATCCCATTTTCCGTAAAATTATACAAGCAAGCAGTTAAATATTTTGAAGCTAATTTGACTGGGTGCTGTTACTGCCTATGGCAGCAACAGCACCCAGTTAAATTAATTCCAAAATACTCAACAGAATTGTTATTAAGTAGTAAAGACATACATATCGTACACAGGACAGACTTTTAAGAGTTCCTGACAGACTTAGCTGCATCAAGGGTTCCTGACAGACTTAGCTACGTCATCGTAGTTGATTGTGATGTCATATCACATCACATATAGACTGGCATCACAATGTGTGTGTGACCTGATGTCACAATGTTTGATGTCAATTTACAGGTGACGTAATTCATTATGACATCATATACTTGACTGACAGATTAGATTCTTCCATTACTACATGTAAGTTTGACAGATAAAGTATTGCAACAATCTATACATAAGTTAAGGCTTGGTAACTTGGTGTATCAATCGCATATGATAAACTAAACAGATCTGAACCAATTATGGAAATTAACTTATAATGCTACTAAGACGAATAATAAATTCTTATTACATTATTCTTTATCACTAGTTATCAGATTTATGAACTTTGAAAATAAATGTTCTGACCTTATGGAGTAAGGGTGTTCGAATTCTGTTCATTTCATCAAAATCTGCTAGAGTTGTGGTCCTTGAAACAAACTATTGTTTAAGTTGATTGTGTTCGTTTGATAATTTGTATCAGACAGAAATGACTTAAGCCAGGTTCAGAATATAACTTCTCATTGATTTGTCTCATTGGGAGTCAATATTTGATGGAGATATGGGTCACTCAAGTCCTATTTCAGTTTGCGAGTGAACCTATTCTCACAATGCAGTGTTTAGTTAATAATTGCATGTTATTGTTATGATTGTTAGCACTTTATTGTTTTTATTTGTTTATTTATTCGCTTACAGATAAATTTGTGTTTGTTTATTTGTTTGCTTACTTTATGTGTGTATGTTTATCTGTGGATGATTTTGGTTCTACGTGTATGTGGTTTTGTTTCTACCTGTATGTGGTTTTGTTTCTACGTGTCTGTGGTTTTGTTTCTACGGTTATGTGGTTTTGTTTCTACGTGTATGTGGTTTTGTTTCTACGTGTATGTGTGATCTTCTTTATTATACATCTGTCTGAGTATAGGCCTAGTACATCAACCCTTTAATTCTCAAGAAGACGAAAAGACTGTTTTTGAAAATTTCCCACTTAAATGCCTGGCTCGATAACCAAGCCAGGCATTTAAGTTGGAAATTTTTATGCTCCCCAAAAAAGATTCTGTCGGAGAATATAGTCGCCGCTTTGTCCATCCGTTCATCCATCCGTCCGTCCGTCCATATATGTTTGTCCGGGGCATAGGTTCAAGACTTTTTCACATATGCTCACCAAACTTGGTATGTGGATGCATCTTAGGGATAAGGTGTGCAGAGTATGAAAAGTAGGTCAAAAGTATGTCATGCTGACCTACTTTTCATGGTCGACTGAATATCACAGAAAATGTTTGTCCGTGCCATAGTTTCAAGACTTTTGCACATATGGTCACCAAACCTGGTATGTGGATGCATCTTAGCGAGAAGGTGTGCAGAGTATGAAAAGCAGGTCAAAAGTAGGTCATGCTGACCTACTTTTCATGGTCAACTAAATATCACAGAAAATTTTGTCTTGGCCATCGTTTCAAGACTTTTTCACATATGGTCACCAAACTTGATATGTGGATGCATCTTAGGGAGAAGGTGTGCAGAGTATCAACAGTATGTCATGCTGACATACTTTTCATGGTCGACTGAATATCACAGAAAATAGTTCTCCGGGCCATAGTTTCAAGACTTTTTCACATATGGTCACCAAACTTGATATGTGGATGCATCTTAGGGAGAAGGTGTGCAGAGTATCAACAGTATGTCATGCTGACATACTTTTCATGGTCGACTGAATATCACAGAAAATAGTTCTCTGGGCCATAGTTTCAAGACTTTTTCACATATGGTCACCAAACTTGGTATTGATTATTACAGAAAATATCTTTTTATATGTATTTTTCATATGGTGCCAAGCAAAGTCTAAGTGTGTATATTTAGAGAAACTTAGATTTTGCTTTTATTAAGCTATCCTTAACAAATTGTTCGTTAGGGCAAATCCCGCCAGACCAAAAGAATGATGGCCCACCGAATCATTCCTACTCCCCAAATTGTGGATTTAACCTGCATATGTTCGTTTCTCTGTGTCTGAGCCACAGTTCCAAACCTTTCCCTGAAGCATATGCCTTCAGAGTTATCCATTCAGTTTCTCTGTGTCTGAGCCACAGTTCCAAACCTTTCCCTGAAGCATATGCCTTCGCAGTTATCCATTCAGTTTCTCTGTGTCTGAGCCACAGTTCCAAACCTTTCCCTGAAGCATATGCCTTCGCAGTTATCCATTCAGTTTCTCTGTGTCTGAGCCACAGTTCCAAACCTTTCCCTGAAGCATATGCCTTCGCAGTTATCCATTCAGTTTCTCTGTGTCTGAGCCACAGTTCCAAACCTTTCCCTGAAGCATATGCCTTCGCAGTTATCCATTCAGTTTCTCTGTGTCTGAGCCACAGTTCCAAACCTTTCCCTGAAGCATATGCCTTCGCAGTTATCCATTCAGTTTCTCTGTGTCTGAGCCACAGTTCCAAACCTTTCCCTGAAGCATATGCCTTCGCAGTTATCCATTCAGTTTCTCTGTGTCTGAGCCACAGTTCCAAACCTTTCCCTGAAGCATATGCCTTCGCAGTTATCCATTCAGTTTCTCTGTGTCTGAGCCACAGTTCCAAACCTTTCCCTGAAGCATATGCCTTCGCAGTTATCCATTCAGTTTCTCTGTTTCTGAGCCACAGTTCCAAACCTTTCCCTGAAGCATATGCCTTCGCAGTTATCCATTCAGTTTCTCTGTTTCTGAGCCACAGTTCCAAACCTTTCCCTGAAGCATATGCCTTCGGAGTTATCCATTCAGTTTCTCTGTGTCTGAGCCACAGTTCCAAACCTTTCCCTGAAGCATATGCCTTCGGAGTTATCCATTCAGTTTCTCTGTGTCTGAGCCACAGTTCCAAACCTTTCCCTGAAGCATATGCCTTCGGAGTTATCCATTCAGTTTCTCTGTGTCTGAGCCACAGTTCCAAACCTTTCCCTGAAGCATATGCCTTCGGAGTTATCCATTCAGTTTCTCTGTCTGAGCCACAGTTCCAAACCTTTCCCTGAAACATATGCCTTCGGAGTTATCCATTCAGTTTCTCTGCAGAGTATGCCTTCGGGGAGCATACATCAATTTATTGATTTGCCTTGTTTTATATCGTCTTCTCGGCCTGCAGAACGGTTGATTCATTAATACTACTAGAGGCCCATTTTGGCAGACTTCATCATTAAAGGATTATCTGTTGCTGAGATTTGCCAGTGTACATTTAAGAAAGTGATGCTGAAACATAACAACAGCATGCAGCAACATTATTGCCAAAGCAAACACCAGAACTTTGTCATTTAATAAAAGGCAATGGAATTTAAGAATGTGAAATTTACAGAATGTACTGATTAGAAACCTTTATATCTGATTT
This sequence comes from Chaetoderma sp. LZ-2023a, assembly GCA_034401795.1. Taxonomy (NCBI): domain Eukaryota; kingdom Metazoa; phylum Mollusca; class Caudofoveata; order Chaetodermatida; family Chaetodermatidae; genus Chaetoderma; species Chaetoderma sp. LZ-2023a. Next base: position 133,937,382 of record CM067371.1, on the reverse strand, counting down.
TCCTTGCCTTTTATAATCGGGATGACATCCACACTTTCATTTATACATGTGTGCATCCATCAATCCATCAGAGAAATTATCAATATCTTACATCTTCCACAGTTGTGGACATGTGGTGGGGCCCACGCCGCACAGGTCAAAAGATTTTTGTCACAGGTGAATGCCAGCTGCCAGACCCTATTTATATTCTTCATGCAACCGAGTGTGTGTGTTTGTGCGCGTGCATGTGTGAGTGGGTGGGTGTGTATGCGTGTGTGTGGGGTGGGCGGATGTGTGTTCAGACATAGCCACATGTATTTGTGTTTTTACAGTGGTGTGGTGTTTCCTGTGTTTCTTGTTATATGAACCTGTCCTGTTTTGTTTGCTTATCAAAATGCTGCATCTGTTTCCTTCTCGCTTCTTCACCTGTGCCTAACACAATGTGCGTCTTGTCTGTTTGGCCTACAGGGAAGCTATACGGGCAAGCTCCGTCTCCTCTGCTAGGAGTTCAATATCCAGTTCCCATTCATCAGCAACAACCCCTCTTGAATCATTCTTCCTTGATACGCCCATACAGTTTGATATTATCACCCCTTCTGATGAGAATCGACCAATCACAGCGGCCGAGGGACCACCAAAGTCAGTACATCTAGTGTGTTGTTGTGGAGCCATTTAGTGGTCAAGACAGCCGAAAACAGCTTCTAGTCATCTTAAGAAATGTCAATTTGCTGGCCAGAAATTACTTTTTTGGAAATTTAACACTGAATGACTGGCTCGATAAGCTGATCCTGTCATTCCAGTGGTAAATTCTACAGAATTGCCTTCTCTTGTCAGACATTTTGAATTTCTTGACCAATCTTGACCATTATGGGTTAACACATACCACAATCAACACTTAATTTATCACAATCGTTACAGATCACTGATGCCACATTTCATTAAGATGCAGGACATGTTCTGTTAAATAGCTTGAAAGTAATTTAACTTGGGGATGTTGCTGCATTCGGTAATAACTATTTCAAGTCAAATTAATTTCAAAATATACAACAGCTTAGACTGAAATTGAGATACTGAGATTTTAGTGATGCGAGGATGAAAAATATCCTTATAGATATTGGTCTTTTAGATCAGGTAAATAATTAGACCACAAGTACCTCTCTGTACTGTGACTGGAGCTGTCATCAGAACGGTGACGGTCCATTCTATATTGCTGACCATGATCTGAACTAGATGTCACACGTGATAACTCTGACATGTGGGGGGGGGGGCAGGGCCTTCATCTCAATCTGTTAACGGATGTTGTTTTAAATTTATAATTTAAATATTTCTTTTTGTGCTTACCTATTTATTAGTCATTTTATCAAATTTTGTCATGATTTTGAAAAGCATCACTATGTCCCTGTGTTCTCCTACCATGTTGTGTTCTGCCACTAAAGTATTCCGTGACAGCGCAGAGAGGTACTCATTCTCAAAATGTTGTCTTGAAATTCTTTGCGAATTTGTTTTTAATGAAAATGTATTTAAATATAAAACAGGTATTTAGAAATAAGTGTGGGATTATTAGAGCATTTGCCTTAGTAACAGTAGTCTTTACCACATGCTAGTCTTCATATTCACTGTTGTTTTACTTTTTAAAATGTTAATCATTTACTACTGGCAAGAAATTTTGCTTAAAAGTACTTTTCTTTCAGAACATCAGTTTGCAGGTCAATAGGAGTGTATTTTTGATAAATTACAACCACAATGATTGGTTTGGTTAGCAAGCCAGTTATTTTTGTCGAGCCCATAGCGAAGAGGAGGATCTCGACGTAACGATCCAAATGACGTCCGGCGTGACAAGAATTATGTAAATGTTAAAGTTTTTCCCATATTTTTACGGGGTTAGGACTTAACTTATTTTGCAACAAGAATTAGGTAAATGTTTTCAATGAACATTTAATTCATCAAAGTCTTATCCGATCACAATAAAACTAAATATTTAATCTATACCATCATTGCATCCAGTCTCAATCATAATAGAAATGATTTTCAAATTTTTTCCATATTTTTACAGGGTTTTGGACTTAGTTTATTGTGGACCAAGAGTTAGAAGAATGTTAAAGTTTTTCAAAGGACTTAATTTATCAAGGGCTTATCCGATCCCGATGAAACATTACAGATTTGTTCTATATCATCGCCCTGTTTGCACCACAATTAAAACAAATTTGAACCTTTCCAAACTTCTACATGGTTTGAACATTTGATCGATCAAGTGGGTATATTATCTTTAGAAATCCTTATTTCGTCCAAACCTCGCTCATGTTGGGATCGATCCATCTCTGAACACCCTGACCATCAATTTCCAAAAAACTACACAGTAAGCTGTTGAATATTTTGAAATTAATTTGACTGCGTGCTGTTGCTGCCTAAGGCAGCAACAGCGCCCAGTCAAATTAGTTTCAAAATATTCAACAGCATGTTTATTAAATAACACAGAATTACAAAGACATAAAATTCATACAACGTGTCGGACCATTTGAAATTTGGTGACGGTCTATATGGAACCCTTTGTGACGTAATGATTATGACATCATCATACACGCGCTGAGCTGATTATGACGTCATAGAGGTCTGATGATGAATGGATACTCTGGAAAGGTGATTTGTTCAATGTCATCATTGCACTCACTCCGTAGCAAATCTAAAACGATTTAAGTGTGTTTTACATAATTTTACATAGTTTGTACTTAGTTTATTTCTGCGTGATTTGTCTCCTTTTCAAGAATTAGCAAAAATATATAGGTTTTTTTCAAGTAGATATTTGATTCATCAAAGGGTATAATACAGTTTTAAGAAATCCGTATTTCATGACACTGCTACACATGATGTGTGGTATGTAGAAACACTAAAGGGCTTGACACGTGGGACACAGTCCATCTAGTTTTACTGACCATTAACTGATATGAGAAACTGCCACCAAAGACTGTATTGTAACATGTAGCATGAATATATCTGTCTGTATTTGTATCAGCCATGTTATTTATTTGCTTGCATGTCCCACATAGAAGTGTTTGCCTGAAAATTCACCCTTTAAACCGTACAAAACAAAAATGGCATTCTTTATGATGGCGGCACGACTCTGTTGAATGTTTTGAAACTAATTTGAGTGGAAACTATCCTGTGTAACTGTTTTGAAATTTCTTGAGAGACAAGGATTTCAAGTGTTAAACGGTTCATGTCTATCAGCGTGTGTTACAGGGTAATTATTTATTTTTGGAGAAGTGGTATATGTTAGTTCTGTATGATACCATACCTGTTTAAGGCTTCGTATGTTTTCACTGTCATATAATAACTCTTTCATGGCCTAGCCAGCCAACGATGGCTTCTGACAGACGTCTTAGGAAATGTCCATTTGCTGGCCACGGGAAAACAATTATTTGAAAATTTACCACTGGAATGACTGGCTCCATTATTGTTTTCTATCATTATCGTTCCCTTGGGCTGCAAATGAGCATTCAGAAATCAAAACTTGTTGACTTTCTTGACCATGAAGAGATTACTATAGGGAGCACTATTTGCTGGCTTATGGCATTTTAATGGATGATTCCAGTTTATCCATCAATCATGACGTCACAATGAACTATGCGATGTGTAGGTTGACGGCATAATCATTAATAAACATGCTGTTGAATATTTTGAAACTAATTTGACTGAGTGCTGTTAATTCTAAATATTTCAACAGCTTACCTGTGTAGTTTTCTGGAAATTCATAGTCATGGATTTCAGGGATCAATCAATCCCAACATGGGCGAAGTGTGGGTGGAGCTTATCTAGAAATCGGTGAGGCATAGCTAAAACTGGATTCCTCCATTGTTTTATTATGTTGATGTAGATTGTCTAGTCACAAGAAATTATGATGCAGAGACTTTATTGATGAAAGGCATTTTAAAAGCAAAAATACAAGATGAAAACATGTTTTCCTAGTTAGCCTTATATCTTTATGAGCAAACTGAGAATGACTGTATTTGTTTAGAAATATTTGATCCAGTCTGATGAATCATACAGAAAGCCATTTTTGCTACAAATGTGTACTTGATTAGCAAAATTTGATGCAGTCTGATGAATCATACAGAAAGCCATCTTTGCTACAAACATGTACTTGATTAGCAAAATTTGATGCAGTCTGATGAATCATACAGAAATCCATCTTTGCTACAAACATGTACTTGATTAACAAAATTTGATGCAGTCTGAGGAATCATACAGAAAGCCATCTTTGCTAAAAACATGTACTTGATTAGCAAAATTTGATGCAGTCTGATGAATCATACAGAAAGCCATCTTTGCTACAAACATGTACTTGATTAGCAAAATTTGATGCAGTCTGAGGAATCATACAGAAAGCCATCTTTGCTACAAACTTGTACTTGATTAGCAAAATTTGATGCAGTCTGATGAATCATACAGAAAGCCATCTTTACTACAAACAAGCTAACTATCAATGTGATCTCTGTTTATAGGCGGATCAATCCGTTTGATTCCTCGTCCACTGAAGTAGTTCTAAATGATCCAAATGCTGACAATGCGGCTTTCTCGCAACACTTCATTGTCAGATTCTGTGGCTCTATGGAGGTGCAAACTGACAGAGGTAAGTATTCTACTGTGTTGCCACATTATGTACCTTGATCCGAGTTCAGAGAGGTATGATTCCTATTGTGTTGCCAGATTGTGTGATGCATTGGCAGTTGAAACTGAAAGGGTAAGCTTTCTGTATAGTGTTGCCCGCTTATGCGGTGCGATGGATTTGTGTAGTGGTGCCATATTTTATGAACTTAGAGAAAATTTATGTATGGTTGCCAAATTATATGGCTTGTTGGAGCTTTGGATTATCTACTCAGTGTTATATCTAACGCATGCAATTTGAAATTATTTTGAATTATTTCCCGTAATTTGAATCATGCCCCCTTTTTCACATCAAGAGTATACTTACCTCCCTAATACTTTTGATATTGCTAAATATCGGCGTTCACTCAATAAACACTCAGAATAAAAACAGTTAGGTGCCCCTACTGGGCAGGTAGACAGAGGGTAGTCCGGCGGATGCCAGCCCCACCACCGCGCATGCGCCGACTACTACTTCCTCTTTGCTAATTTATTGGCAGAGAGACATGTTTTGTGCTTTGTAGACTTTTCAAGTGTTCAACGCGACTTAATAAGCTTTGAGAGTGATTTATATTAGATTGTTTTCACCCTGAAGATGTCAGAGAATGTGGTTTCGCCAGAGGAGGGCGCCGGATCTCTATATCAGGTGATTTCTAATATATTCTAGCGAGTTTTTACCCGGTGTAATGTGTTTCCGGGACTCGCGTTTACCGTGATAAGCGCCTGGTTTAGTTGTTTTATTTCAACACGGTGCTATATAAGACTAATCTCTCTCTGTGTTTATGTCCACAGGTCTGTGTGAGGATATGTAATGGACATCACAGCATCTGAGGTTTGGTTTCTCTCCACCAAGGTTCCATTTCCTACTAATACTGTTAGGTTATCTAACCAAGATTTTATGTCCAGTGAGTCGGAGGCCTAGTATAAAGGTCTTCTCACTTTGCCCTCTTGATCCAATTCCTTCCCCTATGAGGTGGAGAGAGTTAAGAGGCGTGCAGATGGTGGAGTGCTCCAGTTCATCATGTTGGATGGTTTGTTTATACAAGGTATCAGGTATCTAAGTAATGATATGAGGTGGAGTTAATTATGTAAACAAAATTAACTGTTATGCCATGGTTATCGTTGTAGTATCTGATGGTTGTGTAGTGTGATTAACCATTCTAACATGTTCTGGTTATGTATACAATTCGTCCGCACACCTTGTTATTGGTTCGGATCGATTTATTTTCTGTCATGGGATCATGACGTCATAATCAGCCTTGCTATTATTAATATTCAATGTTTTGACCAAAGCTGGTTTTGCTCAATTATTGATCTTTATGATCTTTTCCCTCTCTTTTATTTTGGTTTTGAGTTTCTAACCTTAACAAAATTACTCATTGTCCTCGTCCTTTGTCCTGTTTCAGAGACCTGGTTGTCCGTCCTGTGGTCGGTTTTTGAAAGATTGTTTCGTGTCTCACCTTTGCTTTATGTTGCAGTCCCTGTGGACCATTGCTTAAATGTGATGTATGCAAGCATTGGGGGGGGGGGGGCGACTTAATGTCTGACTTTTTGTCGTTGCAGGCTAAGGACAAGGTAGTGGAGGAGGAGAGGAAGACGAAGAGAGAGGGTCTTGGTAAGAAGGGTAAGAGGAAGGCCTCGTCCGCGGTGGACATGGAAGCCTTCCGGACAGAAATGTTGGGAGAGATGAAGAAGACGATAAAGGATTTGGTTCCAGAGTTGCTACGTGGCATGCTTCCTGGATCAAATCCTTTGTCGTCCGCGGCGTCTGCTTCCGGGCAGGAAATCCCCGCCTCTGAATCTCCTTTCCGTAGGCCGGTTCCGTTGTTCGATGATTCAGAGGTGGCCCCGTTGATGGGGGCGATCCACGACCCTGGCAGCAGGCTTCGTGCCGCGCCGAGGGGTCGTGGACGGCTGTCGCTGGAACCCGCGGGCTGCTTATCAGTCCAAGGGTATCCGCACGCCGCGGGTGCCAGTACCTCCTATGGCACCTTTCCTGGCCAGTCCGGGTTAGCTCTCTTTGCTGACCCGGAGTCTAATCTTTCTGGCCAGGAGGAGGAAGAGGATTTCCTGTTAGGGTCGCCTTCTGGAGACGTGACCATGGAGTATGACGTCTGTGCACCCCTCGCGGGGAATACAGGCGACATGTTCCATGGCTCTACTCACGCAGGAGTAGAGTTCATGGCGCAGAAGGTGGCCCTGGTGGATGCTGAAGGTCAGCTTTACCGCATAACTCGGCTTGCCGAGAGTATCGCTGGTGCTGGCCGGGGCCGTGGTGGGGCGGTATTTGCCCCGCGCTCTACCACGGCGCCAGCTCCTGGTCAAGCCAGTCAATTGAACATGCCTGTTCTTTTGGGCCCGCATGTGTTGTCTGGCTTGCCGGCGGTATCAGCATATCCGCCGTCAAGCTCTGCTGCTGGCGCTCAGGAGGAAGACGAAGGCCCCCCGTCTTGTTGAGCGCTCGCAGCTAGCCACGGAAGAGGATTGGTCAGACGCTTGCCAGTGGCTGGTAAGTGTTAGGCCAGATCTGCCCGTGGAGCAGTCGGCTAGCCAGCGAGACCACTGGCCGTGGTTAGCTGGTAAGGCCACTGCTAGCGCCATGCCATCTCTGCCGCTGGCGGAGCATGTCGTTGACATGTTCGAGGCGGCGGAGACGTCCATTAAGGCGAATGGGCGTCTCGCGAGGTAGCAAGGCGCTGCCGCATCGTGCCCCTGGACTACCAGAGGTACGGTGTGGTACCCAAGCTCAGTGTGGATGACCGCGCGGCTTTGGGGGAGGATGCGCGGCCAGGCTCCCGTTCTGACACGGGAGTCTTGTGTTCGAACGCGTTCCATTCGGCCAATGCCGCGATGCGGAGGAGAGTGGGAGGGCTTCGATTGCCACTCTGTCCCACGTCTCACAGCTGTCACAAGGGGTAGTAACGGCGTCCGCATCGCGCCAGCCGAGCCCGGTTACAGTCCAGAGAGCCATCCAGGATGGTATCAACCTGGCTTTGGACTGTATGATGCGGGCGGTGACCAGGAGTGTCCGGGCGCGGCGCACATTTGCCTTGGACAATTTGTGCCCATCCCAGGACCTGTATAATAGGCTACTGCATACGCCTATGACAGGTCCTGGTCTCTTTGGAGGTGAGGGATGCAGGCACCGCCAGGAGACGGTGACTCTGGTCAACAACCAGAGGGCGCTGCGCGAGCAATTTGAAATGCTCCGCCGTGCGAGCGTTCGCGCCGCACCCCCTGCGTATCATCCCCTGCAGGCTCGAGGTGGAGGTGGCCAGGTCAGAGGCCAACCACCAGCGCAGCGTCGGCCTAGGCCGCGTGCGATTCGGCCAGCAGCGAGGGGGGCTCAGGCTCCTCAGGCGCAGTCAGCCAGGCCACCCGCGCACCGAGGTGCGCGCGGTGCTGGACGTGGCGCGCGAGGATCTGGTTGTGGTAATCGTGCCTGATGGGACGGTTACCATGGTGAGAACCACTCCGGTGTTTCTGGCGAACGAGACAGTGCTACTCTTGCACTCCTTATGTCCACCTCTCTCCCTAGGTGGACCGGTGGGAGGCCGTTTGGCCAACCACATGCAAGAGGAGGAGCGGTTGACTCAGGACCGTTTAGTCTTGCGATGGCTTTCAGTCGGGTATCATCCCGATTGGATGACAGGCCCGCGGTCACGACTGTCTCTAGTGCCAGTCTGGACTCCAAATCCGAGAGATCCAGATCAAAGGTTGTGTATCGAGGAGGAAATAGATTCCCTCATACAAAAAGGAGCTATTCAGCCGGCACAAAAGTGTCCGGGCTTCTATTCAACCGTGTTCTTAGTAACAAAAAACACCGGAGGGTGGAGACCAATTCTCAACCTCAAGCCGTTGAACAAGTTCATAGAGATGCCCAGTTTCAAAATGGAGACTGTGCGCTCGGTGTTGGCGGGGTTAGAGAGGGGAATGTGGACAGCTTCAATAGATTTAAAGGATGCTTATTTCCACATCCCCATAGCGAGGAGTTTCCGTCGCTTCCTGAGGTTTGCATTCCAGGGCAGACAGTGGGAATTCAGGGTGTTACCCTTCGGAATTTCCACGGCTCCTCGGGTTTTCACCCGTGTGGTTCTTGCGATCACACGTACATAGATGACTGGCTGTTAAAAGCACACACCCAGGAAAGTTTATCGGCCAATCTGGAGATTGTTTTGAAGACTCTCACAGACTTGGGCTGGATAATCAATTTCCAAAAATCAGAGCTGACTCCATCCCAGAAGTTTGTTTACCTGGGGATGTTCTTCGATCTAGAGATAGGATATGTTTATCCTACTCAGGAGAGAGTTCAGAAACTCATCTCAGTAATTCAATCAGTGTGCGACAGTCGTCATGTCCTGGCACGGGTTTACTTGAGAATGCTGGGGTTGATGGTTTCATTGGAACCGGTCATTCCTCAGGCCGCCTTACGCAGGCGGCCGATCCAGTTATTTCTCATGACACAATGGACCCAGAGTACAGGTTCGCTGGACTCGATCGTGTCAGTGTTGACGCCTCTGATTCACCACCTGCAATGGTGGTTGAACACAGAGAATCTCTTGGTGGGGGTTATGCTAACCCCTCCCCACCCTCAGGTGACTGTGTATACAGATGCATCGATGGAGGGCTGGGGAGCTTGCCTGGAAGAATTCACGATATCAGGGCTTTGGAATCTGGAACAGTCAAGGGAACATATCAATCTACTGGAGCTAAGAGCAGTAGTCCTGGGCCTGGAACATTTCTTACAGAAAGTTCAGGGCAAGATTGTTCTTATTCGTTCAGACAACTCAACAGTTGTGACTTACATAAACCGCCAGGGCGGAACGAAGTCGCCCAGTCTCTGTATGATGACATGGAGACTGCTTTGTTGGTGCCTGGATCACAGGATTACCTTGAAAGCAGTTCATATTCCGGGAAGGTTAAATCTGCTAGCAGACTCATTGAGCTGAAGGATGAGTGTTTTACCGACGGAATGGCAGCTAAATCAATGTGTGGCGGATCGTCTGTTCGACCATTGGGGGAAACCCAACATCGATTTGTTCGCAACGAAGAAGAATGCGAAGATGACGACGTACGTCTCTCCGATTCCAGATCCAAGCGCTTTCGCAACAGATGCGTTAGCTATCAGCTGGGGGAGAATGTATGCATACGCATTCCCTCCAGCAATCCTGATTCCAAAAATTCTTCAGAAAATCAGACAGGAGTTATGCCAAGTGCTTCTGATCGCCCCGGATTGGCCAAGCCGATCATGGTATACGGATCTGCTGGACCTTCTGGTCTGCAATCCGGTTCCTCTACCTCTGATGGACGACATTATCTTCCAGGGCAAGGCCCTTCACAACAATCCGTCAATGTTCAGATTGACTGCGTGGATGTTGTCAAGGAATCTAGAATTAAGGAGGGCTTTTCTGAGCAAGCAGCCATGTTAATGGCCAAAGCCAGGAGGGGGTCAACCTCCAGAGCATATAACTATAAAATCAACAGATTTGCAGAGTGGTGCTCAAAAAGATGTGTTAATCCAATGGATTCATCTATTCAGGTAGTAGCTGATTTCCTCTGTCACCTGTATGATGCCTATAGCCTCAAGCCTAACTCTATTGCTGGTTATAAGTCAGCTTTAATGACTGTTATTCCTTGCTTGGCTAAGAGGGGAAGTGATGAAGTAAGTACATTAAATGTATTAATTAAAGGCATGGGCAATCTAAGACCAAGGAATCCCCCTGTGATTCCTTCTTGGAGTTTATCGCTAGTGCTTCAAGTACTAGCTGATAAGCCTTTTGAACCACTTAGTTCCATTTCTATGAAAATGTTAACTCTTAAAACTGTATTTTTAATTGCTGCGGCCTCGGCTAGGCGTAGGAGTGAGATTCATGCCTTATCAGCCGAGGATGACCGTTTTGTGGCTACAGGGGAAGGCCTTAAGTTACTACCTAGGATTAATTTCTTAGCTAAGAATCAGTCTTTGAAATATCCAGGTCAACCTATTTTTTTGCCTGCTTTAACTAGATATGATCCTAATTCTAAAGCATGGTGTCCCGTTCGGGCGCTACTTCGGTACAAACAGCGTACTTCGGAGTGGCGGACCGATCAGTCAGCGTTATGGGTGTCATATATTGAACCCCATGGCAGGGCGTCTAAGGACACCATTTCCAGGTGGATTGTAGAGTGTATCCAATTTTGTCACAAATCCGCCACGGGTAAGCAGGTTGACATAGCCAAGGCTCACAGTGTCCGCGGCGTAGTGACTTCCACTGCCCTATTTAATGGGGTCCCTGTGGATGACATTATGTCCGTGGCTCAGTGGCACTGTGAGTCAAGTTTTACAGACCATTATCTCCGTGACACCTCGAATCCTCTCGCCTAGTCGATTTTGAAAAAATAATCGCTTATATGTTTTTGATGAGGGTTTCCTCATTGCTTATATACTTCACAATTAATTAATGGAATCAACCAATTTTTGGGACTGCATCGGTCTTCTCCACTGGGAAGAGGATGACAGCTGCCAAGTTCAACAAGGTCAGTCTTGTTCATGTGTTGTTCATTATTGATTGTATTGTCACGTTACTTTTTGTTATTAATATGGTGATGGTTTGTGTTTTGATGTGGTTCATCATTGAGAGTATACGAAAATGGAGCCTTTTCGTCTCTGTCCTATAGTACCTGGCACTGGTACGTAGAGAGCGTATGGGACATTGAGGTCATTCTAGTCTTCCTCCCAGGAAGGAGGGGGGTGGGGAGCGCATATGACATTCGGTCATCTCATCCATCGGTTGGTGTTAGCCGATGTTCATCAAATCCTGACTGTATTTTCACACAGTTTCAGACGTTTAAGTGCCTTGAACGCGTGAAAGCGTGTAGGGAAGAGCTGGTCTTTTGACCTCGCCTCCCTCCCACCGAATTCCCTGTCGAATTCTGGCAATATCAAAAGTATTAAGGAGGTAAGTATACTCTTGATGTGAAATAAACAAAATCTAGGATTTCTTTTTTCACGAGAGAGTTGATACTTACCTCCCTAGATACGGACCCGGCCTCTCCACCCCACAGAGGCTCGGTCTTCAGGCTCTTAATAGTTGCATGTGTGTCAGCCAATAAATTAGTCAGAGGAAGTAGTAGTCGGCGCATGCGCGGAGGTGGGGCTGGCATCCGCCGGACTACCCTCTGTCTACCTGCCCAGTAGGGGCACCTAACTGTTTTTATTCTGAGTGTTTATTGAGTGAACGCCGATATTTAGCAATATCAAAAGTATTAGGGAGGTAAGTATCAACTCTCTCGTGAAAAAAGAAATCCTAGGTTTCGTTTAGTTTGATTGTACACATGTGTTTTCTCAATACACGTGTACATTTGTATATTTCAAGGCCTAGCTGATTTCACGGGTTGTCTAGATACAGAGTTTGTATCATGTTGATTTCCAAATTCTTCTTTTGTACTGCAGCCAGGCCTGCATATGTATTAACCCTTTCATGTTCAAAGCCGCCTCCTCAGTGGTCTTAGGATGTCTATTAGCAGAGAGCAAGAGAACACTATTTTTAGCTCGACCTTACGAAGTAAAAATGTCAAAGGTCATGGAGACTCCTCGGTAAAAACCTTTTTTTCATAATTATCATTTTATGGGTAGCTCAACTTAGTGGTTTGTATCCCATGCTTGGCTAATCATACTGGACCCAAATGTGGGCACCAGGGCTTCCACTAGTGGAAGTCCGGGAGTCCTATATTCCCAAAGTTCATGTTTGTACTCGCCAAAAACATACCAAGGAAGTCCTGGGCTTCCTCTTTTTTGGCCCTGGCATCTCTACAAAACAAGGTTTTAAACCAAATTACATGTATATGAACTATTTTAGACTTGGTGCTCTGGTGGGCACATGCCACATAATGAGAGGGCATGGTACATGTATTGACACTAAAGAGTCAAAGCCCTATCAAAGGGTAGAGTAACTGGGACCTTGATAAAAACATTGGGTTTTTTTAATATTAACATTTTGTGTTTAGCTGAAGTTAGCAGTTTATATCTCATATTTGGTTAATCATACATGGCCCAAATATGAACAAGCGTTTCCTGATAATGATCTGCCACGACATAATAACCTTAGCCATGTCGACATCAATAGGTCAAAGATCAAGGTCAGTATGATAATGACAATATTTAGTTCTTTTCAACAATAACATTTTGCATTAAGTGCAACCTAATGGTTCGTATTTCATGTTTAGTTAATCATACTGCAGCCGAACTTGGGGACATGACTCCCCATAATGAAAGGACATAGCACAAAGACCTTGCCAGTCATCAAAGTTCAATATCACTGTGCCATTTATAATAACTTCAACATTTAATTTTAAACTCAATTTGGCAGTTTATATCTGATGTTTGGTTAATCATACTTTACCCAAGCTTTGATACATGGTTCCTTATAATGAGAGGGCATGACACAGTGATCTTGGGTTCAACAGGTCAAGATCACTGTATCCTTGATAAAGCCGTTTCAGCATTCACATTGTGTTTTTAGCTCAATTTAGCAGTTTATGTCTCAGGCTTGGTTAATCCTATAGGACCCAGATTTGGCGAAGTTCTTCCTAATAACAAGCTGGAATGACAAGGACTTTAGCATCAAAAGGTCAATGGTGAAGATTAATACATGTATGATAGTAACAAGACTTAGGATTTCTTTCATCATTAACCTTTGCGTTTAGCTGAACTTAGCAGTTAATATCTCATGTTTGGTTAATTATACTGCTCACATCAAGACATGGGCACATGCTTCCTTGTAATGGAGTTAAATTCTATAGATCTGTGTATACTGGCTAGCTTCTACATGTTTTCTGGTGTGCAGGTGAACAGCTGGTTTTGTCCACAATTCGTCAAATTATGGCCGCACGAGCCATACACAACATCTTCAGGATGACACAGTCGACCCTGGTTGTATCAAGTGGTGGCATTAGGTACTTAAACAGTTTACTTCACTCTGACGGTTTATTGCAATTTTAAAACTACATTCACCTCGCAATGGATCGTTCCAGTTTTAGCTATGCCCCGCCCACCTCTAGCTAAGCTCCACCCACACTTTGCCGTATTGGGACTGATCGATCCCTGAATGCCCTAACTATCAATTTCCTGAAAACTATACAGGTAAGCTATTGAAAATCTTTGTAACTAATTTGATGGGGTGTTGCTGGCTGCCTATGGCAGCAACAGTGCCCATTCAAATTAGTTTCAAACTATTCAACAGAATATGTATTAAATAAAAAATAATAGTATTTTCATACAATTCGTACAACAATGCATAGTCCATCTTCAAATATGCATTGGTGACGTGCTTATCTACGTCATTCATGATGTCATAATGACGTCATTCTTTATGATGTCATTCTACATGTCACGTACAATGTGGTTGATTATGATGTCATATGCTGGATGAATAAAGTGGAAAGGTCCATTGCTGACACAATTTTATATATCTTTTCACCGTAGTGATTCTGTTCCTCACACATCTACCTTCTCCCTCTCCACATACCTGTTTCCCTTTCTTTTTTTCTCTTCCCCCATCTCCTCCATCCATCCCTCTGTCCCTCTCGCCATCCTTCCCCCATCATCCATCCCCATCAATTCACTGTGACTCCACAAACCATCCATTGTTACTACAATTCTCAAAGATGGCTTATGACTTCATGACAACATGGGGTTGGATGTGGGGGTGGTGTGGGGTGGTGGGGGTTTGGAATGCATATACACTGAAAAAGACAATATTATACAATATCAGTTAAATTACATAATTCTTTTCAGAATTGATCAATAATTTATCTGTATTTATCAAGATAGTTAGGAATAATGTATATCGTCTATTTGAAGCCTATGCTGTAATAGAAGCCCAGCCCCTAACTTTGGTATATGAGCTCCAATGATTTTTTAGCAGTTTCAAAATGCAAAACTGTATTAGAAGCCCACCCCCTAACTCAGCAGTTTGTATTCGGACAAAAATTTGGTACGCCCAAAATTGTAAGACTAGTATGTATATAATAGCAATTGTGTTATGGGATTGTTCTACACCGATCTCTGCTGTGATGCATTCTCATGCCGTATCACACTAGTTGCAGTCTGGTCATATTAAATACTTACAGAGGCTTGTTTATATGACACCTATGCAGCTGGTGATTCCATGTTTCAGATTATTGGATCCATCAAACAACAGCTTGAGAACAGAGTTTATACTGAAAGATGTATCATACTGGTCCCCACATAAAGAAAATAAACGGTATGATAAAACTACACACGCACGCACGCACACACCTGCTGTTGGCTTAACCCTTTAATAGTCAAGTCAGACAAAATCGATGGCTGCAGTACTGTTGAGACATCTATTTGCTTGCCAAGAGAAGACTTTTTTAGAATATTTACCATTGAAATGACTGGCTCGATTACTTAGCCAGTCATTCCGGCTCGAAAACCAAGCCCGTCATTCAGATTAGATTTTGTGGATATGTGCAAAAACCTATAAGACTAATTAATATTTAATAATCATATAAGATTTTCCTGTGTCCCATACACATGTCACGACTTTGTGGAGGGGTAGTTGTCCCAGGCCACACTGTGGACACTAGCAGATGGACACTGGCAAAGCAAAATTATAATTTTTTTAACCGATCGTGACCATTAAAAGTTATACTGACCACCATCTTATGGTGACCTTGCCTTTCGTTTGTGGCCAGTTCAATATTTAAGCAAATTATAGAAAATCTTATGACGCTTTATACAATCTTTATCTGTATGTTACAGGTTGTTTGGTTTTATAACTCGGAATCGTGCCACTGCTGGTAATCCGACGTTTGCCTGTCATGTCTTTGAATGTGATGTTTCTGCTGATGAGGTACGTGTATTGTTGCTATGATGGTTATCTCATTGTCATTTCAGTCAACCTTTGTTTCTGACATCTCCATATCAAAGATAGTTCTTGAATATCTTGCAATGAATTTGATTGACAACTATTGTTGCATATTGTAGCAACAGTTTTCACTTAAACTGTTTAAAGGGATTTCAACAGAATTTGTTCGCTATATCATAAAGATTTTTTGTTTCACTTTTGCAATGATAGTAGTAGGGTTGGGCGATTTTTCGATATTATCGTCAATATCGCGATATCCCGAATGCCGATACCGAAATCGTCATAAATTGGAAAAATCGTAAATATCGTCAATACCGACAGGACGATATTGCACTTTTAACTGTGAGAATAATATAAATAATTAAGTTAGAAATGTCATACTCTTACCTCTATTCGGTCCAGTAATAG
This sequence comes from Chaetoderma sp. LZ-2023a, assembly GCA_034401795.1. Classification (NCBI taxonomy): domain Eukaryota; kingdom Metazoa; phylum Mollusca; class Caudofoveata; order Chaetodermatida; family Chaetodermatidae; genus Chaetoderma; species Chaetoderma sp. LZ-2023a. The sequence continues at coordinate 133,921,483 of CM067371.1, read as the reverse complement.
TCTTTAAGTAATAATCCAGTCTTTGTCTAAGGTAATAAAAACTTAATAAACTCCAAAATAATCTGTGCTCATTTAATTCATGGTTTGTTTGCGCTAATAAAATGATTTAAAGTACAAAATTTTGTTGTTCACTTTTCATAATTACACAAATAGACGACGCCATGTTTTTTCTTGCCTCATTCTGAGTATTAGTCAGTGGGGAATACCATTTGCACTACCCACATTCCATTCTGATGACGTCATTACTACAGGTCAAGCTATGTATCCATTAGTCATTGATCTGCATGGTTAAACATTCTTCTAACCATGAAAGATTTAAACTTTAAAACTTTTGAGGTCGATAGGAAACCACACACACTTAATCCCTTATCAATACCACAGCTTGGAACGGTGGGTGAGGGGGAAGTTAATCTCTTGCTTTACCGTTATACGTTTTTATGTAACTTTATACAATATATATAGCATTTTTAAACGAATCAGATCAAAATTCATTATGGATTTATTCTAAGTGAGAGACGTCCTTAAAATAAAGAATTTAGGCCTAATTATTTCCAGTCTTCTATCTGTTGTGGCAGTCTTGGCTGCAGAGTTAACTGGGTTAATTTCACACATCCCGGCTACGCCTTGAGATCAATGGATAAACCCGCTAAGTAGTGAGCGAATTTGAATAGGTCTACAATGGGGCAAATTAGTATTTAATATTACAGACCAAATAAAATCTGATATGATTGTTTCCAGTCTTCACGCTGGTTCTCGTTCAAAATCATGCAGTGTTATTTTATTAATTAGCGGCGGGCGTGATAACAGCTGTCGGAATTCTGCAGTGTGAATTCTGATTGCCTCAAGTATGATACGGCGGCCAATCAGATTTCGCTCAGCGGAATTCCTTTCTGCACAATGAAGTTAATGCGTATTCCTTGCTCAATCTTTTGACAGTTGTCGTGAGGTAAAGATAACACAAAATATAACACAAGAACAGAAGAAAATCCTTTATTTTTCTTATTTGTGATGAATACGGCTAGTTGCATTACATTCGTTGCTTTAAACTGTATATTGAAGGTTGTAAAAGTGTGGAATTTCGTGTATTAAATATGCGGAAATGGCAATCATGGCGTCTCAATTTATGGTTTCAATGCACCAAATTTAATGAAAATAACTTGCAGACGCCACCAATTAGAAATACATGTTATTCTATGTTTACACCCTAACTCCACACCTCACCCAAATGACGATATATCGTGATACCGCGGTATTTTAATGAGATACCGATATCGTCATGCCTTGAGCAATATCGCCCAACCCTAGATAGTAGCGGCAATATAAACATACAATTTTACACTTAGCCAATGAACCTTTCCAGTTTTAGCTATGCCCCACCCATCCCTAGTTAAGCTCCACCCGAGCGCCCTGACTATCAATTCCAGAAAACTATGCAGATAAGCTGTTGAATATTTTGAAACTTATTTGACTGTCCTGTTGCTGCCCCCCCCCCCCCCCCCCCCCCCCGCCAGTCAAATTAGTTTTAAATATTCAACAGAATGTTTATTAAATAGTAAAACCATACAATTTGTACAATGTGTCGGACTATTAAGCATTTAAGACGGGCTAAAACGAGTCATTCATGATGTAATCGATTATGACATCAACCTACACGTCACGTAGTGTGTAATAACAACGTCCTGGGCATGTCCGCCTATGGTGGGCATGTTGGTCCAGGTAAAGGGCATTTCCAAACCCGCTAGATTGATGCCTATAGGCTCCATCATGTGGAGCTGGTGTATCCAATGGCATTCCTTTTGTATCCTCCATGCTGTGGAGTTTTCATCATCGGGGTCTGATGAGAGAACCTGTATGATTCTGAACTGGATGTCTGTTCGTGAGTGTCCAGGTTTGTTGAAACTCCTGGTAACTGGGGTGTCGTATCTCTTACTTTTGTGGAGATTTGATATAGATCTCAAGTGTTATTGAATTCAGATCTTAAAGGTGTGCAGGGAGTCTCCCACATATTGTTTGTTGCATTTGCTATATGTTAGTAGGTAGACAATGTTTCTTGTCTGACAATTGCCTGTGATTTTGGCCTTGTAGGATAGGCCCGTGTGGGAGCTTGAGAAGAATCTGTTTTTCTGCATCCTTTGGCAGATGATACAGTTTTTTTGTTTTGCATGCGATGAATGGGTTTCTGTGTGTTACAGGGGCGTGCTCTGTTGAGAGTTTGGCCCTGACAATCGTGTCTTTGATTGTTTTGTTCTTCCTGTATCCAAACAGTGGTGTTTCGGGAAATGCTATCCTGCATTTGTTGCTGGCTTCCAGAATTGGCCAGTACTTCTTTATGGTTTTCTTTAAAAAAAAAATGCCTGTCCTGGTGAACTCACATACAAACATTGGCCTTTGTGTATGGGTTTTGACAGTTGCTTTTGGTGGTGGGTGAAGGATTTGTTGTCTGTCTTGTGATCTGGCTTTGGCCCTGGATTTGTTCAGGATGCCTGTGGGGTAGCCTCGTGCTTCGAAGTGTCCTTGTAGGAGGATACTATTCTTGTCATAGTCTTCTCTGAGTGTGCAGATGCGTCTCAATCTGTGGAATTGTCCGTATGGGGATAAGTCCTTGCAGGTTGAGGGATGGGCTGAATCGTAGTGCCGGTAGCCATGCGCGTCTATCAGTTTTGTGTAGAGATCAAAGATGATAGAATGTTCCCGTGTTTGTTTGACCAGGGTGTCCAGAAAAGAAACTTGTGTTTCTGAGCATTCCATGGTGAATTTGATGCTCTGGTGTGCTTCATTCATGTGTGTGACGAACTGTTCTAGGCCTGGTTTGCCGTGTTCCCAGATTATGAATATGTCATCTATGTATCTAATATACAATGCTGGCTGGTGGGGTGCTGTTTGCAGCAATCTTTGCTCTAGATCGGCCATGAAAATGCATGCAAAAGTGCAGGTGGCCTTACTAGATGCAGGCGCCTTGCTTCCCATGGCAGTTCCTCCTATCTGGAGGTAGTGCTCGCCATTGAACTCGAAGTTATTGCATTCAAGGACAAGTTTTAGAAGATTTAGTAGTCCTCTGATGGAGAGTTCGCTGGGTACCCCATGCTTGCTGCAGAATTTGGCCATTGCTCTTAGTCATTCATTGTTGGGTATGTTAGTGTACAGTGTGGTGACATCCATTGTTACTAGAAGTGCGCCAGGTGCCCAGGTTTTGTTGGTCCAAATGCTTCTAGTTGGTTGATGAAATCTGTAGTGTCTTTCACAAATGATTTGATCTTTGTGACATGAACGTTGATGTGTTCATCCACGAAACTGCTAATGAGTTCTGTGAGACAGCCTATGCTGCTGATGATGGGTCTGCCTGGGACTAAACCGTTATGTTTGCTTTTGTGTACCTTTGGTAGTAGGTAAAATCTAGCTGTGATTGGCGGTTTTGGTAATAGTCTGCTGGCAGTTTGTGCATCAATTTCTTTGTGTCCAACTAGTTGGTCTAGTCTTTTTTCTACTAGATTAGTATGTTTTAGTGTCAAGTCTTGATTGACCTTTTTGTAGAACCTTATGTCTGCTAGTTGGCGGTTTGCTTCTGCTATGTAATCCGTTTTGTTTTGGACTACTGTTGCTTGTCCCTTATCTGCTTTCTTAATCACTATTGAGTTATTGTTTTTAAGTTGCACAAGGGCTGTGGCTTCCTCAGTGCTCAGGTTACTTTTCTTTGTTCTATGGTGAATATGTTTGCCATATTCATACCTTATTGCCTTGAAAAAGGCTTCAAATGGCGCATCCAATGTGGGTGGCGGCATTGAAATGTTTTTGGCAGCAAATTTCCTTGCTATGACGTCTTGAAATGTGGGTGGAACCGGTACCAGTGGAGGGTTTTTTGTATCCGTTCCCTGTTGTAAGAATGCATGTGGTGGGTGCGGGTTGGGAGTGAAGAAATGTTTAAGACGCATGCGTCTGAAAAAGGCATGTAAATCAGTATAGAGGCTATACCCAAACCTTTATCTGGTAGACTGACAGTTGCCATGTTGAGGGGGGAATCTGAAAGATTGAAAACAAAAGGGGAAACATAAGTTTCAGAATCTGTATTGACAGCATTATTGTTACGGTTTAGTGAATACAGTAAGTGAACATTGATTGAAATGTTGAAACTTAATTTAATTATGAAATTGTTCTTTTTGAACCGTTGACTGTGTAGTCATGCTCTGCAATCCCTCAGATTCTGGACGGCTTGGAGTAGCTGTTCTATGGCCACATTGCTTCTGGTGTCCATTAGCGGCTTGAGGTCGCTGCGTGTGGTCCCTCTATTGTTCCTGCGGTTGGAACTGGCTTGTTGGAGGCTTGGCCCTAGTCTTCTGTCTGGCATATTTGGATACTGGCAGTTGTATCTTCTGGGCTGCCTATTGTTTTGGCGGTGGTCCGTGGTTCTCTTCATCGGCCTTCGTTTTGCTCCAAGATCGGTGCAGGCGGCTGTGCCTGACTGTGGTGGCGGCTATCGCCAGTTCTGCTTCTCTGGCGGTTGGTGAATCACAGCATCGTTCAAATGCTGCCTTGTGGCCGCTCACCACTTGGTATTGTCCCTTCAGCTTTTTGCTTGTGTTGTCAAGCAGAAGCTGGGTGAGGGAGAGTTCGAATTCAGTTACATGGGTGGCCCAATGTGTTTTGAACTCGTTATCCTCTCCCTCAGGATTCCATGTTATCCTTGTGCGGGAGGTGAGCGGTCGTTAAGTGACTGCTCTAACCTCTCCATTTGATACTCCAGCTTTGTGAGCCTACAGGCTGCGTTTCTCCACATTCTGTAGGCGGCCGGATGTTCTTCTGGAATCGCTGGCCTCTGATATCTGGCTGCGCTCCCATCTCATGTGTCTCTGGAGACTGACATTGGTGCGCTGTCTTCTACCCGTCTGCGCCCGGGCAACCTGCATTTTTGGCATGTCCACCGTTGATGAACTGGACGTTCCAACGGTGGCTGGTGGTGCCACCATTGCCTTTGGTGCCTTTTTGGCGGTATGCAAGTCAGTGTTGGACTGAACGAGCAGTATATCAACTTCCACTGAGTTTAGGCTCAGTGCTGACAGAGATGGTAGTGTAACCACCTCTGTCTCTCTTGGCAATGTGTTACTAGCTGAACTCATTGTGCAAGAAATGATAATAACTACATAATCAGATTTGGAAAACCAATGTAGTAGGTATTTTAGCCTGACGCATGGTCGCAATGTGAGACCAAAAGATTTTGCATTGATCAAAGCTTCAGCCTTTATAAGTGATCGGTTAATCCTATTAAGAACTAAACTGACATTATAAATGTGTGTGATGTCATTAACCCTTTACTTGTCAAATTTGGTCAAGAAAATGAAAATGTTTACTTCCCGAATGACCATTTGCAGGCCAAGAGAAGACCATTTTTGAAAATTTACCAATAGAATGACTGGCTCGGTTATCGAGCCAGCCAGTCATTCCAGTGGTAAATTTTCAACAATTGTCTTCTTTTGGCCTGCAAATGGACATTCCTGAAGACTACTACGGCAGAGGCCAGTTTTGGCCGGCTTGACCATTAAAGGGTTATGGTCACAAGGTGAAGGTAGCTGATCTCTGATAAATCTATCGACAATGATGACGGGCAGAATATTTAATTCTATGGAGGTCTTGTTGTGTTTACACCTATGGTCTAGGCAATGCATGCATGTCGTTTGCATCAGCATGAGTTTATTGGAAAATGTAAGTTACCGCTTTAACTATTTAAATTTTGTCAAGAAAATTTCAATTTATTCAGAGAAAATGTCCATTTGCAGACTAAGACTCAGTTATCGGACCCAGTCATTTCGATTATAAATTTTCAAAAATACTCATCTCTGGTTTGCAAGTGGATATTTCTCAGGACCACCGCAGAAGCCGTTTTTAACCGGTTTGAGTGTTAAAAGGTTAACAAACTTCTCCAATCGAGGGATTACATCTGTCACTCAAGCATCTGATGTCGTGATCAAAATACGTCACTTCCAGCTGATGTCACAATCAAAATTAATGTAACTCCGTCATGAAGTCGATAAAAGTTACTACACATTTTGCAGTGTTTTAAAACGTTATTTTTCTGTTGTAGATTTGTGACGCCATTCATACTGCCACAACAATTGCTTTTCAAATACTAATGGTAAGTGAATACCGACTTCCATTAACAACGATGACGACAACAGCAATGACGACAATAACAATGCCGCTAATAACAATGACACCAACAGCAACAACGACAACCTAAATACTTGAACGATCAAGACTGATCAAGAATATCAAAATTTAGGATAACCACAATAATAATGACAACAACAAGGATATTTTTAGTAAGGAGGATTAGTTACCTCTACGGGATGTAGAATTTGATAATTTGATTGTAGCTTTCGTGACCATCTCACTCATTTCTTATGCACTAACTGATAGTTGCTGACTGCGTCATTATGGTCAGTTCTTGTGGAGTCTCATGATTGCATGGATTGGTAGACCTCTGCTATGCGGTAGCCCTTGTGTCGGTTCATGGTCGGTTGATGTTTTTAAATTTCAATCATCTCGATGTTGTCATGAATCATCCTGGCATCGGGACCAACATTTTTGGAAATAAGAAGGATACTTGTTTATAATTTATGTATAATTACATTTACTTATTCCTCTCATCTAGATTGGTAAGATATATGAAAGGTCATGCTTAATTGAATGTCCATTTGTATGGCATTAAAAGAGTATTTTGAAAATTTATCTCTGGAATGACTGTATCATGTATAGATTATTGTTATGAGATGAAATTCCAGTCTTTCTTCCATCAGATCTAGCTTTAACTGCCTTTCAGTTTGCTTTCGTGAAATTCTTGATGCGTTGTGAGTTCACCCATAGGTTGGTGTAAGTTGACTTGTTAAACCTCGTCCCATAAGTGAAACATGGACAAATCTGTCCAATACCCATGCTGTTGATATATTTTTCAATCGGACCACCATGCGCTCAAAAGTGTATATTTTGAAAAGAATATTTCTGAAAGCTGTTGCTGTTGTGTTTTAGCTTTTTTACCCAAAAATTGTCTAGGTCTTGGGTACCCCACGGGTAAGTTTCCACCAAAGTTTAGAGACGGTTCCTCCAGTAGCACCAGAGTTATTTTCAAATTCTCTTAAGAACAAGAAAATGACAAGACGCAGTCCATGCTCGCATTAATCTTTGTGTCTAGCAAGCGGGGTAAAAAGGGTCTTATCTGGGTCTGTCTGTGTGTCTTCTATCCCTGATTGCAAAGGTTTATATCAACTAAAGGTATTTGTGTTTTAATGTTTCAGGAGCAACATGCTAGTGATAGAAAGAAAACTATGGAACAGGTAAATAGAATTCACCTTTCCAGAGTACTCACCCATCATATGACGTCATAATGATCTGCGTGATGTGTACAATGACATCATAATGAATGACGTCGATAAGTACGTCACGAATGCATATTTGAAGACGGTCTATGCTTTGTTGTACAAATTGTTTGCTTTTATTATTTAATAAATATTCTGTTGAATATTTTGAAACTAATTTGACTGGGCGCTGTTGCTGCCATAGTCAAATTAGTTACAAAATATTCAACAACTTCCCTGTATAGTTTTCAGGAAATTAATAGTTAGGGCATTTGGGGATCGATCAATCCCCACACAGCGAGGTGTGGGTGGAGCTTAGCTAGTGATGGGCGGGGCATAGCTAAAAATGGAAAAGTCCAATGTTGTTAGAGTTTTTCATCGAGAGATTTAAGTAGCTGTAATTATTTTTGTAACGTTGAACATGAAGCGGTGGATCGAAATATCCTCTGATGTATGCCATCTGATCTGACAATAAATGTATCATATCTGGCATGTCTGTCGCTCAGGTATGCGACGTCATAATCACATGCGTCACACACTACCTGACATCACTATCAAAATGGCGTAGAGCTCTGTCATGAAGCTCAAAACGTCTGTCAGGCTATTTTCTGAATCCGTGTTGTGTGTCCTCGAGAATGTTGTAAATATCGAGATGTCGACTGATTTCACTCATAACAATGTGCTCTAAGAGCTTGCAACGTATACAAGTTGATGAAAATTGTGGATAATAATTGGCTGTATGACTTCTATCCCCTTTCTTGAATGATGGTTGGGATTTCACCGGTGAGGAGTGAACGATTGAAGAGTAGTGTCAGTGCAAGGGCGATCTCATCGGCTAAGGCTTAGAGAAGGCGGCCCGGGATGTTGTTTGGTCCACAGGCCTTTTGAGGATTGAGTTTCCTCACGAGGCTTGTCACACTTGTTACTGATATACTAATGTTTGGCATGTCCGGATGTTGACTCATACCTAGTGATGGTATGGATAGGAGATTTTCATTCGTGAAAGCAGAACAGAACTGTTCATTCACAATGTCAACCTTTGCATTGCTGTCACTGTAGGTTATTCCAGCTTTGGTGAGTGGAGCAATGCCTGTCATATCACTCTTCTTACTCTTAATATATTTCCACAATTTCTTAGGGTCACAATCATCATTAAGCATATCCGAGACATAACAGTGATAAGCGGATTCATTTGCTTTTCTGGCTTCAGGTTTACGGTTCTGATAACGGTCTTGCGTTGGCTTTTAGACTTTCATGGTGTTTTCAATGAGTAAGACGTTTGAGATTCTGATTGATCCATGGTTGGTGGAACTTTAAAGATATCGTCTCCATTGGTACATATTGGGTTTGCATTTTTGTCAAGTGATTTTGAAGTTGGAGCCACATTTCATTCACTGAGGAGCTGCCTGTTGCGTTTTCGAAACAAAACTCAGTTGAGGATTTGGTGGTATGCTTTCATCTCATCAAAGGCTGCCTTTTTGCAAATGCTACACGACAACATGTCCTACCATATCATGACCTAACCGATAGCATACCATATCAATCTTTATTTCATGACACCCTATAATGTATCATATGATGTGTGATATGTGGAAAATTGAAACAGTTCAACAGGCAGGATGCACTTCTTTATCCTTTCAAATACAGATACAATTTGTAGCTCAGCTGGCCTGAAACGACATGTGAGCTTGTGTAGTGGCGACTGTATGTCTGTCGTCCGTCAACTTTTTCATGTGAACAACGTCTCAAGACCCACTCAGCAGATTTCAACCAAATTTGGCAGGATGCATCTTTTAACAATAGGGATGTAAGTTCGTTCATACGAAGCTGATTTTCTAATTTCATTGGCAGCCATCTTGGGTTTTGAATGATTTTTAGAAACGTCTTTAAAAATCTAAAACCTTGAAGGATCTGGCTAAAATTTGGGAAATATATTCAGGTCTGTTCAAGGGAAGTTACCTGAAAAAACATGGCCGCCATCAACAAATCATAATTCAGGATCTTGGTGGCCATATTGCAATTTTTTATTCAATGAATTGAGATTTTATACAGGTTTTTGCATATGCCGAGTTCAAATTTGCCACTTTTGAAACTTGGATAAATGGTTTGGTGGTCATCTTGGATTTTTTCTCTCATAGTAGAGCAATAGGGAATTAATAATGTCTTCTCGAGAACCACGAGTGATTTTTAACTAAATTTGCTAGGAAACATCTTTGGGCCATAATGATGTAACCTAGAGCAAGCAAAGCTGATCGGAAAATTTGTCCAGTGGCCATCTACTCTGGATTGTGGGCGATTGTTAGAAACGTGTTCTGAAACTGCTTGGCCGATTGATTCTAAACTCATGAAATATCATCTAGGGCAACAGCTCAACCAAGTTTGTCCGAGGGAACCTGATTGTCAAATGCGTTGCCAGCCATTTTTTATGACCTAATTTTCACGAAAACGACTTCTTCCGAACCACTGACGGTATCGGACTGAAATTTGGGATGTATGATAAGGTACTAATGGCCATTCAAGGGAAGTTAGTATGTTAAAAACCTTGCAATCATTCACCAATTGGATTTCTGCATTTTGGTGGCCATATTGGAATTTTTTATTTGATGGATTTTGGAGCCAAAAATGGTTTTGTTTAGGTTTTTGGGTACAGTGATTTCAAATTTTCCATTTTTGAAACTGTCGGATAAACGTGTTTGTGGCCATCTTGGATTTTTTTCAGCCCAAAACTCCTATAGTAAACCAATGGGAACTTTAAAATATCTTCTCAGGAACTAATGGACCAATTTTAACCAAATTTGTGAGGATGCATCATTTTTCATTTTGCAATTCTGGCCAAAACCTTAGGATTCTACTTATAGCCGATGGCCGTTCTAGTTGAAATGCTTATGTTTCAGGTGAGCGATACAGGCCCCTTGGGCCTCTTGTTTCTAAATTTAAGGGTTAATTTATTTAAATTCAAAGCTAATAATGGTCCAGATGACAGACCCTTGGACCTCTTGTTCAAATACAGATATGATTATGTGTAGAGGTTTTAGTTGGGCTGACCATGTGAGCGAGTGGGGATTGTAATCAAAACAGGCCTGTATGGCTTAGCCTGTTGGTATGTATGCAGGAATGGGATGTTGTTTGCTGTGCTTGATGTTTTCTCCCGGACATTTGTTTCAGATGATGATGGAGTTCAATGTCCCTGAGGTAGTATCATGTTAAATACTCTGCTTTTATCTCACATTCTAGATTGCTGCCTAAAACACATACTCTGCATTGCTCTCTATAACATATTCTACATTGCTTCCTCTAGCACATTACCGCATATAATTCATCCTGAATTACTGCCGATAACTCATTCTGAATTACTGCCTATAACTTATCCTGAATTACTGCCTATAACTCATCCTGAATTACTGCCTATAACTCATCCTAAATTACTGCCTATAACTCATCCTGAATTACTGCCTATAACTCATCCTGAATTACTGTCTATAACTCAAACCTGAATTACTGCCTATAACTCGTACTAAATTACTGCCTATAACTCGTCCTGAATTACTGCCTATAACTCAAACCTGAATTACTGCCTATAACTCATCCTGAGTTACTGCCTATAACTCATCCTGAATTACTGCCTATAACTCAAACCTGAATTACTGCCTATAACTCATCCTGAATTACTGGTTATAACTCATCCTGAATTACTGCCTATAACTCATCCTGAATTACTGCCTATAACTAATCCTGAATTACTGCCTATAACTCAAACCTGAATTACTGCCTATAACTCATCCTGAATTACTGCCTATAACTCATTCTGAATTACTGCCTAAAACTCATCCTGAATTACTGCCTATAACTCATCCTGAATTACTGCCTATAACTCATCCTGAATTACTGCCTATAACTCAAACCTGAATTACTGCCTATAACTCATCCTGAATTACTGGTTATAACTCATCCTGAATTACTGCCTATAACTCATCCTGAATTACTGCCTATAACTCATCCTGAATTACTGCCTATAACTCATCCTGAATTACTGCCTATAACTCATCCTGAATTACTGCCTATAAACTCATTCTGAATTACTGCCTATAACTCATTCTGAATTATTGCCTATAACTCATTCTGAATTACTGCCTATAACTCAAACCTGAATTACTGTCTATAACTCATCCTGAATTGCTGCATATAACTCATTAACTCACCCGAATTACTGCCGATAACTCATCCTGAATTACTGCCTATAACGCATCCTGAATTACTGCCTATAACTCATCCTGAATTACTGGCTATAACTCATCCTGAATTACTGTCTATAACTCATCCTGAATTACTGTCTATAACTCATCCTGAATTACTGCCTATAACTCATCATGAATTACTGCCTATAACTCAATCCTGAATTACTGCCTATAACTCATCCTGAATTGCTGCATATAACTCATCCTGAATCATTGCCTATAGCATATATTCTATATTGCTGCCTATAATATATATATTCTATATTACTGCCTATAACATATATTCTACATTACTGCCTATACCATATTCTGCATCACTGCCAATAACATATATTCTACATTACTGCCTATAACATATTCTGCAGTACTCCCTATAACATATATTCTACATTACTGTCTATAACATATATTCT